>CM018680.1:103726051-104068551 GCA_009363875.1 Mikania micrantha
GGAAGTTATGCTAAATTTGAGAAAGAAGAGGGAGAGTTATCACCAAATGGTGATTTTGATGATGGTGATTTTGTTGCCTATGGAGATAATAGTGTCTCTCATGCTAAAGCAAAGCATAGTGTAGAGATTGACCCAGACGCTGATGACGAGGACAGTGAGAATATTCCAGAAGGCGGTGATGATGTGTCAGGAAGCGAGTCTGCTGCTGATGATGTGTCTAGGGAAGAGCATGAAGAGGAAGATGGAGACCATGATGATATTGATGGTAAAGCAGAAAGTGAAGGTGAGGCTGAAGGTATTGAAGATGCAAACTTTGGTGGTGGCGATACCTCATCATTGCTATCTTCAGATCATTTTTTGCTTACTGCAAAACCTCTTTCAAAATGTGTGTCTTCTCCATTACATGATGGCGAGAAAAAAGATTGTAACGTCTTTTATGGAAACGAATCATTTTATGTGCTTTTTAGGCTTCATCAAGTAAGACAGCATCTCTCTCCCCCCCCCCCCAACCAATATGAAAATTTCTTTTGTGTCATACTATTATTTGTTATTTAAATGTACTGTTTTATGTTGTCAGGTATTATACGATAGACTATTATCAGCTAGAGTTAATTCAACATCTGCTGAAACAAAGCGGAGAGCTGCTAAAGACTCTCCACCTGATTTGTATTCCAGGTAATTCAGTTCATATTTATTATACCTTACTCATAATCTTATAACAAATATTTTGTCTCACTGTATTATTATTGTACTTTGCAGATTTATGCGTGCTTTATACAATCTGCTTGACGGATCTGCTGATAATGCAAAATTTGAAGATGATTGTCGGGCCATTCTTGGAAATCAATCTTATGTTTTATTTACTTTGGATAAGCTGATTTATAAGCTCGTGAAACAGGTATGCACCTACATTTGATCTTATGCTTATTTCATTTGGGGATGGTTCAGATATACTTGATACAACATACAAAATATCAGACATATATGTGCGTGTATGCATGTGTGCGTATGATATTTTGCAATTTTTGAGGGGTATACATGACATCTCTTCCATCTCTAGGGAAAAGTTTCTGATTAATTCCTTTATGGATGCAGCTTCAAAATGTTGCTGGTGATGAGATGGACAACAAACTACTTCAACTATACGAATATGAAAGATCTCGAAAGCCTGAGAAATTTGTTGATTCTGTATACTATGAGAATGTACATAATATTCTTCATGATGAAAACATATTTAGATTTCAGTGTGTAAGCTTTCTCGCCTTTTCCCTTGTTAATTCTTTTCCACTTTTGGCATAAATACGTTTTTGGTTTATTATGTTTCTACGTTTTGCAGTCTTCTGGCCCATCTTGTTTAACTATCCAGTTAATGGATGATGGAAATGAAAAGGCTGAAGTTGTTGCGGTTTCTGTGGATCCTAATTTTGCGGCTTATCTTCACAATGATTTTCTTTCTGTTGTGCCTGGAATAAAGGAATCTGGCATAATGTTGCAGAGGTAAAATACTCCCTTTGGCTTGTAATTCACGAGCCTTTATAGTATAAAAGACAAGTCAACCTTTTATTTTGGAATATGATTTCAACACTTCTAACGTATCTTTTTTCAGTTTGACAGGATGTAATCATTAGCTTGTTTTTTAATTACGTCAGAATTCTAACTATGTGCAGAAATAAATGCCAATACTTGGACATGGATGAATCTTCTGCCATATCAGCTGCCATAGAAGGTGTTCATCTGTTCAATGGTTTAGAGTATAAGATGTCTTGCAGCTCGTCAAAGGTACTTGCTATTTTTCATTGCTGCTATATGCTAATAATATAAGTGTTCTCTGTTTTTTTTGGCCTTACTTAACTGCACAGGTGCATTTATTGTTTCATATTAGCCCTCTGTTTCTTGTTTTCACCTTTTTTGCTTAAAAATATCTTCTATCTTTATGTTATTGCAGAAACAAGAATGTCTCACCAATCCTATCTTGAACTACTCAAATAAATGATTTATATTCTGGAAACACAAATAAGAGATTTTATTTCGTGTGTGGGCACATACAAAACTATATATGATATAGTGGACCTAATTTACTTCTATTGTTTTCTTCATGAACCGTCTTTCTTTTATGAAACTATGAGACATATTTTCTTTGGCGTTCTGAAACCCATATTTCCTTTCATTGACGTTTCACGGGTTCTTTCCAATAAGATTATAATAAAACTATTGGAGATCTTATTTTTCTTTTTTTAAATTTTGTAGAAGATCTAGTAGATAGAGAGCAATTATTGGTGCAAATCTTCACAAAATAGGAGAATACCTTGAATTTCCACCTAAAAACAGATTCTGGTTGACCTTGTAAAGGATTAGCGTTTATGGGTGTATAATTTTACTCTGCGTATTAAAGTTACATGGGTTTAGCCATGTAAATGTTTGCACATGCCATAAGCCCATAAATCATAATCCATTGGTTCATTGCATTGTTATCAATACCGATGGTAGCTGTCGCTATAGCGCGCTACATAGCATATCGTAGAGCTACCGCTATATGTGGTTAGCGATTGAAAAGCGTGAAGGTAGCTGGAACATAGCCACCAAATTCGCTCAAGCGTGAAGAATTCAACTGAGATTCGAAGCATTTGGCATGAAATTGGGAATTTAGGAACCCTAAATCGCGAATTCTTTACCGCTTAGTTGCAAATCTTAAAAGAATTGCATCGAATTCGAGATGAAGACTAAACCTGCAATCGCGAGATGAAGACTACCCTGTAATTGCGAGATGAAGAAAGTGATGAACAACATCACGATGATCGGAGGATGAAAGGAACCGATGATAGTCTCTATTTACAACTCATTTAGGTTTTTAGTTTGAGCGTGTTTTATGTATTTTCAGAGTTAAGAGTTAAAAATTATGGTAAAATTTACCTTTATTAACCCTTAAAGTTATAATTTTGATAAATATTTACCCTAAACTTCATTTAATTGGTTTATTTGTTTTCTTTATATTACTAAAAATATTTGTTGATTTTTTTTTGTTTAATCGCTAAACACAAAATAGCAGTCGCTATTTACCGCTATTCGCTATGAAGCATATAGGTAGCTTATCGTTATTTACCGTTATTCTCTATCGATAACTATGGTTCATTGTCTTTGTTTGATCTCAATATGGATTGTGTTGGTGTTGGAGTACTTTAAGTTGATTCTTTAGTAAAGTAAGCCTGTAATTGTTACTTCTTACTTCTAAGTGCTAGTATCTAGCTATGATATTCAACAACACTGAATCCCATTTAGGTTTCTTGCTATGGTAAATTATTATAGTTACACATTTTCACCCTCTTTTGGATTTGGTACCTACCTAACTCTCACATTTTATGTCCTTGATCTTAATCTACTCTATTATAAGCCATATAATCTTGTCAATTTATGGGAGTTATGGAAGGAACCTTTATATTTATGAATGCTAATAGTTGTAAAACCAAATGCTCTCTTACCCGAAAGTCAAAAAAACAAAAAAACAAACAATGGAAGATTGGAAGCTATTGAAGGGACAACCATGTATTATGAATGGCAAGATTTGTAAATCCAAGTTGTTCATTGACCCAAAATGGTTAAGAAACAAAGAAGTAATTAATATAAAAGGTATTAACTTCCGAGGTAAAAGTACTGTAAAAGATATTATGTGATAATGATAAGATAAATAGTTTATCAAATACTCTTACAACATAACAATTTAAATTTTTAAGAAACATATAAAAATTATATATAAGCAGTGTGGTAGAAGAATATGTGGAAATCTTTGGTACTCAATGGGTTTTACACGTGAAGTGTAAAGTTGATCCCCCTAGGCCATGGGCTCTTTATGGATTTTACTACTCTTATGAGGCAGAGCTCAGAAGTTCAACTTGACTGATTGGGTCGAGTAATGACTAATGATGATAAGCGCATGTCATTTTTAAGTTATAAATATATTGCCAAATAGTGAGTGTGGGATTATTAGCTGTTAATTTGTGAATTCAGTCAAAATACATTAAAATTTGCTAATTAAATGAATTGCCATCTTAATCAAGTCTTAAAATTGTTTTAAGTTTTTTCCTAAAATTTTTATTTATGACTGCAACTGTGGCAACTATATCTCAAAATTAGTTCACGATTGAGACATTTTAGGTGAAAGTACTATAAAAGTACTATATTAGAAGAAATAAGGAGAGGTTAATACCTTATGTCTTGAGAAAGCTCAGGATCGAGTGTGTGGATTAGATGTGATACTTATGAACTTTTAGGTTTTGCAATTAAATAAATTGGGCTCCTGCACTATATTTGTTTGATATTATGGTGTATCTTAACAAAGGAAAAACATTAATAGAAGTATGAGGATTAATTTGTGGGTAGAATTAACTTGTCCCACATGAATAGAAACTCACCCTTGAAGCCTTATAGATGGACTACCAACAATTTTCACCATGCCTATAAGTTTTGTGGGTCATTGGGCTGAACCTGTTATTTTGGGCTTGAGGTGTTATAAATTTGCAACTCGATCTCAAATTGTTACTGTCGAGATGAATTATTAGTTGTTGATTGGTTTTTAATTGGAGATAAGAGCGGAAGTTCCTTTATAGACACATTTGGTTTATCACTAGATAAGCATTGGAGTCAGTTATTTTTATTTTAGAGTTATACCATTAAACACCAATATGATGTTATATTTTTGCACGAAAAAGTCACTTAACCCACTTTTAATATACTAGAGTCGCTTGCATTCCATGTAATCAACATTAAAGCCAGCTACCAACAAATTTGTTACCTATGTGGAGGCTATGTAGATAGGTTTTGTTGGGGACGTGGAACACCAACTCACAACTTTTGATTGTCTTACATGTAAATATAATATATTATATTATCATTTTTACACATTTGGAATGCCACTTCATCAAAAGTTTATTTGTTTAAGAGGCAACAAATCATTCAAATTATTTTCACATCTAGTTGAGGGATTTTTTTTATGCGGATTAAGTTTGTTGGTTTTTTGTTGTATCAACTCTTTAATTAGGATTTTTAGATTCCTTCACTATATAAACAGGGACGTATTCAAAGTAAACCGTGTGAGAGTTGGTCTGTCTATTGAATATAGGCTGTTATATTATCTGTGTTCTATTACCCAGCAAGTCATATCACAAATATGGTTTGAAACTCAAACTGAAGTTACAGATCACAAGATACAGTTTCGAATTTGGAGGGATTCTGATATCTAAAATTGTATGCTCCTATGAGTAGTATCTATTGTGAGTCCTGGATTTTACTAATTGACAATTATGATATTGTGTAATGTAGTTTACGGAAACCCATTTATGGTTTGACAGTTCAGAGTTTCCCCTTAGAAATGTTTTTCTTTCATGAATTTCAGGTTGATTTGGTTTTATTTCTGAAAGAAAATTTATTGAAATTAACTGATTTTTTCTTCTCAGATTTAGACACAAAAAACTTGTCCTTTATCATTTGACTGAAATTAAATGTATCAACAGCAATAGTCATCTGACAGCTTGCTGCATCCTCTGGCATGTTCATATGCTTTCCAGTCAGTTGACTATTGGCAGTTATGCCGTGTTTTAGATTTGATGAAACTTTTAATCTGTATGCATTAATTAATTGCATAATATACATACATGCAATCATATATATACACTCGTCCACACATGCATAACAACTTAACAAGAAATGGAAGAATCTTAGCGATTTTCTATGCTGAAGCATATTTATTATGTGTTACAACCCCCATCACCTTTAGTTTGAAAATAACTGATATTTAAGATGATGATTGGTAGGATGATGAAATTTAGGCCATCTCTTCCATAACCTTAGAAACTTGTTATAAGCTGATTTTCATTCTAGTGTTAATTTTTTATAGATAATATGACTTATTACTAAGCCCTAGTTATATTTTGGGTGAGGCACACCGGTTAACTCTATTCCTAAGGTGGGTGTTGGTTTGTATTCAGGAATCACTGTTAGTATGAGTTTGATTACTTGGTGGAACCTAATAAGAATCAATACTTAAATCCACCTGGTTTGGCAGGTAAAAATTCCTGATTTTGGGATTTGATTATTATTTATATTAATACCCATTCCCTCAAATCGAATACCAATCTTTTCCACTCCCATACTTTCATTCTTCAACCCTTTGTTGCAACATTTTCAAGTACCAACAAAGTAACCTTCTATCGTATGGCTACAATTAAGTTACAACGCAACAGGCTCTTCAAATGATTTTAAAAACAACACAAAAAGAGTAAGAAATCTGGAGTAAAATTTACATAATCATATGATATAATTTCCTTTGATTCGTCAGGTAGATTATAATCTTATATTAGAATTTGCTCTGTCTGCTTCATGAATTGTATCTTATGTCTGAATTACGTTATAAATGTTTGATAGATAGATAGATAACAATTTTCATGAAATAATTGTTCCATGTGTTAATAATCTGTAACAAAAAAATAATAATAATAAATAAAAGAAAAAAAAATACTGCTAGCATATCTTATCCTTTGGTTAACTTTATCTGCATTCTAACCAGTTGAATACTGACAGATCTCCTATGTTCTCGACACAGAAGATTTCTTCAAAAGAAGAAAAGGGCAAAGAGTCTTGGGATGCAGACAATCACCTTATTGGCCAGCAAAAGTACAACGGTTTCACAGATTCTTAGAATCGTCTATACGCTAGCCATCAGTGTGAACTTGAAGGTACATACTTTACACTCATTAGTTTAGTTGCAACATCTAGAAAACTAAGTGCAGCAATTTTCAAGGTGGTACAGCATGATAAGAGATCATCTTTTCTTTTTTTTGTAGAATCTTGGTGGCATAAATTAGTTCAGAAGAGGTGCTATATGAGGCAAAATGTAGCAAGTGGGTTGTGAAGTTGATACAAACAATGGTATACAAGCAATCAGTTGTGTAAATAGCTTCATGTTACAGTTGAGGTTTCTGCTCATCTAATTGCTTCTGTTTATGTTGTGCTGCACAAACCACCCTATTGTTCGAATACAATGTCTTTTTTCCCTCTCCCCTCCTTTTTTCTTCTTTTTCTTTCTTACTCTCTTTTCGTTTTTTTTTTTTTTATTTTACATTTTTCATTTTTGTTTTCAGCCGATGAATTTATTGTCAGAATTATTTTAAGGTGGGGAAGGGTTTTTATTTTATGCCTGACAAATAGGAAGCTCTTATTCCTTGAAAATTGAAAGGGATATTCTGGGCTTTGTACAGCGCTTACTACCATTTGTTGATGTTGAATACATTTATGGTAATCTGGCATTTACTGTTTTTTCTATATTATTATGACTATTATTTCTCCCATTTGTTCAACCCTTCAACTGTTTCTTCTTGTTCTACTACTTCGTTACTGTGATAAGAGAAAAAAACATCAATTTATTTTTATTTTTGTAATATGTTTTTTGATTATTTTTTTTTTTAATTTTTTCATGTGCATAGGTGAGGGTCTACATTTTCAATTCTCCTGTAGTTATATCTGTAACTACATGTTTTTTTTTATGTAAACTTAATTGAATAATAAGCCACTTATTTTTTTTTTGGTTTGTGCTCACGTTTGTTTAATTCTGGTTGAAAGTAAATTAATTATAATATGTTAAGTTAATTATTTGGTTATGTTCATTTGTCTAAAACCTTATTGAGCGAACATATGTTAACATAAATAAACCTACAATACAAGACACGATTATCTTCGTTCATTCGTTTAAATACATAGAACTATAATTCTTTTTAATTTATTATATCTATCTTTTTTATTAAATGGTTTGTTGTTTGTTTATCAAGCATGCACTTCTTCATGTGGAGGTTAATGCATATTACAAGTAAGGCTGGCAAAACGAGTCTTAACGGGTTTCAGACGACGCGATTAATGCAAATATAAACATGAAAATGACTTGTTTAACACTTGGTTTGAAGATTTAAGCATGACAGTTTTATATTTTATATAACAAAAAAAAAAAATGATGAAGTCTAGCCTTTTAATTTTTATTATTTTTGAAAAAGTAAAAAAATCAAATAGTAAATTTTTTCTAAACAGGTTTAATCATGTTTTAACAGGAACTCATTTTGCCAGCCCTGATTACAAGTGAACAAGACAACATCTTCATCTTACCTTCTACTCTAGCAAAACTATTCTTGTACTTCCATTACAAGTTCCATAAGCATTGAAGAAGTTTTTGAAAGGCCTAGTGGTGCCTTGGCCTAAGTCATTTTTTTTTGTTTAGAATAGCTATTTAGTAGTATTTCATCGGTTTTTTCAAGCTCCGTCAATGTTCATAATGAAGCCATAATCTAAATCAACATATAATAAACTAAACTTGATGAAGAAAGACGCGAGCCACTGACGACTGAACAAATAAAATATTCTGGTATTTTGAGTTTTGAAGGCTAATTACGGCTTCTAGTTTTTGTATCAGAGGGTAGTAATTTGTCGAAACTTCAAACATAGGGGGCCTACTAGAAAGTTCTGTATCTAACTAGTCCCTGAAGATACAACTTGTGTTTCTAACATCTATATCAAGTGATTATCAGTAGATAATTATTTAATTAATTTTTTTTTTGTTTACTTTCACTTGGTTTTAAAGGCTTAACTTGTACCCTCTCCACAGCTGACTATAGAGGTGAGCATCAAAACCCGAAACCAGAACCGGCAAATGAATCGGAACCGGTTGTACCCGAACCAGTGGGTACAGGCGGTTCCGGATTCTAAAAAAAAAAAAACGAAACCGGAACCGGTTGTTGATTTTGTTAACCGGAACCTGTTAAAAAAAAACTGATTTGCCCACCTCGAGCTTACGAGTTTGGGCTTACTGCTTAGAAGCCAGAATCAAAATCAATTTGTCCAGGTTGTTGCAACAAGTCGTGGTATTGGTTTTTGAGCACAACCAAATAATCCTTTTAATGAAATTTTGATTACTTAAAACTAGTTTTTGCTTTCATGTCTATAATTAAGCCAAAGATTGTTTTGTGGATTGATTCTTACACATGTGATATCAATTACACAAATCCCAATTTTATCAAATACTCAATTGAGGAAGATGATGCGATCTTGTTAGTAGAAGAAGATGACATGATGATTAATCGAATTAATTGTCTTATTTGTCAATCTTAATGGATTAGATTTCTTCAGTTATGATGTTATTGATTTCTTCTTTGTCAATCACATATAAATTAGAGAAGTGACATTGAGAAGAGTAAGAAATACATATGAAAAAGGAATTAGGGCAAATGACTCGTAAATTATTAAACCATCATAGTTTACATATTAATCTATCATGATGTTAACTTCTATCAAATCAAATATCTTTAGTGTAGAGACCATAATTGTCAATTGGTTGAAAGCCATACAATAAATTTGGAACATTCTCACACTTGTTTGCTAGATCATTTGAATATATATGTATGTATGTATATGTGTGTGTGTGTGTATGTATGTATATGTATATAGTATATGTATATAGAGGTCAAAACAAATTTATATGGTCGATAGCATTATTATCAATGCAAGACCCCCATTGATTAAGACAATGATACAACCTCAAATTTATAGGTTAGGTGGTAAATAATTATTACTAATGTTGTTTACATTATTGTGTTTGTGTTCAAATGTTCTTGTTAGTTTTCTTATGGGTCAACAATTGGTCCAATCATACACAAAACGAGCTCTCTAAATACCAAGAAAATAAAATATGCGACAACGCATGGTATAAACCTATTAGATACAAAATGACAGGCTACTATTGTTTTGTTTACATTTGGTCGGGAAACGGCGGTAATTTTTCCATCATTTGTCACCCAATGGTCTCAAAATACGTAGAAGTCAATTAATTATCTAAAAACATAATAATAATCATAAACTAGCTCGTTGTATTTTAAACTTGTATGGCCTTTGATTTTAGGCCCGTAATCAAATACCCACATGGGCACAATGCCACTAGGCCCACAACTCGACAGGCCCAATGTATAGATTCATATCAGTAAGACAGTAATCAGTGTCTTGCTTTCAAAGTTTTCTTCGAGTATTTGTAATTTACAGAGCCATCGTTCTCTCTAGAAACGAAGAAGAAGAAACAGAGAAGAGAAAATCAGCATAGCCATGGAAGCATCAAAGAAGATCGAACACGAAATCGGAGGCCTAAAGAATGATGCACTTCGCTTTGGACTTCAAGGCGTCAAGAGTGACATCGTCGGTTCGCATCCCCTCGAATCCGCCTTTCAATCGGTACTGATTCTGTATCTTGCTAGATTCTATGAATCGCTAGATTCTATGAATTTATTTGAAGATAATTCCTTTTAGTTAATCAATTGTATTCTTTCAGGCGATCGTGAGAGAAGAAGCGATGAAGAGGAAAATCCTTGCGAACACTTACGGATCTGCGTTTCCGTTGAAGCAGGAGTTTGATCGAAAAATCCTATCTAGGTATTCATTTGGTTTTTGTTTAGATTTTGTTTCCTGTACGAGCGGTTATTTTACCAAATTATATCCTGAAATTAGGGTTTTGCTTATATGAGGGATCTTTTTGGTGCATTAGTTGATGCTTTATGTTATTCAAGTGAATCAGTGTAAGAAGGCTCAGCTCGGTACTTTGAACGAAATGAATGAAAGATGTAGTTTGATATACTAATCTATATTGAAAGAGAGAATTACAATCATACATAATCAAACAAAATATAGGCCTATAGAGATGGTAAACTACTAATTTAAGCAAAATGGTGCTACAATGAGTGGCAACATATGTAATAACATTATATTACATAAGACATAATACAACAACAATCACACCTAGTAAATCTCATTCATAGTCTGTTCTGTATAGCATAACTGGTCAAATTGCAACCCACATAATACATAATACGAGGACACTTATTCTACCCATATTATCATAAATACTGGTTCTTTGGTGTGTTGATTATGTCATGCTTCATATAACATAGCTGGTCAAATTGCAAGCCACACAGGACATAAACATAATACATAATATGAGGACACCAATTCTGGCCATCCCCTTTTCAACAGCTGATCAATTTAGTATAAACACTGATTCTTTGGTATGTTAATTATGTCATGTTATTTCCATATCATTTATGTTTTTACGAGCGTGATGTTGAATGGTAGTAATAGTCACTTAACTAGACACATTGGGGCCGGTTAACCTGATTAGGGAGTCAAGACCTCCCATTAGGAAGTCAAGGGGGTAACCATTAGGATACAAGCCCTTGGTTATGTAGCTTTTTATTTAACTTATGTAATAAAAATTGTTTAATACATCTTCATAGCTAATTTCTTATAATAAATCTATAAATTGCCAACCTAGTTCCCACATTGATGTATAAGAAAAAATGTAAACTTCAAGAATCCAAAAACTCTTTCATCCCACATTGATGGGATAAGAAATTCGTGCCAAAGAAGATGTTTGTGCCGCAATCATGCATTGTTTAGAGAAGAAACTGATGCCAAAGAAAATGCCTTTAGAATGAGGCACCTCCCACCTATTCTTTGTAAGTTTGTAACTAATGCAACTAGTTTCTTTTGGTTCTGCTATATGCTAATAACACTAGTTATTCCAGTTGAGTTTTTTTTGAAGGATTTTTAAATTTAAGAGATCTTTCAAACTTAAGTGGCCTAAAGTTTTGCTTTTTATATTTTACCTTACTGGTAACCCTGTTTGTTGCAGCGAGAATTTTTTGACAGATGGCATATTTATTTCCGTTAATCTTGTATGCACCAAATTGAATTCCTGATAGTTTACTTGTTGATACTAGAAATATAGATCCCTTCAGAATTACACGAGGTGTGAAAGAAGATTCAAGATGAGTAGAAATTTGTAGTGTATTAACATCACCACCATTATTGAATGTGGCAAGAGGCGATTTACCTTAATAATTGCTCTACTGAACCATCAATAAACCTACAAGTTGAAATTTACTGCTCATCTTAATTATCGTTAGGACCGATTCGTTTCTTCAAATTACAAATGAATCTAGTTTATCTAATAATTCTCTAAATTGTTTTTTTTGTGGATAGTTTACTTTACTAAAGATATATATTAATTTTTCTAACATTTTGTTGTTTCAGATTTCAAAGGCCTCCAGGACTTATACCATCCTCCATGCTTGGATTAGAATCATTTACAGGAGCCTTGGAAGATTTTGGTTTTGAAGATTACCTTCAAGGTAAGAACTTGACACACAAAAACTGAAATTCTTTTCAAATTTATCGTAGAAGGCCTTTGTATCAGTCTTAATTTATGTTTTGATGATTGTTGTAGGTGTCCATGACAACGAAACAATACGTGCCCCGGACTTGCATCATGGAATGGAGGTTCGTGTTGGGCTCTCAAAGGGACCGGTTCATCCTAGTTTCATGTGATCAGTGGCTTCAATCTTGCATTCATTCGTGGATCTAATTTGATAATGAAGTTGAACACCTTATTGTGATATCTACTCTTTTAGATGTGTGTTGAACATGTTTTTGTTTATGATGGCCAAGTATTTCATTCAGTTAATGTTGAAGAAGATTTGGTACTTTTACAACCAACCACTTCTACCTAGAGATGCACAAAAAAACCGGTTAACCGAACCGGTACCGGTTATTCGTATCTGTTATAGATTTTTGAAAAAACATGCGGTTTAGGACTGGTTTTAGGTTTCAATGTACCAAACCGGTTATTAATCGGTTTTTCAAACCTGTTAACCGGTCCATCTTACTAAAAAATCAGTTATTTTGCGGTTAACCGGTTTGGGTTATTAAATCGGTTTCGGTTTTAAAGGTTGAAAAACTGGTTATTAGTAAAAAACGGTTACAAGACTTTGACCGGTTAACTGGTTCGGTTATTCGAAAACGGGTTTTCGACCGGTTTACCGGTTTGTGCACCTCTGCCTCTACCCACTTATATAGTTACTTATATGGATGTGAAACCAATCTTGTAAGGCCGGTTGTGTCGAGTTGGTTTTCATTCATAGTATAGGGGTATACCTTGCGCTTACGATGGAAACTCCGCATCAAAAAGGCTAAAAACATGATCTCAAAAATCAAAACTCATATCAAATAAAAGTCATCATTCTTTCGAAAAAGCGTATGTTACAAAAGTCTAAAAATAATAGTAAAAAATAAAGATAGCTTAAAACTTGTCTTATTATTAATCAATTAATTTTTTTTAAAAAAAGAAGGATTGAATCACAAAAATTAACACAAACAAAATCACAACCACAATGACTAGCAAGTCATTCTAAAACACCTCATAAAACACAAGCATAAACATAAGCATGTAATGTTAAAAAAAATATAACTAAAACAATAAAAAAAACGTATGCTCAGTCGTAAAATTCAACGTCAATAAACACGAACATTTATCTAATTGTTTGCTTATGATGATGATGATGATTATTATTATTATTATTATTATTATTATTATTATTATTATTATTTAATTAAACCTACCTTTGTTGTGCCTTAGTTAAAAGAAAAAACTATCCTACAATTAAGTAATAGTATGTTAAGTAATAAACAAGATCTCTTAAGAGTATCTTAATTGTTAAGTAAAAACAAGATCTTTTAAGAGTATCTTACAATTAAGTTATAGCTTTACTATTCATTCATTTCACAAATGTTTAAATAACTAGGGTGATACCCGCGCTTCGCGGCGGTAATCGGGCCAATTGATAATAAAGTTCTGACATAAATGTTTACCGTTGTAAAAATGAGCATTGGAAACATGAAAACGAATCTATAAAAATCAAATAAAAAAGTCCGAAGATATTTAAAAAACACTTATACCCGCGCTTCGTGGCTTTAATCGGGCCAATTGATAATAAATGCAAAACTTGAACCAGATTTAAAAAAATTATACCTGTGTTTCGCGGCGTTAATCGGGCCAATTGATAATAAATGCAAGACTCGAATCAGATTAAAAAAAGAATTTATACCCACGATTCGCGGCGTTAATCGGGCCAATTGATAATAAAAGCAAGACTCCAAGCAGATTAAAAATATACCCACGCTTCGCAGCATTAATCGTTGCAATTGATAAGAAATACAAGACTCGAAACAGATTAAAAAAAAAGAATTACAACTGTTGCAGCGTCGGATCCTTACAAAAAAAAAAAAACCACTGTTCAGATATCGTTAAAAAAATGGGATTACAAAAAAAGAAACAAATACCACTGTATCGTCATACATCCTAAAACAGTAAATCAAATCGTTTGCAAAAGTTTTGATGGTTTGTTAATTAATTATTGATAATAAATGCAAGACTCGAACCAGACTAAAAAAAATTTATACCCATGCTTCGCGACGTTAATCGGGCCTTACAAAAAAAAATACTAACGAAAGAAAATGGGATTAATTGGGCCGTTATTTTTGACTCACGTAAAAAAAAATAAAAAATAAAGTAGGCCGCATTTTTTGACTTTGAAAAAAAAAAAAAAAAAAACCAATTATCACTGTAGCACTCACTTGTAAATGTATATATTTATAATAATAATAATTAGGGTTATTCTCGCCGCGCGTTGCGGCTTATCACAGTACACTCATGAAAACGGATATTATATATCATTTGCAGAAACATAAATTACATAACAAAATTAAATCTTTCATCACGAACTCTATACAAGTTTCTCATAAAAACATAAAATCCTACAAAACCCACACAAAAACGTTACGAAAATAATAGAAAACACAAAATCCTTGTATCTATCAACCAGTTGGTTGAATAAAAAAACGCAAATCTTTAAGCAAACACCGATTTTCTATGATAACAAATAAATTACCGTTACCTTCTCTGAAAACCACCGAAACCCTAGAAAGGAGCACGTTTATTTTCATTGCATATATAATAGTTACTATTTAAAATAATATATATATATATATATATATATATATAGTATATTATATATTAAGGGTCAAACAAAAAACAAAAATATTACTATTTCTTTTGGTTGCATTTTAATTATATAGTATAATATATATTTGTACACGCTATTTTCAATATAATATATATATATATATATATATAGTATATTATATATTAAGGGTCTAACAAAAAACAAAAATATTACTATTTCTTTTGGTTGCATTTTAATTATATAGTATAATTTGAAGAAGCAAAATCCTCATTGCGCTTATGCTTCAGCTTAGACTTCAAAACAGTAAACATGATCTTATAAGGACTATGTTGCTTGTAAATCACTCAAGATATGCTACTAAAAGCCTGAATACTTTGCTTGTAAGTCACTCAAGATATGCTACTAAAAGCTCAAATCGAGTTGAGATTCCTTCAAGCCTAATTTAAATTGAAGCTAGTTTAATATATAAGCTTGAGCCTAAGTATGATTATGCGTTGCCTTTTCATATATATATATATATATATATATATATATATATATATTTTTGAATTAGTAATTAAGTATATAATTATGTTATAAACGTTACTTTATTCGGGCACACATATAATAAGAATAACAATATATATATATATATATATATATATATATATATATATATATATATATATATATAGACTCGTTTAGCTTTCAAACATTGGCATTTGAATTTTTCATAATAATAAAAATCATTAATATCTTTCCAAAATTTCCTCAACTTATTCTTCAAATCCAGTCAAATATGCCAACTAACAATCAAAAAGCTATCATTTATTTATTTATTTTGAACAGCAACCAAAGAGAGTTAATAACGTTAAACTAACATACAACTCAACACTTACAAACCAAGACCCATGTGATTTGTTATAATAAGAAAACAAGATAACACCTCAAAGACTCGTTAGACATAGTAAACCACAAGCAATTGATTCCAAAATCCATATATGTCCGACAACCCGACACCCAAACTCTTGACCTACATCCTCTGCTGCACCTAATCTTTGGGATTTCACAGAATCTTCATCCTCAACCCCAAAATTATCCGAAAAATTAGCATTGTAAACAATCAAAGTAACTTGATTTACAATTGCTTTTGTGTATCCGTCCTTACTTGATGAAGATATTAACTGATCCTTAGTCTCAGTAATTGTGCCTCCAGCAGTAGTTACCAAGTTTAGAAGATCAGCTTTAAAAGCTGGTGCAAAATCTCCAATAAAATAAAAGTTCAAGTTGTTGAAAAGTTTTGGGGCCTGCAGAAGGTAAAATATTCGGTTTCATGCACCAAAATCACATAGTAGCTCTAAAGGTAATTTGCCCCCTACTTTACAGGGAAAACTTCATAGAAATGTAACAAACTTTTCATTTTGTTCCAATCAAGTCACTCAAACTTTTTTTTGTCCCAATTAAGTCATTCAAGTTATTTTTGTGTTTGAATTCTATGTTTTTAACCTGAATTGTAGGTAATACATATTGATATAAGTTTGAGTGAATATTTTTTTTTAAAAATGACTGACTTGAATAAGTAATTATTAATTATTAATTTTTTGTTCTTTGTTCTTTGTCAGATATTAGTTAAAATTAATAATTATTGATTCAAATAAGTCATTTTTTAAAAAAAAAAATTATTCACTCAAACTTATATCAACATGTATTACCTACTATTCAAGTTAAAAACATAGAATTCAAATACAAAAGTAACTTGAATGACTTAATTAGGACAAAAAAAAAGTTTGAGTGACTTGATTGGAACAAAATGAAAAGTTGGTTACATTTCTACAAAGTTATCCCTAATTTAAAAGGGGAATGTATTATCAATCTTACATTATTTTGAACTCTTAGCCTCCCTGTTTTAGGACCATCTTTAGAACCATGGTTATCAATAAGGACCTCATACGGTTCTTCTTCCACAAGATGCCCAGCTTCCACACAAGCTTTTACCCCTAAAAAAGAACAACTTGTTCAATAATATCCTAAATAAAAAATTAATAATATGGTTAAAGGGGTTTAGATAGAAAGCCTTACATTCCATCTTAAGAATCCATTTCCCATTCAAAATAGCCATTAACACTTTTAGTGTTCTTGTGTATGCACCATTTGAATCTGTGTCTGCAATCACATGGGTGACATCATTTCTCCAATATTTAGACACTACCGCCCCATAGCTACTTGCAAAATCAACGAGAGTAAACTGCATTTTTTTAGGTACTGATCAGAAAACATCCATGAAAACATGTTCTTGCATTCTTAACCAATGCAATAAGATCAAAAAAATGTAGCTTATAGAACATATAAAAAATGAGCTCAAACGTAACGTTCGTGCTATCAACAAACTATGAAACGGTTTGTCAAATACCAATAATAAATACTTTTGTACCCTAACCTTTTCATTTGAAGAAAGATCCGAACCACATAAGACCAAATTCTTTCCAAAATTCAACAATGTTGTGTTAGGATTCGGATGTTCGGATATTCTGCAATCAAAATGACAGACATCACCAAAAAAACATCATTTCTTTAGTATTTGCTATATCAATAGGGCATGATATGTTGTAAAAAGTTATTTATGGTAGAATACACTATATAATATTTTAAAGATAATACTTTTTCTCAGTGTCTCGCTTCCCAGATTTTGCTTTCTGCTCACTTGGAAACTTTTGAGATGCATGACTTGGACACAGCAACAAATACCCATCCTAAATAACACAACATTATTAAATAAAATTAGAATTAAAACAAGAAATCCCAAAATCTGAATAAACAGTTTCTTACATCCCATCTACAACCAGGAATGTCATATGCACAGGGCACATGGTATGTTCTAGGGCATGACTTCATATAGCAGCCAAGACTAGCTCCCTTCTTACCACAACTGCTGCATTTTAGCTTGTTTGCCCTTGCAATTTCAGATACTAAATTCTTGATTAATCCATTCTTAAAAAAAATTCTTGGAGCCCTGTAAATACAAAAATACCACTTGTAATATTCCCTCAACAAAAAGTTTTATGAGAATGTATTCTACAACAAAAGTCAAAAGTTTACCAGTTTAAACATTTTATATGAACATGTATAACATTGGAGAAGTTATCCACATTCCCCACCACTTCCTTCCCTTGAGCAAAGGCCACAAATGGTCCACTCCCCTACACAATTGATTAAACAAACACAGTTAGCTACACCTATATAACCAAATTGTTAGATCACACAAACAAGAAAGTTTGACCTCTGACTGCTTAGAAGAATGGCAAAAGGCGCAAGGGCTTTGATCCAAAGCAACAGATGATTGCCCACCAGAAAGACCCAAATCATTGGTCTGAGGCTGATCATTTATTTCCAACCTTGCATCAATTGTTTTCTTTTGCCTCTTTGCTTCAATGGTTTGAAATTTAACAGCTTGTCTCTTTGATGAATTCTGGAAAGAATGACCAATTCATTGATTAAAAACAGCAATGAATTCTTCAAATCAAAAGAACAAAATAAATTCAAACCAAGTTTATGACTTGCAGGAATTGAAGTATGAAAAATAGTACTCACTGCATACTACAATTAATCACTGTTATCAAACTAAAATGTACCCACATGAAACAAATTTATATAATGTGATAATCTTTCACATGATGCACAACACACAGCAGTAAAGTGCATGTTTTTTGCACACAACACAACAAAGAGCAAACCCAATCCATGTGTTCAGGTATAATGCATGCATCCTTGCCCTACCTATTTCACACATCACAAGGGAATAAACACTCATAGGGATGTAGCCAAAGTGTTAATTTAAAAACAACACAAACAGATTGTAACCTAAATTTGTGAAAATTGCAATTTTTTTTTTTTTTTTTTATAATCAGTTCATACCATATGATTGCTGTTTGGATCGGTGTTGCAGTTAGCATCAATATCCATGGAAAATCAAACACGGGATTGGAGGTCTAAAGATCGATGCGCTGCTGCGTTTTAGAGTAAGAGGCGTCAACAGGAGTGACGTCGTTGGACCTCATTCTCTCGATCGGTACAGTCCTACCATATTGCAAGATTGTGTCTAAACGTCTCGAATCTTTCCGAACATCCTTTTTCTTTTTTTGTTTTTTGATTTTACAGACAAATGTCTGAAAATAAGAGAAATATTAGTTTTTTTTTTTTATAGATTTTGTAATACAAAACGAGTATTATTGTCATTCCGATTTATTGCTCTTGGTATCTCGTTATTTAAAGGTAGAATTGCATTTTTTTTTCTTAACTTGAAAAATTACGTATTTTTTCAAGATACAAATTTTTAATATATAGTGTAATTTTTCAATTTAGAAATCTATTATATATAATAAATCAAAATAAAAGAGGACACATGTAATTCATCTAGATTATCCTCACAATAATTTTCCCTCTTCTCTCTTTTATTTAATGCATTATACATTAAATAATAATATTAATTATTGAATACACATTTATACATTTTTAAATTGAAAATATTTTTTAAGACATTAAAAATATATTATTATAAAAAATACTTTTTTTTTCAAAAACAAAATTATTATAAAATAAGAAATATTGAAAACGGTTTTCTAAAATAAAATTTTTGGAAAACAAACTTTGAAAAAGTAATATTGAAAAAAAATAATATTATTATTTTATTACTTAAAGTATTAAGTTTTTCAAAATTTTAATCATATTTTATTTTAAAAAATTGACTTATATTATAAAGATTTTTATTAATGACTATATTTTTTTGTATTTAACCCGTGTAATACACGGGATGCTAACCTAGTTAGAAATATATAAATACCCCTTATTTTAAAACCAAGTAAGCTAGAGTTTTGAATAAGGGTTTTTGTTAGTTACACCAAAAAAATTAAAATACTCATTCGTTACATTTTTTTTACGAATCACCCATGTCACAGGTAAACTACCTCTAGTCCTCTACATTTAGCTCTGCTTATATCACCTATTATTTTATATATTATATACGAGACGACTATATAGGTCGTGTACTCATGTTATTTTAAAGAGTCGTCAACTTATCTAAAAATATAAGACTTGGTTAAGATGATATGACGTATAGCCTTACAGATATCATATATTTTTTATAATTCTATATAATTGAATATTATATTTTTTAACGATCGTATTCTTTTATTGTTGAGTTTCATATATATTTAAAATCATATCATTATTATCATTTATTAGTAAACAATAAAAAAAAGATCAACTATATAAATGAAAAAAAAATCACATGAGAAAATAAGTTTATATGCAATGATAATCAGTTTCCACATAAGAAAATGATAAAAACTACATGTTATCAGAGTGGTGGAAATAGAGGAAACATGATCTAAATGTGACATAATGGTGACCGTGGCTTGAGCCTACCACATTGTCAAACCCTCAAACCAATGTAAATGTTAAGTGCAATCACGAACACTAGGACCTCAAATAATAATTCAACATGTTCAAGGAGGTTATGGCAGTGACTAGGGCTGCTTTTTTGGTTGAACCTGAGGTAGGGGTGTGCAAATCGCGGTTCGGTTCAGTTTTCACCCTTAACCATAACCATAACCGCTAACTTCGGTTATGAGATTTCCTTAACCATAACCATAACCGAACTTCGGTTTCGGTTAACCGGTTATAAGGGCGGTTTTGGATCGGTTTTGGTTAATTTCGGTTAATTAACCATGCCTAAATTCAAGTTAAAATTCGAACTAAATGAACATGGTTAATTGGTAATAAGGCCGGTTTTCGATCGGTTTTAGTTAATTTTGGTTAATTAATCAAGTCAACATGCAATGCAATAACACGAAAAAGTAGTATATGATCAAATTCTTGTACCCAACAATTTGGAGACTTGTTCACTAGAATTTGGAGAAGGAGTTATGGGAGAAACACACAAGCTACAAGGGATAAAAGGTTGTAACGGTTCGGTTCGGTTAATGTTCGGTTACGGGACACCTTTAACCATAACCATAACCAATTTATCGGTTAATCAAAAAACCTTAATTATAACCGTCGGTTAATTTCGGTTATCAATTAATTCGGTTCGGTGACTGTTCGGTTATCGGTTAATTTCGGTTAATGGTTAATGCTTACTCTCCCCTAACCTGAGGTTGGTCAGTAGAAACTTCTTGTAGTCATTGATGCACATACGAAACACCCATTTACAAGAAAAATCTTAGAACCAAATTTCATCAATATTTGCAACAATATGCAATGTTATCAGTGTCACACAACCTGTTGTCTCATGTATATAATGTGACATCATACTATCATAGACTACTAGACAACAAATATATAAGTGTTTAAGGTACACCCGATCTACGTCACGTACCCACACATAAAGATATGCCTTTTGGGCATCCTATTGTCGCAGGACGCAAAGTAGTCGTTCATCACCAATCTAGCTTGCATTTGGCTAATTTAAATAAAAAAATGCATATAAAACAGATCAGGTCAAACTCGGCTCATCTATTTTTACTTTGATGGTGTCTAATCGTGTGTCACAACCCTATGTAATATCTATGCAAAAGGTCTTGCATGGTGCAAACCGTATCCTTTCTTCCTAATGGTGTGTCACTAATAAGTGCAGGGGCGTAGCTTCTTTGGGGCCCGAGGGGGGGGGACCAACCCCCTCTTTTTCCCTCCGTAAAGTTAATTTTTCGGCCGAAATGTTATTTTTAGTTAAAAATAGGGGTTTCGTCCCCTCGCTTCAAAAAATTAACATGTATTATGGGTTTCAAAAATTTTCGTTAACCTCAAGTAGACCAAGCTCCGCCACTGAATAAGTGGCCACCATGCCTCCATAATATTATCAAACTCTTCATGTTAGGCCAACCTATAAAGATCCATCCGAGTCTTAACCATCGTGTATAACTCCAAGATCACATCAAACTCCAGAAATGACAGATCCCCTCACATATAAAACTTTATGACACATTAATTTGTATGTGAAATGGTAACTTTAGGAGAAAAAAGAAACACCGAAAATAACTTCAATGTAATATCTCGATTAAGTTAATGAAGGAACTCTATGAATCACCTTAATGGGTGTCAAGTTGTCAACCCTAAATTGAAAATGCTCTCTGACGCTCTTCAAGCATCTTTAACACCTCCTTTTCAATTGAACTCGATGTCGCAATCTCCCTGATAGATCTCCTAAATCGTCAGTAAGCAGTACTCGCATGTGATATACCCTTCATAATCTACACAACACCAACAACGACATTAAAACAAACAATAAATAAAAATTAAAAAAATATATAATGTGGGTTGTATAGTACATATACATATATGTCATACTTTCGAAAAGTTAAGAACTACACCGGTAGTATAATTTGCAGACTCTTGTTCACTCTGTTGCTTCTTCTTTTAAGGGTGGACAACCACGGGCTTTTGTTTGAGCATTTGGCTCTTGATGGCTAGTCGAATTTGGATTTACAATTGATTTTAACTTCTCCTAGTAATTTCTTATCATATCAGTAGGTTGCTCCTTATATATAGTCACTGACGAACTTATTAACCTATTCGTTGTAGTTAGTATTTTTATTTCATCAACAAACACTGGTGAGAAATCTATCTACCAACAAAAGACATCTATGGCAAACCACAACTTGTTTGAAGATGACAATCATATAATGGTTCATTCAAATCATCTAGGCTTAATTTCTTGTAATTAGCTTTAGAGTATATAAAGAAACATTCCCTGACTAAACTCGTTAACATTTGTAGTTGATGGTGAATTTTGCTAGATCTTTGTTCAACATATATTTCCTGCACATCCACTTTTGGTCAAACTGAACCGTTTTTCACCTAAAGTAGTTAATAAAACAGGTTTGTTATTTGTACATATCTAATTGATTGTTTCATTGTTTGCTTCATAATCATGGGCCCGAATGGCCTTTTTAATAATTTGGCATATAGCCCAACAATGGATACTGATAAATGATAATTAATATATCTTGTAATCCTGTACCCAAGCCTGTCCCAAGGCTTAAACCCAACGTTGTTTTATGGCCCCACCGATTTCCATCATCAAAGCCTCATAGGTGTCATGATGTATTACAATAGTATACAACATTTGTAGTCTATCACTACCTTGTTATTTCACAAATGTGTCACATAAACAAATATTTTCATCACCTTTTCTTTACTTACATATGTGTAACAATCACTCATCTTCACATACACGTACATAACTCACCCGCCACCCACTGTCACCCCCTTTCTCTTTCTCTAATGCTCGTGACCATGGTCACCTTCAACCCATAACCCACCCATCACACCCTTTTGTAATGGTGTGTTGGACGTGACACCCCATCACCCGTGTGGTCATGTCCCGCTACACATATTCTAACAAAAAATAAGTTATATATTAAGAGTTATGTAAGACGTCACGTGAGTTAGTTGATTAAAAAAAGATGTTAACATCGTGTTCAAATGAACGTACATGGTGGAAACAATATTGACCAACAAATTTGTGTTGTAGATGTGAAAAATAGACTCGAATTCGATAGAACTTGATCGCAAGCAGTTGCAAATGACCCGAACCACTAAACATGGTTTGATACGATATGTGTTGGAGACGAATGAACTTTTTTAAGAAACTTAGTGAAGACACAAATGCAAACTTAACATGCTTTAGTATATGCGCCATGATCCCGAATATAAACAATAATTTAAAAACACATAAACAATCAATTTGTCAAAGACTAGTTTAGATTCAACGTATAAGAATTTTATACAAATTACATGAGTATTGCAGTTTTCAACGTTTTAAGGATTTGTAACTTATGCAAGCTTTCCCGCTGTTCTAATAATTTTTTGATGAAAATATCCTCTCTTTTTTTCTTTAAATAAAATATATACGGCATATCGCACATATACACTTAGCTAGTGTGATGATGAATAAAAGACAAGTAAATAAGTGTTAAGAAAAAAAAAAAAAAGAAATAAATTTATCTTTTAAGAAATAAGCAACAAATGCTGTCACAGTGTCATGTGTTAAAATTCAACTTTAAAAGAATTTTTATTTATTTCTTTATTTTCAATATTTTGTTTTATAAATTGCTTAAAACTTAAAATATCATTCTTAAATCATAAGTTTATTACTAACTGTTCAAAATTTTTTAATTCGACACGAGTTTTGTAAGTTAACATATATTATATAAATATATAAATTATAGATATATATAAAGGAAGAAGGATTTGAGTGATGATTGATGGTAAATTGGTCATACATACAACAATAACATTATAATCTTGATGAAAAGACAGTGGTCCAAATTAAGTGAACTCCAAATCACAAAAGCACCAGCATCGCCAACTTTGGGGAGCAAGTGACCACCATAAATATGCTAGTGCTCCTTTCTTCTCTTTTTTTCCCCCAAAATTGTTTTCTCTTTATATCCTTTCTAAAGCATATCACCATCCCAAATACTACGTCGTTTTTTATCCGAGTAAGAACGTAAATTCTCATATATTGATAACTAACCGTTTTGGTGAGGTATAGTGCCCTTGAAAGTTTAAGGTTTCGATTCTTAAAATATACAAAAATATTTGTTTTTTTTTATATTAATTTGTTTCATAATTCATACAGAATATTATTTTAGATCAATTGGTTTATTAAATTTTATATTAAACTTAACTTTTAAGTTTAAAACTTATATACCTTTATTTATTACTAATTTGTTTTTTTTTTCCTATTTTTGAAATTAAACCACTAACAAACAAAGAAACAAACAAACATAATTAGATTAGTCTCACTAATGAGTATAGTCTGGGATAAACAAAAGATACCCTACTTAATAAGGTCATTTTTTTTCACTTTACAACATGAACAATATGTCAATATATATTTACTATGGTTGTAAAAATCAAGCTTATCTTGGCTCGTGCTCGGCTCGTTTATTAACCGAATCGAGCATGCTCGGCTGGTTTAAAACCGAGCGAAATTCTAACGAGCTATTTCCGAGCTTTTTCCGAGCTAGCGACGAATGAGCAACGAGCGGCGAGCGATTTGAACAGCCCTATAGGCGGCTGCCTAGGCGCTAGGCGCCCGTATACCTTGTCGATTTGGCTTTAGTCGGTGCCTAGTCAGTTTTTTTTTCTTTTTTCGGGTAAAAAGAGACAAGGTATATGATTTTTCGAGACATTTCTCAACCCTACATCCTTAATATATCTCTGAAACGCGGAATCCAACGTTTGAAACATCAAATCCAGCCACTGAACATCGAAATTCTGTTGGAAATTTGATAAATTTGATTAATTATCAAATTTAATTTGAATTAAAATCAAAACTCTTCATTTTACTAAATTAAATCAAGACTTTTCAAATTACATGTATTGATTATGTGTATTATGTCAAGACTCTTCAAATTACATATATTGATTATATGTTTTATGACAAGACTCTTGAATCACCAACTTGTTGTATAAATAGAAGACATATGTTGTTTTGTTAAGGGTTGAAAAGAATACTACATAAAATCCCACACAAACTTTGAAGATTTTCCAACTTTCTCAACTCTTCAAGTTCTTATTCAAGACATATTTTTCAGGTGCTAGGTTAATCCCGGCAGTACACAAACTGTTTCGGTTGTTGTACCCTGGGAGACAGACGCGTTCGTCTTGAGAAGAGGCGCGAAATCTGTTTTAAGGGAAGCGTATTGAATACGTGCCTCAACCATAATCATCAACATGTTTATTCTATGCCAATGAAGAATAGGTGGAAGACATAAGCGCATTGAAGTATTTGTTACCGGCTCGCCAAGATGCTTGATTGAAGACTCGCTATTTGGAGTACCCATCGAAGACATGGATCAAAACAAGTTTGTTATATAAATTAGTAATTTATATTCTATTATTTTAGTCTTGTAACCGGTATTGTACTAGATTATTTCTTACGAATAACGAGAGTCTCGTTATTATTTATATTTTATTTTTGAGTTATAATAAAAATGTGAACCCATCTCCTACAATCTTAAAACAGACTTTCGTGAAAAACCTTATAAATAAGGATTTTGGGTTCATGAAAGTTAAATATAAACTAAGATTTTTGATAAAATCTAGTAAATATTTTTTAGAAATATTTAGTACAAGTTGGTCGGATTTTGTAATTGGAGTACAATATTTAATCCGAATACCGTGTTACAAGACATGTTTTGGTTCATTGTTTTGAGTTCATGGGTTTTGATTGTGAATTTTAACCATGAACAATTTTTGGTTACTTCAAAATATGTTTTTGAACATTCATTTTCTAATAATCTTATTAGAAGAAAGGTGGTTTTGAACATTCATTTTCTACAAACATGTTGGAATCGATAGTGTTTGTGTAACATTTTATTTATTTTATAACAAGCGTGTTATAAAAGATTATTTGCAAAGTAATAAGTATATAACGATTTTTGTAATCGTTTATTTTCTAACAAGTGTGTTAGAGTTTGTTTATTTGGTATAAACATAATAAGCTTTATAACGATTTTGGTAATCGTTTATTTTCTAACAAGTGTTTTAGAATTAGTTTATTTGGTATAAACATAATGAGCTTTATAATAATTTTGGTAATCGTGTTTTTTTTTCTAACAAGTATGTTAGAATCAGTTTATTTTGTATAAACATAATAAGATTTATAACGATTTTGGTAATCGTTTATTATTTTTTTTAACAAAGTGTGCTAAAACCAGTTTATTTATAAACAAAAAGGCTTTATAACGGTTCGAGTAATCGTTTATTTCTAACAAGCGTGTTAGAATCGACTTGTTTTTAAACGAAAAGCTCTAGAAATGATATTCGTAATCGTTTATTTCTAACAAAAGTGTTGGAATCGGTTTGTTGTATAAACATTAAAAAAAAAACTTTAAAAATTTTGTTGTTTATTTTCAAACGAGCACAGTAGAAACTGGTTTGTCATAAAAAAAAATGTTAATTTTAACCGGTTGGTTTTCATGACAAGTTAAAAGTATGTTTAGATAAAAATGTTTAAGTAAACATTTTAATAAGATTGCTTTATGTAAGCAATTTTTAATGCTCTAACGTAAACGTTAGATACGATTTTTATAATCGACTAAATTCTAATATGATTATTAGAAAATGTTTATGTTATAAACAATAAATTGTTTTATGTAAACAATTTAATTATCTTACATGAAAGGTAGATACGATTTGTGTAATCGTTTTATTTTGAACAGATTAATGACTGTTTGATTTAAAGTTTCAAAACGAAACAACTAAAGAATGAAGATGCTATTGGGAACATTTTTGATTTATCCCAAAGGCCACGTGTCATTGCATATCGAGGATGATTCCTAATGAAAAGTGCAACCATTTATGCATCTTCTGATCTAGATGACATTGAAATGTCAGATACCGAAAGTGTTCAAGATAGTAACACTATATGACTTGGTGTTTAGAATTCATCTATGTGCCTTTTT
Source organism: Mikania micrantha (assembly GCA_009363875.1). NCBI lineage: Eukaryota > Viridiplantae > Streptophyta > Magnoliopsida > Asterales > Asteraceae > Mikania > Mikania micrantha. Next base: position 103,753,374 of record CM018680.1, read on the forward strand.
AAACCATTACAAATAAACATTTGTTTTGGTGCGTTGGTTGTGTTCAATATCTTAAGATAACACATGCGTTTATGCACAATAATCACTATAACATATGAAAGAGATATATGTTATAGTTAACTATATTAATAAATTCTGTGGAATTTACTATAAAGTGATGATGACATATAGATGCTTCTATTGCTTTCATTGTGTTTGAAATTATGTGGATTATGTGTCTACTAACTTAGAAGAGCATCCTAAATACATAGCATGAGATACAACAAATGAAAATTTGAAATTAATTTGTTGTATGTCATAATGAAACATGACTTTCTATTAAAGGAGGACTTCAAAACATGTCAAATGACGATGTCATTTGAGATGATTTTGGTAGACGTTGAAAGTGTTGAAGAAATAACACTTTAAGATTTGATGTTTAGCTATCATTCTTGTACCCGTTTAAAATATATTGTGTGTTATATTTTATTATAAATGTTCAACTATGGCTTAAGTTTATTTATTTATTTTTAAATAAACAAGTTGATCTAGAAATAATAAAATGATATATGGTAAATAATATTTAAATTTTGGAGAATTTAAATTTTTCTAGTCTAATAAAGATACATATTTAAACGGAAATTACAAGTGGTGACTTGCACGAACACAATGAGCGGGTTATGATATTGACTTATATATGTTGTAAGTCTCATATCAAATATCAATGTAATATAGTGAGTGTATTAAAGCAAAATATACAAGAACGAAGGATGTCGTCTAAAATATGTTGAGAGCATCAACATGGAAATTCATAAGTGTATTTTGATTACTATAACATATGAAATAAATATATGTTATTATTGTAAATAATTTTAATAAATTTTGCACATTTATTAAAGATACTTACAATAGTGATGGTCTTGTAGATTATGCTACAACCATTAACGTTATTGAAACTATGTGGAAGATTTATCCTTTAATTTGGGAGAGTATCCTAATATATGGTTTCATTGAAACAACCATATAAATGTATAAATCACTTTAGACACATGGGATGTCATATTGTTGAGTATTAATCTTGTTGATTATATCTCAAGAGTCTAGTGATTTTATACAAATAGCATACATCATATGTTGATGAATGTGTTCACCAAAGTGACTTGAGTTAAGACATATGCTTAAGTTCTTATGATTAAATGGTGAAGCCTTAGAGATTAAAGGCGAATGCGTTATGATCCTACATAATGGATGAAGTTAAATATGGTTATGAGTTTTCCTTAAACTAAGGATTTAAAAAAAAATCTCATCATTCTTGTCTAAAGTAAGGTATGAATGTTTGTAGAGATAATGTGTTATCTCTAGGAGCTGTGATTGATCAGAATGATGCATCTTCTGTTAACGTGCTAATATTTTAGTCTAAAGCATGCTAGACTAATACATGTTAATTTAGATGCTCTGCAGAGATTAAATTAACTTTAAACATTCAATATATGTGATGACATGAGAATGAGTTTCGGTTCATATGAGGAGAACTCATGGAGTAATATGTATGGATGAACTTAGTGACACAATGATGTATATATGTTTAATATTTTATCACATGTGTCAAAGTCATCAAAAGATAAATTGCTAAAACTTCATCAAAGTGCAAGCAATGTGGGGGAATGTGTCATTTACGAAACAACCCTCTAGAGTTTGTAAGAGATAGTATTTGAGAAGTTTCTCAATCTCTTGTGGAAAAGGAGAACTTTTCACAGCACGATTTTAATAATTGGAAAATGGTTATCTAATAAGACTCAAATGTGGGGGTTGCTTGCACTTAATACAAGTATGTGATAAATTTTGTAATAAGGATTTTAGTAATCCAAATAAATATTGCAAATTCATAGCCAAGTGGGGGTACACGATGGTTATACGGAGTCAATCAAGTTGATTGAACTCAAATGTCAATTGGTAAAATTCAATTTGTAGTTAGATATTTGGGAAAAGCTTACCAAAGGCATGGTGAAACGTGTTTAGCCTTGAAAGGAGTTTCAAATAATTCTAAAGACATGGTTATATAACTTGATCTAAGTTGAGATCACTGGTTATAGTCTTTTAAATTAACAAAAGGGCTAGTATGACTTGTGAGTCAAGAACACGTTTAAACAACTTATCTCAGTTGCGAATTATCTTTATTGACTTGGTGAAGTCAAAGATAATATTTTGGATCCAATAACGTGAGAGATTAAGTTGAGGAATGTGACTAAAGCCCATGTAATGAGATATTTGAAGGACACCTAACGTTTGAAACATCAAATCCAGCCACTGAACATCGAAATTCATCGATAAACTTTGAGCTTTGCTTCGATCTTCTTTGTTGTTCGAGTCTTCGATCTTCTTTTATTGTTTTATAAGTGTTTAAAAGTTATTCTATTTTTAAAGAAATGGTGGAACTTGATTTACCCACAAAAAAAATCAACAAATGTAGACAATTTCTTTTTTGTTCTTTCTGCTTTAATTCACGCAAGTTTTAAATAAAAAATGGTCACTACTAAATCTTAACCATTCATTTATTTGATCAAAGGTACATAATCATTCTTATCTTTCTCACGTTAAACATCCTTTGTATTTGATCCACATCTGTGTGCATATATACAATACGTAGGCAATCTAGGCATGTTCACTTAAACAAATAAACAATGATATAGAATGAACCCAATTAATATAGAGCATTGAAGTGTAAACAGTTCAATAAAATATCAGTATTTTAAATTAAATTATGTTTTTGGGCATATCTAACATAATTTATATACTCGCTCATCTGCTTGTAAATGCTTTCTTTTCAACCAGATGTAACAAGCTCAAAACCGAATTAAATTATCAAAAGTTCCAATTTCCAAATTTAATTTCTTGTATTACACACTCATTTATTTGAAGGTATAATTACATATATCCCCTCTTTTAAGGTCTAATTACATATATACCTAACTAAAAAATTTAATTACATATATACCCTTCTTTTGAGGTCTAATTATATATATACCCAACTAAAAAATTTAAATACATATATACCTAACTTAATTTACTCTCTTTACACATTGTAACCCTTTGAATGTAAACATAAGTAAACACTACATCTGTTACGACTCCAACTCCGTCAATTAAAATGACAAAAAGGTGAAAAAAAGAAGCAAAAACACTAAAAATAGGGAAAAAAACGTAAAATAGGTGTATATTTGAAGCAAGGGTTAAATAGGTATAATAATTTTTTTTAAAGTAAGGGTAAAACAATAATTCCTTAATTCATTTTAATTAAAATGAATATATTTGAAATTTTTAGAATTAGAGGAGGGGATATATGTAATTAAAATTTTGGATTGGGTATATATGTAATAAATGAAATTTATAGGGGACATATGTAATTAAAATTTTGAATTGGGTGTATATGTAATAAATGAAATTTATAGAGGGATATATATAATTGCTCCTTATATGAAACCTTGATAAATGCTCATGTTCTATTTTGGTGTTTATTAAAGTTACTTTAAAAAGGTACTTATCTTTTTTTCTTTTTTAGAGCAAAAGAATTATCATTTTACATCATCAATTTTTAAGGACACACAAAACTACAGAAGGCAAAGAGAATTTAAATACGTAACCTATGAATTATGAAAAATTATGAGTAAAAACTGATTTAAAAGTAAATTATAAGGTTCCTGCAAATAAATTATATAATCTCTTTTATTAAACAGTTATATTTTATTTTTTATTAAATAAATATAATACTAATGATTAATTATTTGCTTTTATATATTAAATATATTTTTTAATAAATTAAAGATCAAATTATTTTATCAAAAATACCCCTTAAAATGTTTAGAATATATGAATTTCTACTAAAAATCAAACATTTTAAAATTATAAAATATATTAAACTTATATTTTAAGAAAATTAAAAAAAAATGTTTTCTTTAAACTTCAATGTTTCGAACAACCTGATTTACTTATTACAACATCCTCATTGACAACCCAATCCAACCTGATCTTTTAATAAACTAATTTATCTCTCTTTCACCTACACAACCTAACTGTAACATGAGTATAAGGCAGAGGTTTCCGAGTCAACGGTCTTACCGTTGCATCAACCACCGTTCTAAAAAACCTACATAACCCAGTTAACCCAACTTTTCACTCTCATTAATAACCCAACCTTTACTACTTTTTATTAAATAAGTATTATTTATGATTTTTATTTTTTATTAAAAATTATTAGAAAGATAAAAAAAATAATAGATACAATATTTATAGGAAAAATAACGAGATAAAAAAAAACAAATACAAAATTGACCTCATTATTAGAATTTTTTTTAATAATAATTATGATCCAGAAAATCTTTAGAACTAATAAAAAACCGCCAAGTGTTAAATGATTGTATAGGTGTGGTCGAGGGCAAGTGCCAACATGTGCTGCTAGGGCTGTAAACGAACCGAACGTTCAGCGAACCGTTCGTGAACCGTTCGGTGGGAAGTTCGTTTATGTTCGTTCGTTTAATAAACGAACGAACACGAACAAGAAATTTCATTCGTTTAGTTAAATGAAAGAACATGAACAGAGGTCGTGTTCGTTCATTTGTGTTCGTGAACGTTCGGTAACATGTTCATTTACGTTCGTTTATGTTCGGTTAAGCTCATTTATATTTATTCATTAAATGTGTTGTTTATTTTTAATTTTTAGTTTAATACCATAATACTTAAAGTTATTTTTAGTTTAATACTATAATATCTTAATTTATATATTTATAAATGATTATCTCCATTGCTTGAGATTAAAAATGTTGATTTTTATTGTTTAAATAATATGTGTTCGTTAGCGTTCGTGAACAAGCTAAATCCTTAATGAACGAACACGAACAAGAATTTTCGTTCGGTAAGCGTTCGTGAATCGTTCGTGAACAAGTTAAAAGTTAAACGAACGAACACGAACAAGGGCTCGTTCGTGTTCGTTTACAGCCCTATGCGTTGCGTTGTGTAGGTGCGTGGAAGTAGCTCTACGGCCTCTACCATTCCACAGCCCACGTGGTAATCACATGCTTATGACTTTATATCGCTAAGAAAAGACCGTATCAATGTAAATATTACATCTGACATGTTAAAAATATAAAAACAAAAATCAAGTATAAAATCAAAATCCAGTAAAAAAACAAAATCTGGTACAAAAAAATTTAGTACAAAAAAAACAAAAATCCAACAAAAAAAAACAAAAATCCAGTACAAGAAAACCCATAACAAAAAAAAATCAAGTACAAAAATAAAAATCTAGCAAAAAAATAAAATGCCTAAATTATTATTCATTCATTTTTTAAGCATTGCACATATCAACCTTCTATTTCTTTCTACTCTTCTTAGTCAAAAAAACGCTATTTTTATTTGATTCTTTCCTTATGTGTGAGTATAGACACTATTTGAAAGAGACATTTTAATAGTGTATTAAGTAAAGCTAGTTCTGGTCACAAAAACGATAGGAGTTTTAATTTTCATAAGTTTCTATAGTTATTTTGAGCCTTTTTTTGGCTAATATAATGGAATAAGCTGCTTTGAGTTGGTGAGCCTTTCTGATAAAAGATAACATATTAAGGCTTCTAACCTAAATACTTATAAATAATATCAAAAGAGTAACTCTATTTAAATCATGAAAAGATAATTAATAATAAGATCACAATATGCAATCCTAAAGTTAGTTGTGGATCATAAAATCCAATGCACATATTTTATAAATTTATTTCCCTATTACAAATAGTATTTTTTTTAAGTCAACACTTGAAACAAACATTATTAGGGTTATTTCTATGGGGTTAACAGTTCGGTTTCAAAATGCGAAACCACCCAAACTGGTCATTGGTTTGGTTTCGCACACATGCATGCTCTCGCGAGCGCACATATATGTTTGTGTGTCGCCGAGTTGATGATTTATATGTCATTTAACAAAAAAAATACTTGTGCACTTGATGTATAGTTAGCCCATTTCAAACTGTAAAATGATTTAGTATTTATTTCTATGAAGCTCAAAAAGCCTAACTCCAAACCCAAACCCAAAAAGCCCAAACCGTAAAAATAAACTGTAACCAAACTGTTGATCGCAATTTGGTTTTTATTTTTAACAGTTCGGTTTTAATTTTTATTAACTAGAAATCAACAGTTTGTTTTACTGTTTCATCTAAAAACAAAAAAAGGGCTGCGAACAACATAGTTATTTCTAAATTAATTTTAACAGATCTCTGATATATTAGTTTGTAAAAACTAGAGCGTATAGACTTATGCTACAAAACTCGATTATTATTAAAAAAAAAATTAGTTTCTCAAAAAAAATTAAGGTTATTTTGGATTGAGTTTCTATTTCAGGCTCATATGTGAGCCTCAACTAAAAATCTCATGGCATGCATAAAAACTTCATACAAGCCAGCCCAAATGTTAGTAGACTAAGCAAGCAAATTAAAAATTGAAAACGCCCACCGTGGGGCTCGAACCCACGACCACAAGGTTAAGAGCCTTGCGCTCTACCAACTGAGCTAGACGGGCTTTTTGGTTTATGCTGAAGAGTTACCAATTCATTCATTGGAATCTACGGACATTTTGAAAAGGTTAAATTCAGTGCGTTGAATTTCGGGTTGGTTGTGTCGTCTTCGGATCCTGAAGAAAAACGTGGAAATATGGAGATGGTCGACAATGCATGAATTTACGCTGGTTGTAGCTTTAATTTTTGGATTAGGTTTAGAAGTTGCCATTGTTGTTGAAACGTTTAGAAGAAGATTAGGTATTTTCTTATTTTGTTTTTGATCGCGTGTTTATCCGTCTTTGATGTTGATTTTTCAATCATAGTCATCTCGAAGCTCTCCCGATCTTTGAAGATCCTAATTCATTGAAACAGGTATGCTTGTTTGTTATCTGATTTCTTCATTCTATCTGTTATTGATTGTCATGCATTTGTATTTTGTTGAACTTTTGAAACGTAATTAGTGAATCTGAAACATAATAGCACCAATGGTATGCAGACACATGAAATTTCATACACCAAAACCTTCATAAGAAACTCAGAAATCCTTTTGCTATCAATTTGATTTTGTTGATTGGTATTTACATTTACGTTCTTTGTGATTCTGTAATCGTCATCGACTCTATTTGAGGCATTTGTAACAGGTTGATTGCTCTTATATATATGACATTGCAGAAAAATATATTTCATTGATTGTGTCTGCATAATCAGCATCTCTGTACTAAAATAGTTCCTATTCATACAAAAAATCAATGATAATTGGCAAAAAATTCAATAAGCAGAATAATATAAAATTATTATAGCATCTCTAAGGGCTGGCTCTGCCTGTGTACAATGAAAAATCAGACTACCTAGGGCTCCTGATGACACAATTAAGTAACTAATGCATTGCCTCGTTATCTTTTGTATGTTGACTAAATCCTCAGTTTAAATCGCATTTTTAATAGCTGATTGGTCATAGTTTGAGTGAGAATGAGTAATCATATGATGATTTTAATTAAGTACTGCAGGACATGGGTTGCAGATTTGTTTTCTTTGTATAATTAAATATATGTTTTTAAGATTGTTATATACTTGTATGTATGAGTTGATAAGCAGTGGCGTACCCACATACACCACAAGGGGGCAGCCGCCCACCTTGAAATTTTTTTTAGTAGTATATATATGTTAAAATCCTGATCACCTCCCGTAAAATTTTGCAATTCCCCCATTAAACTTTTGATTTCTAAGTGTTGATTAATAAACTAAGTTGAAAAATGTCCAACTAATAATTTAAACCCAATGTAAAATCAAGTTTAGTATTAATTATAATAAGTCAAACCACCACTAAACTAGTTAAAAACCGAATTCAATCGAATATACCAATTAAAAATGAATAAACCAATCCAAATAAACCAAATTTAACCTTATATATTATAAAGAAAACAAATTTAAATTTAATTCGCTTTAATCGGTTAACCAAACACACTGAATTCAAAAATAATGGAACCGATAACAATTCCGAAATCGAAATTCGGATACAGTTAGGAACCGACTTTGGAAATCGGATACAGTTAGGAACCAAACCGAATTGCTTATGAGAATTTAAGCGATAATTGTATTTGTTTTATACAGAAAGAGTTACTTAGATTTGTCTCCTTATACGTTGTTTTGAATATATATATATATATATATATATATATATATATATATATAAAATAAAATCTCTTAGTGAACAACTTTAGATATATTGTATTTTCATTATGTCTTTATATATGAAATTTCGTTTTATTGTCGTTTTTAACATGACTTGACTCGATCTGCCCAACCCAACTTAAACACCAACGAAGCTAAAAAATTTCCGCCCCCCATGAAAAAATTTTCTGGGTCCGCCACTGTTGATAAGTAGTTTTGAAATTTCGTTTGTAGTAATCTTCAAGAATGTGCTGGAAAGGATCACTTATTTACATATGCAGTTTATCTTTTTTAATAAAATCAATGCTTGGTAACCCGTAAAAGATTAGTTTTGAAAGGATTGATGCTTGAGCAGGTGATAATTGTTGATGATGGAACAAAGAGAGTGCCCCTTAGACTTTGTGAGGAAGTTATAAAGTAGACATTGTTCGAGATGTGCTTCTAGTAAAGAACTAGGGCAAAGGAGAAGCTATAAAAAAGTGGGTTTAGTTCTTATGACTTAGGCAAATCAGGTTTCATCTTCACAATGTTTTAATATGACTCATGGAAACTGATGTACCTCTGCTTATGCAAAAGCATTGTAAAACTGGGAATGCTTCACTCAGAGAAAACTATTTCTGATGCTGGATGCTGATTGAGCGACCAAAGTTAATGACCTGGAAAAACTTGAAAACAGGTTGGTGTCGGTTGCAGTATGTTAGACTTGATTAATATGGTAGTTAAATCTGTCTTAATACCTATGGCTGGCTATATTGACCCATTTACTTCAAATAGTTCGATTTGGGTAACGTTTATCTCTGGAGTGAAATTTGTACAACTAAAAGAGTAGCCAGCCAGCAAATATTGCAGGTTGTAGGGTTGAACAAGTTGGAAAGTTTTTGAAAGTGTATGCATTATGCTTGCAACCTTTAAATTCTTTTAAAAAAATTTATTGTTGTAGTAATATAGTTTTCTGTATGAGATTTGACTCCCCAGCTACTTATTGATCTTGGATAAAAGAGTGCCGGGTCAACCCAATAACACAATCTATTTCAAATGTTCATTTTTTTTCTTACATAGATGGATCTAGTCTGTATGAAATTTATCATTTTTTTTTCTTCCTTTTGTTGCATTCTTGCTAAAGTTTATTTAAAGGATTTATTTTAATATGAAGTTTGACATGCATGGCAGTGTGGATTTAAGATGTTTACTAGAGCTGCTGCGATAAAGCTTTTTACTAATATTCATTGAAAAGGTATGAGATTTGTTGCCATGCTTTTACTTGCTGATTATTTGTACAGTCTACATTTGAATAAGCGTCTTTGGAGGCTGCATGCACTAAAATAGACTCCAGATAACTTTCAACATGTTGACCGTTCCTCTGTTAGTTAAGTTTTTATTTGACCTACTTGATATAAATTAAGATCTCTAGTAAATATAAACAAGTGAACCAACACATAAACACATCATAAATATGCTTTTTCAAAGCTTATTAACAATGCATGCAAAATTGGGTCAAGTTACATATCTGTTTATAATACAATTATACAAATAGTTCTTTGACTTGGAATTAGTTTATTTAAGCAAGTACATTGGCATCCCCATAATAGAGATATCAGTAAGTCAGTAACCTGGTCTGAAATTGCTGGATCAAAGGTGAGTCTGGGATATGCAGTTGGTATTTGGAAAATAAGCTATCAACAATCTTAGTTGAAGTAACAGATAAACTGCAACCTTGTTAATCCCCATTTGTGCTAAAAATCGGAGCTAAGTAGTGCATGATGACCAATTTTCAAGACATATCATGTCTTGTTTAGTTGTTTCAAAGTTAACCAACCAGGTCTTTTAACATTTGTTTGAAGGATTCCCAGTTATTATTTTTCTTCTTGTGATTGTTAAGGAAGACTGTATGCAAGGAAACTGGTTAAAAATATTATGCATGCTAGACATTATGAGTGATAAATTATACTATGTTATGTTGTCAAAAACCTCCGGACGTGTGACGAGGCTATTACTATTAGGCTAGCCATAAGAAAAGCACCATGCGTCCATCCAGGCTATCAGATGAGGTTCGGACAAGGTTTCGGCAATGATTTTGGCCAGAATTTTCTGAGATTTCGACTATATTCTATAAATTTCAGCAAACTTTGACCAAACATGCTTGAAACTTTAAAAAATGGCAAAGAGCTAATCTATACTATCATAAACTAGCCTTAAATAAGTATAAATCATATCTAAAACTCCTAAATATGATATATTTATACCACACATCTTTATCTCATGCCCTTACTTTTTGAAGGCATTGTCCCTAGGCCTAAGGCTTAACCTTTGTATCTTGAGTGTGTCTTGCGTCCTTGACAATGATAATATTATAGTGATGAATATAATCTGTGCGATTGGTAAGCGTGTTCAGAAGAACACCCTTTTTTTTTTTTTTCACCAAGGACTCTCTGTAATGTCTTTAATGTATTAAAAATGATTTCTAGTCTTTAGAAATTAGAAGTATAGTATACTCTACAAAAGTCTGCATAGGTTGTACTTTATTAGAGAAATTACGAGACTTAAAACCCTTCAATCTTTTTCTTTAGATCATTTAAAGATTTTTGACATATGTATATAGCCTTTCAAAGCCAATGTGGGACTAGCCCACTTGATAGAGGCGTTGCCTCTTAGAATAGGAGGTCATGGGTTCTAACCCATGCAATGGTGTAATTATTGTGGAGTAGTTTAGGAGAAGATAACTTTGCCGTTCAAAAAAATATATAGCCTTTCAAAATTCTTCCCTGGCCTAACTTTTATTATTGACATCAAAGGGTGAACATTTTTTTTACTGTAAATTAACATAATTTATGTTTAGTTTTAACAGTTTTGGGTAAAACCCGCAAACCTGTTTAACTAATTAGGCCGGGTTCCAGTCAACATAGGCAAGACGACAGACAGGTTCACAGGGCGATCTGTTTCACCCATTTATATGTATTTATTTATTTTTAATTGTGATTTATGTTAACTTAATTGTATATTTAATATTAAAAGTTAAAATTAAAAAAAAAATCATAGATTTTACAATTAAACGTTGTATTTCTTTTGTATATTTGTATTTTCTCTTATAAAATTGTATTTCAAAAGGTATTAATATCCTCAAAAGTCAAAAACAATAAAAATAAAAAATTTCGGCTCAAACTGTTGCTCTTTGTCAACCCATTAATATTTGTATCATGTTCGATTTCATATATTTAACATGATGATCAGTTTTAGGTTATGTTTAAGTGCATGTTAAATTTTCAAGTCAATGTCAAGTTTATCACTAAATAAACCGAACGAACATGAATAAAGAAATAAAAACAACCATAATTGAACACACATAATTAAACGAACATGAACGAACACGTGAGTTCTAAACTTGCATTAATATTAGCTTATTTTCAGTTAATAAATTCTTTAAATTTTGGGTAAAATAAAAATGACACATGCATGTTAATTTATAAAGAAGATAAACATATTACTAATTTATTAATATAAATGAATTAATTTATTAATATAAATAAGCAAACGAACATAAACGAACCTAAATAAACAAATATAAACGAGCGAACCTAAATGAACGAATATAAACGAATTTTCACAAACATAAATGAACGAATATAAACAAATTTTCACAAATATAAATGAACGAATGGAACATGTGTTTATGTTCGTTTGTTTAGTTAAATAAACAAAAAATTGTGATCATGTTCGTTTGTTTACTAAATAAACAAACATCAACAGACTTTTTCCTAAACAAATAACGAACGATTTACTGAACGTTAGGTTCATTTGCATCTAAGTTTATCCATTAATCTAAAAGCACAAGCCGTTTAACATTTCTAGTTATTTGTGAACTATTTCACATGTAAATTTATTATTTTGCCCCCCTTTATTTTCATTTTTTTTTTCATTTTTCTTTCTCAATTTTATAACAAACAAAAAACTACCATAAGAAGCTGTTATATATTGTTGGGATTAGGCCTGTAAATGAACCGAATAGTTCATGAACTGTTCTATAAGAAGTTCGTTTATGTACGTTTATTTAATAAATGAACGAACACGAACATAAATTTTGTGTTCGTTTAATTAAATGAACGAACATGAACATACCTTGTGTTCGTTTATTTATGTTCATGAACAGTTTGGTTATGTTCGTTTATTTGTGTTCGTTAATGGTCGTTTATGTTCGTTAACTATGTAATGTTAGTTTTGTTCGGCTAACTGACTAATTTACGAATAATATGTATTTACATTTAAGAGACTTGTCGTTTGTGCTCGTTTATACTTGTTCAATTGTGTTCGTTTATGTTTGTTCAATAGTGTTCACGTTCGTTTATGATTTTTCAATGGTGTTAAAAAATGTCCATTTATGTTTGTTCGTTTATTTTAGTTTGTTTTTGTTCGTTAATGTTCATGAACAGTTCGTTTAATTTATTAATGAACGAACACAAACGAACACGAACATATTCATTTTCTTAATAAACGAACACGAACACAAAATTCATGTTCGTTAATGTGTTCGTGTTCGTGTTCGGTTAAGTTTAAATGAACAAACACGAACATGCATGTGTTCATGTTCGTTCGGTTCATTTACATGCCTAGTTGGGATGAATTAAAAATTTTAAATATTTATCAGCCATTTTATTTACTAATAATAAATAATAATATATTAGTAATGGACAGATTATATATTTTCTAAAAGGTGAATACGCCTATTAATGTTTCAATGAATATTGTACTCTGATACAGTTTTTAAATATTTATCATTTCTCATTTCAATCCATTTGTCATTTTACAAACAATTAATAAATTTTTCCAACACCGGCAGAACAAGTGCGAGTCATTTAAATTTTAACCATAGTTCATTAATATATTTGTTTCTTTATTTTATACTAATTATTTTTATATGCATATGTCCATCGGGTATATAAAATTTATTAAGCTGATTTATCATATGGGTTGGGTTAAAGGCTTAAAGTATACAAGTTTTTTATCCTAAAAAGTCTAAGAAGAATCTTAATTCATTAGATCATTAATCAACAAATATGATTAAATCAAGTTGTTGAATACTATTTTAGTAATGACAACTTTTTGACCTTTTATCAAATTGCCTCACATTCTTTAAATGTTCATACTTTTTACATACAATATTATTTTTTAAATAAAATATACCATAAAAATGATAATTTTTTTGTCTTCAGAATTTGAATAGTGTTACTATAGAAAAAAATTGTTTTCTTACTTCATTGTGTCTTTATACTAATCATTGTGTTTTTTGTGTTTTTGGTCAATATTGTGTTTTTCTGAACAATTTAAGACTCAAAGATGTTGTAAAATACATGATGTCAATCAAAGTGACACAATGACCGATATGAACAACATAATGATTTTTAAAAAGACACAATTACCTGTAACAAAGACACAATAACGAGTATGAACAATTTTGTACAGGACATTGTGTCTTTCGTACATATCATTGTGTATTTTGTGTTTCATGCTCAACATTTTGTTTTTCTGAACAATTTAAGATACAATGGTGTTACAGAATACATAATGTCAAGCAAAAATAATACAATGATGAGTATGAATAACATAATAATCTTTAAAAAAGACACAATCACCTATTTCTATACATAATTTAGAAAATCTAAGAAAATAAGTTAAAGTAATAATTTGTCAATTTTATTAATTATCATTAATAAAGAAATGCTAATAAATGATTTAATGCTCCAAATTTAAGGCGAGAAACAAAAATAAAACATGATCCATTGCATGACATATAACAAACAAAAACTTTAATTATTATATAATAAAGGTTTTTGTTGTTTAGTTAACATATGTAGTATGTGTGTGTGTGTATAGGGGAAAAATTTGTTAACCATATTTATTGTGCTAACCCAAATAACTTCGTTAAAATCAACCCGAATATATATTTTTTTCAAAATATTTATTTTACATGTAGAATAGTATGTTATTTTATGTATTTGTGTAAAATTTTTTTCGTTTGAGATACATCACTGTAAGTTGCCTTATACAGTTATAAATGCAAAATAAAGATTTTGAAAAAAATAAAAGATTCGGGTTGATATTGGTGGGGTTTTTTGACTTAGTATAATAAGAGTAAGTTATTATTTGACATACGTCATACACACATATACTATATAATAAATAAAAATAAAATGGGTTAAATGTCATTATTTTATGTTATCATCACAATAATTTTCCAGCTTCTCTGCGTTATTTAATGCATCATATATTTAATAATAATATTAAGTATTGAATATACATTTATACATGTATACATTTTTAAATTAAAAATGTCTTTTAAGACATTAAATATATTAATATTAAAAAATGCATTTTTTTCAAAAACAAAATTATTATAAAATAAGAAATATTGAAAACAGTTTTCTGAAACAAAAATGTTAAAAAAACAAAGTTTGAAATAATTAGTATTTTAAGAAACAATATTATTAATTAAATGGTTAAAGTATCAAGTTATTCAAAAATTTTAATCGAATTTTATATTAAAAAATCAATTTATATTATATAGATTTTCATTAATAACTATGTATTATTTTTGTATTTATCTAGTGTGTGTATCAACTAGCAATCAAACTAACTATGTTCGTTTTTTTTAAAGTTCGGGAAGAAGGATCGGGAAACAACTATTTCTTTATATGTTTTTTATAATATTTTTATTTTTTTTAATTTAAAAAATTATATATTATTTAACGTCTCGATAAATATAGTGTCATGATGTTTTGATGCATTCCCCATGTGTGTGAAATACGATACTAAATAGACTTTTAAAAGCAAATATACTTTTTTGTTTTATGAAATATTTTAAACGTATACTCAAAGCTAATTAATTCCTCTACAAGGAGTCACGTTTTGTATTAACATTAGGATTTTACTTGTCACACTTTAAATACTTTAACGGTTAAATGTATCATAACATCCAACCATTGACAATTATCATGCTTGATTAATCTCATTTGACAACTATCTCGCTTGATTAATCTCATTTCTAATACCCATTAATATTTCTACTTCTTTTTCAAAATCAATTTAGTTTCAAATCATGTTTATAGTCCTAGCATTTATAGTCATGCTTTTAAACTCCCAACCTGTTAGCAAAAAATAGTTCATGTTTTTTTTTTAAAAAATATTAAGGCTGGCAAAACGGGTCTTAACGGGTTTTAAAAGGTTTCAGACAACGCGGTTAATTCAAATATAAACATGAAAACGACTTGTTTAACACTTGGTTTGGTGATTTAAGCATGACAGTTCTATATTTTATGTAACAAAAAAGAAAAATGATGAAGTCTAGCCTCTTAATTTTTATTATTTTTAAAAAAGTAAAAAATCAAATAATAATTTTTTTGCTAAATAGGTCTAATCGTGTCTTAACAGGTAATAATTTTGCCAGCCCTAAAAAATATTTAATCTCTATTTAATTTTATTATAATATATACTATATACGAAAATGAATTGTGAATAGCATAAATATTTAAATAATAATAATAGTAAAAAATAAAATAAAATTTTAAAGTAACAAGAACTATATGATAGTAATAGTAATAGTAATTATATAATACTATTGGAAAATGGCCCTTTAGCTTATAAATGAAATATTCGAAGTGTTTTAAAAAATTATTCCTCTTAGTGAACCATTTGTATTTCTAAATGCATCAGGATCCTGATTAATAGATCTATCAGTTAAGGAGAAAAAAAAGAGTATCGAACCATCTCTCCTGACTTTTCTTCAAATTTGATAAATGTTGGTTAATCGTATATTTAATTGGAGTTATATGATTCTAAGTATCAATTTATTATTTGATGCTTTTGAATTTCATATTCAAAGTTGCGATTGGATCTAACTATATAAGAAAATGAAATGTAAATAGTTAAACAATTTAAATAATAATTAAATATTAATAATTTAAAAATAATAAGAACTATATAGTAGTAATAATTATTAAATAATGTAAATAATAAGAAAATTATAATAATTAAATATTTGTTTATTTATATTTGTATTTTTTGGTGTTATATTTTACGGCAGCATAAAGTCTTTTTTTTAGTTAATTAATTTTTAACATTCTACGTTTATATTTCTTACAATCGAGACTTGTTTTTGTGACAGTTTAATTTATTATTTTAGGACAGATTAAAAACCGTTGCGACTAGTTTTTCTATGTGTTTTGATATTAATAAAGTCACCGCCATCTTGATTGACTATACATATCAGCAAAGCGGATTTTTCACATCGTGTGTGTGATTGGCACTTGCTTTCACGATTGTTCGATATATTGTTTTAGGACAGATTAACAACCATTGGAGTCGATTTTTTGGTCTGCATTTGATATTAGTGATTATGTCACTGCCGTTGTAATCAAAGACCAACATCAAGCAAAGGGGGTATCAGTTTGGGATCAAAATGTATGCATGAGTTGAATTTTAGATTTTGTTTTTAACATCAAGCGTTCGATCACATGAGATTACCCTGTCAGATGGATCACCCTTACGCCTGAAGAACAGAGCGTGGTAACTTGACTCATCCGCCCAGAAAGAAACATATAACTAGAAAAATTCACTGGCTCATCTTAGAGCAATATGAGACTTCAAACCAATATCTCTCATAAGAAAAGTCAAGAGTTTAGAACTAAACTAGAAGCCACTAAGCTAGAAGCCCACTGGTAGTTGAATTTTAGCCGGGTGCATATTTTTTGTATCTCTTTTTGTCAATTATTTTCTTTTATTTCGTGGAGTATGTATGAAAGGCTAAACCGCACAAACTTTTGGTGTCATTATTCTAAGCATTTATAGTTTTAAGTTTTTATTAAGTCCGGAAGTGATATAATAGCGTGACAATAATGTTGTATTCCGACGTGGCAAGTGACAATGGCTTGCCAAATGGAAAACGTCTTTGAGAATTTTTAAGTGATTATAATTTATAACTCAACTGTTTGGTAAACCATCTCTAAGTTAAATCAAATGGTTTATAGCTTAGTGATAGTCTCTTGATTATTATAATGAGAGGTATTGGGTTATAGTTTTACCTGGAGCAAATATTGCTCTGAGTTAAGCAAGTGGATTTTCTAAGTTGTATGTTCCTTTTGGGTGGGTGAGTCGGGTCACCACGTTTTGTTTTTCGGACGCAAGAATGATCTATTTGCGTGATTGATCCGGGTGGCATGACATCTGCTATTTAAAAAAAAATTAAATCAAACCATTAAAATTTGTAATCAAACGAAATTGGTATTATGTTTTGTTTTCCCAAAGACGAACGTTTTAAACTTATTAAACCATATGACATTATAACATATTAATTTTTATTTGAACGGCTTAGTATGAACTTAACGCTTTTGGGCGTACGTCCGAGCCCACCTCAGGAGAAACCTGATAACTGGTAAGCCTTCTGAAACCATGACCTGCCTCATCAAATATATTTCAGTCCGGATTCGAACCGAAGACCTCCCATAGGGAAGTCAAGGAGCTAAATGTCACACCCCAACCGACGGCGGAATAACGTCGGGGCGCGACGGCGACTGTTCAAAAGCTCATGATCAACTATTAAAGTTATAAAATTTATTACATTCCAAATTAAGTGTCATACAAGTAGTTCAAATACATAACATAACTAAACAAGTTCATAGTTCAAAGTTTATTCTAAGCCCAAGAGTCCTACATGATCCTCATAGCTTCACTAGTTTGTACCTGAAACATGTTTAGATTCAAAGGTCAACTATAAATAGTTGGTGAGAACATAGGTTTTGACACCAAAAGTTAACAGTTCAAAAAGATAAGATTTGCAATTCATATGTAACATAGTGATATAAGGCAATATGTGGAAACATACACATGTAACTATTGCAGATCAAACCTTAGTTAACCTAGTTAGGCATAGTACTCCATACTACCCTCAAAATAGTTAAGTACCGTGTGATCACCGGCTGGGTGGAGTGGTCAGTTCAATAGATCTATCATCACAACAGTTTGGCTATCACAAGTTAATGATCAATGCACAAGTTAAGTATAGTTAAGATGGTAGTTTGGGACATATAGCTCAAATCCACATAGATACAAGTTTGAATTGCTAGAAAATAGTTCAAAGATAAACATGTTCCAGCCCCGATGATTTTGTAAGCAAAGGTAAAAGAAAAGGGGCCATGTAACTCACATAGTATGATTGATGATTGACTTCTTGATTGTCGTTTATGTGGAAACTTATAACTCGGTTCCTATAACATAATGAGTTTCCATTGAGTTTATGGACCTACTATAGTTTATGTGATGGTGCTTGTGTTCAATAATGTCCTAATTTATACATGAAATATAATTTTATAATGCCTTGAAATTACTAAGTGTTGGATTTATAAAAATTCTGTCATTATAACGACGCATTTTGGAAAATTACCATTTTGCTTAACAACTTCAAAACCCATAAATTAAATCTACTTATATAAATATATACAAGTATATATATATTATATCACATCATTAAAGTGTGTATATAAAATATATATACATTTATATATGTGAAAATGATTAATATTTATGTAAAAATGTCTAAGTTTATAAAACTGCTTTTGGACATATTCTGTCCGGCTTGTTCGGATGACTTTTAAAAATAGACTTCGTTTGAATAAAATTATGAAACTTCACAGTCTACTATTTTAAGGTGTTTTGAACAACTTTCATTTAGAAAACTTTTCGTGGTTGTGCTTGTAAAAGGGTCAAAACAGTCACACAAGTATATGTTCTTAAAGTTTCTGTTTTGACAGATTTACTCCAGTGAGTTCGGGTTTATTTTTGACATAGTAAAACTTTGAGTTAAATTATGAAACTCTCCAGTCTACCATTTTAACATATTATGAACAATTTTCATTTAGAAAAGTTTTCATGATTCGGACCTTAAGTAGGTCAAAACAGTAGCACAAGTCAGGGGGTACAAATCCGCGTACTGATCTTGTGAAGGCTGTTTGGGGTATCATTTGGTCGAGTTAAAAGCTGAATAAGTAGTGCATGGAAAGCTAACACAATGAACTTAGTTTTGGAATCTGAGTTTGTTCCATTTGGAGTTGTTATGACCATTTTATGACTCTTTAAAATCGTGACAACATTCTGCCAGGATTTTGGAATGCAAGATTATTACTTAATAAGAGTTTTACCAAGCTTTAAATCACCAAACATCCATGTAATGGGACTAAGAATGTGAAATCATTCCTTGGCTTCGGCTTGAGTTTTTAAATTATTTCAAACTTGGATTCATATGTGTGTATGCATATATATGGATATGTATATTGATCATACTCACACATACATACATATGTGTATATATACGTACACTTGCATGCATGTATACCTAATATCCTTACACACACATAATCGTATATGTATATATGCATGCATACACTCATCCAAGATTAAATCTAAAATAAATGGATGGTATACCTTTAAGAGATGGAAACTAGAAGAAGATGAAGCTTGTTCTTGCACTAAGCTTTACAAAGGTCTTTCAAAATCACCAAATGGGTAAAGGAATGGTGAATTTTGTAGAGAAATATGTATGTATTTATAGATGGAGGAGGGAGAGGAGAGAGGAGTTTGAGTGTTGGAGTGGTGAAAATGATTATGCATGGCCTTGGTAAGAACATCATGACCATGTGGAGATTTGTAGAGATTTTTTTTTTAAATATTGTGATTTGATATGGCTCTTACAAGATCACATGCACTTGTCATAAATTTGCCCTATTATGTGTAGTTTAAAATTGGTAAGAATTGAGCATTATGGTGGTTAAATCTTGTATCGGGTATAAATTTTGGTATTATTTATACGCGATTATTTTACGATAATTAGTAAAATAATAAAACTTACTAAAATAATTACATTTTAGTAACTAACAAGATTCTTAAATGATGTGTCGCGTATTATGTATGCCTTATCCAGCTAAATACAATTATCTTTCGTTGTCTTGAATTTTAACGCCTCAAATTGCGAGAATTACTAATTGCAATACTATATATATAGATGAATATTGCTAAACTTTAAAGAAGAATAAACATTTAATTATTACATTTCTGAATAATTCCATCATAGTCAACGTTAAATACATTAACGGTGTTAACAAGTCAAATTTGAAAATTGACGGATGTCACACTAAAGCCGCTAAAAAGAAGTATTACTTAAAAACATAAAAATTTATGTTTTTTGTACAGAATTTGCATTGTTTGTACTGGATTTATGTTTTTTGTAGGGCTGTAATCGAGCCGAGCCAGGCCCGGCTCCAGCTCGGCTCGTGAATTTTCGAGTCGAGCTCGAGCCGAGCCGAAATTTCTTTCGAGCCGAAAATCCTGGCTCCAGCTCAGCTCGTAAAAAACCTCGAGGCACGAGCCAGCTCACGAGCTCGCTCGTTTTCTTTTTTCGTGTTTTTTCCTCCACTTTATATATATATAATCTAATATATATAAAATCCAATATATATGTATATATATAATTATATATAAAATCTAATATATACATTTATATAATACATGTATATACATACATACATATATATTATACATAATATGTATATTTATATAAATATGTGTATAAATATTGTATATATATTATGTATAATATATATGTATGTGTGTAATAAAATATATATGCGTGTATATAATTTAATATATATATATATATATGTATATATATATATATTAAAAATTGAGCCGAGCTACGAGCCGAGCCAACCTTGGCTCCGGCTCGGCTCGTTTTTAACGAGCTTTTTTCGAGCCGAGCTCTTTTCGAGCCGAGCTTTTTTCGAGCGAGCCTCGAGCCACGAGCTTTTTGAACAGCCCTAGTTTTTTGTGCTGAATTTGCATTGTTTGTACTGGATTTATGTTTTTTTAAATTGTATTTTATATTTTTGTATTGCATTACAAAAAATAAAAAATAGTAAAATAAAACAAATCTAATATAAGAATAGTTATTAATATGCTTTGGAAAAAAAATAAACTATGAAAACGTAATACGACGTAGATACGGAGGATATATAGCTAGCTAGGTGAATAAGTTCATGGGTGGATGTATGTATGTATACTACATGTTATTCCAAGACAACAATGATTTTTCTGTTCATATGGACGTTTATAAAAAGTATTTTCAAGTGATAACATCAGTTTTGAACTACTGACAGCATCGCTTGCAACGACTAGTATTGAAGAATTTTTTCTTCAATGATACATGTGAAAACAGAAATACATAATAGGATAGGAAATGAATACCTGAATGATTGTTGCATTTGTTATATTAAAAAAGAATTATTCCAACAAGTTTCCGTAGAGGTTGTAATGCAACGTTTTAAAAGATGAAATTTGTAGGAAACAATTGTAAGCATTTTTTTTTTTTTGTAATTTGTAAAATATGTTGAATTTACGTAACGTGTTTCTTTAACTTTCATTCAAAATTTTTATTGTATCGTTTTTTATTATGTGATGAGCATTATCCAACCCGAATGGTAACAACGAGCCAAAAATTTTATATCCGGTATTATGAAACTAGAACATAAGAATACAGTGACGTCGTTTGAAAAAAAATCTTGGATCCGCTATATAACTACTGTAATCTTAAACACCACCGCTACTAGTAGCAGAAGTTCCTGACCAAAATCGATGAGATATGTTTTGGCATGTTCCTGTCGAATGGGCTTCGTGACAAATACTCAACTGATCGATTAACTGCTTTTTTGCATAATTTTTTCCTTTAATTTTTCAAAGTGATTTGCACGGTGTTCTTCCACTAATCAACTTTTGTCTCTCCAACAATAAATTTGAAGCAATCGTGCCTTGTGTGAGTCTCCAATCACCTCCCATTACAAACAATTCCCATCATCACTAATCAACAATGGCCGACGACAAAAGATTTCGGTCACTCAACAAACCTTGTGTGCTTCTAATAGGTATCAATTAGATCAATTTGATCCATCTCTGAGTTGATTATCATTGTTTCTGATACCCCTTTGTGTTTGTTTGCAGTGATTGCTGGGATCGAACGGTTTGTGTTTAAAGGGGTTGGATCAAATCTTGTGATTTACCTCACGGAAGTCATGCAGATGACCAGCTCCTCTGCTGCAAGAACCGTCAACAGCTGGACTGGTTTTACGTCAATGGTGCCGTTACTAGTCGCGCCACTCGTCGACTCTTATTGGAGCCGCTATTCCACCATTTTAGCTTCTTCCTTCATCTATATCATCGTAATGATCAACACATCAATCTTCTTATACTTGTTGATACATGGGTTCAATTGTTCAAAACGTCATTCACATTAAAAACATCAAGCTTAACCCGTAAACACCTCAAATCGTATGACCCGAAAATGATACATTTATGTCATTTATCTAAATGTGTCAAAGGGGTTGGCAAGTAGCAACGTATTAATTGTAGAAAAAATGGGTTAATTGGGTTAGTACGTAGGATTCTTTTTTATTCTCTCGAATAAGGTATTTTCTAAAAACAAGAGTGTTTTACCATCTGATAGTAAAATAACAAATTGTTGGGCCGAGCTGGATTTGAACCAGCGTAGGAATATTGCCAACGAATTTACAGTCCGTCCCCGTTAACCACTCGGGCATCGACCCGTCAATTTTGTGTATTAATTGATTTTCACTGTACATTGGTTTCAGGGGCTTATGGCGTTAACATCAACAGCATTAAACAAGTCAACCTCTTCGTCCTCATCGTTGTCACTGTTTGTTTCACTGTATCTAATTTCGCTAGGCATAGGAGGGTACAACCCGTCACTGCAGGCCTTCGGCGCCGACCAAATCGACACCGACGACGAGATTCCGACCACCAAAACGGACAAGAATCCCGACAAGAAAAGCATGTTCTTTCAATGGTGGTACTTCGGAATCTGCAGTGGCGCACTTTTAGGTGTCTCGATCATGCCCAATATACAAGACTCTTTGGGTTGGGGTTTGGGGTTCGCCGTGCCCACCATGGCCATGGTGGTCTCCATGATTGTGTTTTCGTCCGGCAGCCGGTTTTATTCCTTCGAACATGATCGGAACAATGACGTTAAATCATTGGAGAAAGTTGCTCAGGCGGTTAAAAGTTGCGTGTCCAAATTTATGAGTTCGAAAACTGACGAGGAATCCAACCTTGTGGAGCTAGAGTAAGTGCTTCGTGAATCATTTTCAGCATCATAACTTTATTTTGGTTGTACTTTATGCTTCAATGGCAGTACACCAATATATTCGTAAGCTTCTTTTTCTAAAATCAAAACATTGATCAACTTTGCATGCATCGCGTACAGGTGCCGTAATTAAATTGGACAGGGAACATAGAATGCATGAAGAGTTGATTTTTTTTTTAAGGTCAATGTTAAAACTCTTCGTAAAAAAATCATATAATTATATAAATAACAAAGAAAACTTATGATATCTTATAAATAAGAGTAAATTGCACTTTTAACCTTTTATGTTTAGATAAAATTTCAGAAATAGTCCTTTATGTTCAAAGGCAAAGCTTTTTGAGGGCCGGGGGGGGGGGGGAGCGACCGCCCCCCTCTTTTTTCGTCCGTAGTGTTAATTTTTCGGTCGAAATGTTATTTTTAGTTAAAAATAGTGATTTCTCTCCCATCGCTTCAAAAAATTAACATGTATTTTGGGTTTCAAAAATTTCCGCCCCCCTCTTAGTTCGGCCAAGCTCCGCCATTGTTTATGTTTCAAAATGTCAAAATCAGTCATTTAAATTTTCAAATGTTGCAAACTCGGTGTTTTCTCCGTTCACGCCGTTAAGTATTAACAGAATAGAGGCATAAATGTCAAAAAAAATCATATAAGTAATTAAATAAATTTCATTTTTGGTCATTTATATTTACATAAATTTTCATAGATGGTCCTTTATTCTGTGAGCACTTAACGACGTTAACGGAGAAAGAACCGACTTTGCAATATTTAAAAACTTAAAGGAGTGATTTTAACATTTTAAAACATGATTTAATAAATGGGTAATTATAAAAGTTTAGAAGGAATATATAAAATTACCTTTTTAACTAATCCGTACTACATATATGTGGAATATATAGTCTTACGTAGGGGTGTAAACGAGCCGAGCCGATCCCGAGCTCGTTAAGGCTCGAGCTCGGCTCGTTTAGAAAAATTAGGGCTCGAGCTCGAGCTCGGCTCGTTAAGAGAAATTAGGGCTCGAGCTCGAGCTCGGCTCGTTAAGAGAAATTAGGGCTCGAGCTCGAGCTCGGCTCGTTAAAGAATTTTTAGGCTCGAGCTCGGCTCGGCTCGGCTCGTTTAGATTTTATTTATTTAATTTATTTACTTTAATTACTAATTTAATTATATTTATAACTATATTTTATAAATTTAACTTAAAATATTTAATTTAAATATATTTATCATAATTTTATATATAAAAATAATTAATTTTATAAATAAACACTTAATATAATAAATAAAAATTATATAAACAAAAAGCTCGTTAAGGCTCGCGAGCCGGCTCGAGCTCGTTAAGTAAAGCTCGAGCTCGGGCTCGATAACTAAACGAGCCACACTTTTGGGCTCGGGCTCGGGCTCGGGCTCGTTAAGGCTCGGCTCGTTCGAGCTTTTTACCGATCCGATCTCGAGCATTTCACGAGCTGCCTTGGTTCTTTTACACCCCTAGACTCTTACGTATGTGTCACAATTTCTTATTTCACATCATATATATTACGTGTATATATAACTCCTAATTCTTGCATACATGGACTCGAATATTCTTTTTGACAATTAAAAGAAAAATGATTTATAAATTATATTATCGATTTGTTTTTTTTTTATTAGTTTTCGCATGATAATGTGGTTTTCCCATACACTTGTTTATTAACAAGAAGCATATAAAAATGCATATAAAACTTCAATTAAAATGATAAATAAAGAAAAGCAGTTCTTAATCACCAGTTTTAATTTGATTTTATTAGCATGTTAATTAATGATCATTAACAAACTACCTTCTAATCATTTATAGCCTCTTAATGATTTACATATTCTTAATAGTTAAAAGGTAAAATTTAATCTAAATAACTAAGATGACGTCTCTTAATATAACATTTTAACCATTTAGACTTAAGGCTATGTACCACTCAACCATTAGGATACTATGATGTATTAATAGGTAATCTACCTCTTAATAACTATTAAAAAACTACAAAAAAAAACCCATTAGCTTTTTCTAAACTTTTTAACAACATATAAAAATCTACATGTATATATTTTAACCAAATATTATTATATCATATATTTTTAGCCTAAACGTTAAAATACGAGAATTTATTTGCATTATACCCAATAAATGCAATAAATACACAACATTTGATGGTTCTCACAATTGTCAACATATTAATGGTTATGAAAGAACGCGTGTAAAAGAATTTCATAGTCTTTACAAAAAAATAAATAAGAAGTTTAAATTTTGTAATATTTTGAGTGCTTTTAACACATGAATACACATGTATAACTTATTTCTCTTTTTTATGCATTTTTACAAGAAAAAAATGAGAAACACTCACACTTGTCATAATATATAGTTTTCAAATGAACATGTGTATGTATATATACACATATGCAATATACAATGATCACATGAACAAATATATACTATTTGCACATTTAATTTATATCAACTTAATCTACCTCATGCCTACAATTAAATTTAAAGCTTTCCATCTAAAATTGGCAGGCATCTAGGCCAAATAAACTAGTCTTATATTAACAAAATAGGTGGTTGCGTGTGTTCAAACCAAGCCCGCATTGCTCATCTTAGATGATGAAAACTATTGCACCAAGCAATACTTTTCTAAAAATAGTGTGTATGGTTACCTCCTTAACTTTTTTGCAAGAGATTTTGGATTCAAATCAGGGCTGAGGTATATTTTGCCGAGGCAATGTCAAGAGGTATACACAGCTATGTGTTCCTCATAAGTGGGCTGGAGCATACGCTCCAGAGCGTCAAATTCGAAAGCACGGTTGAAATTTCGTCTTGAGTGTTTTTAAACCAAGCCGTAAAAAAAAAACAATAATTGGTGGATGGGGACTCATGGGGTACAAGCTCAACTTTAATATTTTGTTTTTGTTTTTTTTTTTTTTTTTCAGTTTTATTAAAAGAAATGTATGACTGTCGTCCCTAGCTCACTAATGCCAGCACCCCTTTTTTGCATTAAACTCCCATTTCGATTAAATTTTGGTTCAAACGGGTTTTTTTTAGAAAACTTTTAGTATAATTATTGTTTAATTTTTGAATATTTTAAAATTAACTTGAATTAAAATTTTTATTAATAAATAGAACTTGTTTTTTATAAATATTTTCTTTTCTAATATTTTTAAAGTAGTGTAGACGTGATTGCTAATTATAGATACCGAATCTTTAAATTCTAAACCATTGTTTCCAATCACAGATTCATTTTTTAGGCGGTCTCTGAATAAAGCAGGTTTCATTGTCTTAAGAGTTAAAGACCATCTTTAATACCCATCTCACTAGAATCTCATCCTACTGAAATTTCACCCCACTAAAATTTTCTATCACGTCATCACCTTAAAAATCTTAAAACCCCAAAATGGTCACCCCGCTGAAAAACCTTCTTCACTGTGTCACATTATCAGTTCATCATCATTGAAAAACCTTAAAACCCAAAAGTGAGTCCCAACTTTTTTAAACCCACCATTGGGTGAAAAGGAGGTCACACGGGACACGGGAGCCGCTGGGAGATCAAAATGGAGGCCACCAGAGTAGGGGACGGTGTGCCCGCTCACCCCGCCCAAACTTTCCTACCCATAGCCTAATAGGAAGGCATCAAATCATAATAAAAAGAAAAAGAAAAAGTGAAACACCGTAATCAAGACTATCTAGTGACAAATATTCACTAAACCCGGTCTCGCCTTTTTAGCATCTATTTGAATGCTTAAAGTTAGATACATCAATTTGCCACAAAGCTAATTTGTTAATTTTTACCTTACTTTGACACATGGCCATAACCAAGGCCGTCTCAATTGTTTTCAGCGCTCTTCTCTTTCACTTAATAGTTTTGTTAAAAATCCTCCTAAGTAGAACATAAATAAATCAAATCAAGCAAGTAAAACTATAAAACAATACCTAAGTAAGTAAAACAGTAAAACAATTCTAACCAAAACCTAAACGAATCAATCCAGTAAAATAATGTCTAAGGGGTTGTTTGTTTGCATCTGAATGGCATTAAGAGGTTACCTCTGAATGGTTCATAACCTTTTAATCATTCATACTTAGAGTTACCTCTTAACCATTCATAGGTAGACTTAAGGATAATTTTTAATCATTCACATACTATGAATCATTAAGAGGTAGCCTTTTTTGGTTTCCCTACTTCTGTATTTCAAGCCCATTGTTTAATAGCTCATCCAATTCCAAAATACATAAGTCTAATTGAATTTTTTATATGGTCCTATAAAATTTTATGGCCCTAGGCAGGCCCTAAAATCCTAAGTTCATTGGGTAGTCTGACCATAACAATAAATAATTTGTTAGAAATAATGATTTAAACTTACATAAAAGTTTAGACTGCATATACGGTTAGCAGCTAGCATATGTTTTAGAAGTAGCTGTTGACTAATATTGAATCACAGTGGGTGTTCATTTGATATTTGTTACACGAAAACAAGTTACTTTAGTAAGTGCAGGTAATTAGAGAGATGTCGTGTTGCTAGTGACCATATCTATGTTTTTTTTCACATACTCTTTTGTTTTTTCATTATTATTCTTCATTTAAGGGTATGGTTTATTTTCCAGGCTCGAAGACAAACCACTCTGTGTAAAACAAGGAACCGAAACAGAACAATTAGCTGACCAAAAGTCAGCCAACTCTAACCACCTGGTCAAAATCGCAAAAGTCGTCATCGGATTACTACCCATCTGGACAACATTGCTCATGTTCGCCGTCATCTTCCAACAACCGACAACTTTCTTCATAAAACAAGGCATGTCGATGAAAAGAAACATCGGAGACAGCTACAAGATCCCACCGGCCACCCTCCAAAGCGCGATCACCATATCCATCGTCCTCCTCATGCCATTCTACGACACCATCTTCATCCCCTTCACCCGCCTCGTCTTACGCAACGACAACGGGATCACAACAATGCAAAGAATCGCCGTCGGGATGTTTCTTTCTGTAATCGCGATGATATTTGCAGCAACCGTTGAAATGAAGCGGTTGGAATCTGAATCGGAGACCCTGAGCATCTTCTGGTTGTTACCACAGTATGTGCTGTTGGGTATATCGGATATTTTCACGGTGGTCGGAATGCAGGAGTTTTTTTACAGTGCGGTGCCGGAGGGGATGAGGACGATGGGTATTGCTTTGTATACGAGTGTGTTTGGAGTGGGAAGCTTCTTGAGTGCGTTAATGGTGTATCTGGTGGAGTATTTTACGAGCTCCGACGGGGGGAAGGGGAACTGGTTTTCCGATGACATGACGGAAGCGAGGCTGGATAAATATTATTGGCTGCTGGCGGGTGCTAGTACGTTAAGCCTGGTGGTGTTTGTTGTACTTTGTAGATTTCAAGAAACAAGACAATGAGCATTGGTCAATGGTCATATATAGGTTGGTTTGAATTTTACTTAATTTGGTTTTTGATGGGAGAAAAATGTTAACAAAATTGTTTAGCGTTTTGAGTTATGTGTGATGTACATATTGTGGTTACGTTTTGCTAATTTGTTCTCAGATTTCGTTAGATCATACGTGGAAAACTAGAGATGCCGGTTTTTTACCTTTTGATAATAAGTGTCCCTCGTTTTGAATCGTTATGCTAATGAAAAACTATTTGTAACACATATATGTCATGTAGATGGTCGAGAATGGGTAAAAAAGAGGTAGTATATAATCACATTGATAGTAGGGAAAAAAATCTCACTTAATAAATAAAAGTTTTTTTAGGACACTTGGCACATTTTGTAGAGCACATTGATGTGTTTTTACCCACTCCTCTCTCCTATTAAATATACGATATATTAAATATTAAATATATTTTTCACACATTTTTAAATTAAAAATAAGACTTTTTAATACATTAAAAATATTTTAATATTGAAAAAACACTATTTTTATAAAACCAAGTTATTATAAAATATATAATTTTTAAAACTAATTTTACAAAACGAAATATTTGAAAAAACAAATTTTGAAGCTATTAGTGTTTAAAAATAATAATATAATTATGTGATGATTTAATCTATGAAATTGTATTTAATTATATTTTATATTAAAAAATCATCTTATGTAGTTTAAATTTTTATTGGTAATTATTATTTAATAATATTTTTTTATTCGTCACGTGTAATACATTGGGTACTAACCTATGATATAATATAATTTAGTTTGGTCAAAAGTTAAAATAGTTTTGGGCTCTTATATGACGATGATCATCACATGACTTAGAGAAGAGTGGTGTCCAATGGGGATCAACATTTTCCATAGGCTATGATAGCAAGTATCACATATACAGATATACTACAGAGGCATGGCATTAAAATTATTGATCGTCTCCCTCTATTTAATTTAACCAGAATATACATATTTGTTCCGAAAAGTTATTCTTTTTAAAGCATGTCGCGTATATGTTTCCTGAATATATATAATTTATTACAGAATACTTTTTTATTAGTTTTATCATTCTTGCTCACAATCATTTTAAAATACCGGATAAGGTTTGAATGTTAAAATTTTAAATGCACTTACTATAGTTAAAATAAGTAATTTCAGGCATGTTATATGGGTATATTTGTATAAATACCTAACCCTAGAAGTGAAAATAAATAAAACCTTACATTCTCCCATAATTTGAGTGTTAGAAAGGGAACAGGGATTCAAGTACGAGTGTTCTAAGGCATTTAGAGACCCATGCAACTTAAAATATATTTATCATTTCAAAAATATTAATTTTTTTGATATATAAAAAATTAAAAATGCAACTTGTACGAAACCCAAAAACTTGGCCACATCATCAATATTTGGGCCGGGTATCAAAGTTAGTGTAACATTGGTATGAGATTGGTTTAGCAAATACATACGGGTATGGGAAAACCTAGCCCAATTACCACAAACCATATAATCGTTACTTGACGGCTTGACCTATATAAGCATAAATATTCCCGAAATTTTTTTGAAAGTTTTTTTTATCTTATAATGCCTTATTCTATAAGTTTTATTATAGTAACATATAAATCGTTGTGAAGTAATAAAAATACAATGGCCCATTGTATATAAATGTTCGTGAAGTAATAAAAATACAACGGCCCGTTATTTTTTCCCTTCTTTTTTAGCTTTTGCCCGCTACTCCAGTAGTGTTGACTGTTGAGGTCCTTGTGGATCAACGAGAAACCACATAAGCCCGTACATGGCCCATAGGAATTTCGCATGAGTTTCATTCAACCCATAAGCAATATAGCCATTACTTTGAGTCCATGACACAGAACAAGCCCAACAAATTTCCAATTTCCAATATATTTGATTTGGCCTTTAGAAAGACTAATATCTCGATGAATGAAATTTATGTTTGTTTTTTTGGTAGCAAACGTTCGGTCATCCAGGATCATCATAACAAATAGACCACTCTTTCGCTCGAAGTACATAACGTGGTGACCTACCCATTTTTCATTAGAAAACTCACAACTAGGTTGGGGTTTTTGAAAAATGATAGGATATATAGGTCCACCATGCGCACGCTTATGCAGCTTTTTGAAAAATTATTCAACATACCATTTCAATCATTATCAATAAGTGACGATAGATTTACAAATCAAATGGTTGGGAGGATTATTAATTATTGATTAACTAAAAGCTTTTAGTCTATTAGTTACTCGTTGCAATCCAAATGAGATCGAGGTAATGAGTTCGAATCCAACCCAAGGTTTATTTACTGATACAAATTCAGAGGCTTACCTAACTGTTAGATTCCTTGTGTGATGGGATAGGGCGTAAGCTTAGAGCATCAAATATGAAGTAACGGTTAAAAATCATGTATTTAGTGTCGTCTTTCCAACCCTATCTTAGAGAGTAACCCTTAAATCTTCTCTATGACCTCTATTTAAAAACTTGAAAATAAATATGTGATTCATATTAACGTGGAATAAAAAATTGGGTTCAAATATACAAATCAATGTAGTTTAATTTGTAGGGAAAACTTCGTATAAATGTAACCAACTTTTCATTCTGTTTCAATCAAGTCACTCAAACTTTTTTTTGTCCTACTTAAGTCATTCAAGTTATTTTTGGGTTTGAATTCTATGTTTTTTAACTTGAATAGTACGTAATACATGTTGATATAAGTTTGAATAAGTAATTTTTTTTTGTCCTAATTAATTCCACAGCATTTTTGTATTTTAGTGTTAGCATCTCATTCTTTTGGTTTGGGTCATGTTATTATCTCACCCAAATCTCAAATCATATAGGCTCATAAGAGGTTTATAAGGGTCAATCTATATTTATCATAATTGTCAACGTTAATGATTGAACTCATATATGTCTCGTATAGGCTTTTACGTCTAGTATAGGTCTTATATAAGACTTATATATATATATATATGTGTGTGTGTGTGTGTGTGTGTCTTATACGAGGTGTATATATGAGTATTATACTAGATGTATACAAGCCTAATTACTATTGAATCAATAATTGTTATCAGAGGATTATATATGTTTAAGTGTATACGAAATATATAATTTTGGTGAGTTGTTAAAATAAGGGCTCTTTTATTTAGACACCCTACTTTTTTATTTTAACACCCCTGCGGGCCAAGACGGGCCGTACTGGCCAGTACGGCCTGTATTGAGTACAGACAAACATTCCAGGGAATTCCTTGGAATCAGTGAAACATTCTGTGGGACGAGCCGTACAGGTCAGTACGGCCCGTCTTGGCCCAAACTTATTTTTTCAAGCCATTTTGGGTGTCAACGAGCTTTGCTATAACTTGATACGGCCCGTACTAGTCAGTACGGGCCGTCTTGAATTAATTTATTTTATTTAAACATAATTTACGTATTTAAATAATTTTTAATGATATACGTTTAATACGTGAATTATTTGAACGATATGCCGTCTTGAATTAATTTATTTTATTTAAACATAATTTACGTATTTAAATAATTTTTAACGATATACGTTTAATACGTGAATTATTTGAACGATATGTGTTATTTATTTTATTTAAACTTAATTTACGTATTTAAATTTAATTTTTAACGATATACGTAATACGGTTATTATGTTAACTAAGCGACATAATGTCGTTTTAACTAAATATTTCATTTTATAATTAGTTTGTTTACGTTAATTTAAATAATTTAAACGATATAAAGTTTGTCGCGCAAATATTAAACAACACAAACAGAAACAATACAAATGTAAAAAGAAACAAACGTATATATATTGTACGGTTTTATATACAAGGAAACAAAATACAAAAATACAAAATGAACTACGATCCGGATGGTCCAGCGTCCGATCCGTCGTCTGCGTAGACGCGTGGCTCCGGGAACGGTGGAAGCTGTGTCCGGTCCCGTCGCGCATGCTCTGACGCGACCGTCCACAGGACCAAATCCTCGTAACGATCGAGCCGTCGCTCGACGCGTGCCATCCGCTGAGCCGTCTCGTCGCACCGGGCGGCAATCTGGTGCAACAACGCCTCGAGTGGCTCGGTCAGGCGCACCGCACGGTAAACGTGCGGTGGATGCTGCGGAGGCTCATCCTAGCGCGGCGGTGACTGGACCGGCTCCTCCCGAATCAGCTCGGGCTCCGGCATCGGGTCACCGTCCTGCTGCTGTTGCTGGTCCGGCACGACGATGACCTGGGTGGGCTGAAACGGGCGGCCGTCCTGCCCAATAAACCGCAATCATATACCTGGGATGTCGGCGACAAGTTTCATGCTGATGATCGTCCACCGATCGAGCTTACGAGGCTCGATCGCCGGCAAATCATCAAGCATGTCAACCATGCCTCTGCTGCGGGCGATGTGGGTGACAAAGGCGCCACCCCACAATGTACAGCGCTCTTGTCGGTGGTAGAAGGAGGCGTAGTACAACGCAAAATATCGTGCCAGGTTGCACGGCCTGCCACCAATGAGTGAGTGCAGATAAATAGATCTATCGTCGTCACCCACTCCTGGCTCTGACCGCGACCTGAAATGCTCGTCACGATGCAGCGGTGGATGTAACGGATCAGAGGATCTCTGATCGTCGTCGCCCGTAATCGGGTGCCGGTGAATGGCATATCAGATATATGGGCCCACCAGGCCCTCATAACCCCCTCCTCCTCTTGCGTCAACCCCTATATGAAGTCCTCACGAACGGTCTCCGGCTCGTAGTAGATGCCTAAGTGCACGGCGAACCGCTCGATCGACATCTCGAAGTGATGTCCGCCTAAGGAGAACTCAATATATGGAAGCTCCTCGTCCTCCTCCTCCCTAACTGCTGCTTGATGAGCTTTATATCTAAATGTCGATAGAAAGTCAACAGTGATCAGCCGGTAGGTGGGCAGCTCCGTGAGATCGAACAGGCGAGTCTACGGCGTGTCCTCGCCGAGGATGGCTCTCGCACGAACCGCCTCCCCGGCATCTGCCTAAACACCCCAATCTATACAACGGGGCGTCGGCACGCTCATACGAAGTATCTAACGGCACCTCATCGTCGTCGCTGACTCTGGCTCGAACTGGAGCCACTTGTGCTACGATAACGCAAGCGACGCGGGATCTAACGGCGGCCCCTGCTGCTGGGCGACGTCCTCCTGGTGTGGCATCTCGGCATCCATCTAGGCTACAGAAAGGTATAAGCTGAAAAACGAAAAACGAGCGAACGTTAAAAAAAAAATTTCCAAGACGGCCCGTACCAATGTTGCCCATACAGGCCAAGACACTGGTTCTTCCAATGTATCATTTCTGGGTCCAATGGAGTTCATAGGTATAGGAAGAAGCCCTATCAAATAGAGATTTTTTCTTTCGACCATATTTCGATTGTTAATACGATATATAAGGACCGCTACTCAAAAGAGTATTACACCCTTGATCGTGAAATATCGATTGCTTGTTGAACCCTATGAATTGTGTGAAAGTAGGATACTCCAAATCCGGGAGTCAAAAAGTTTTATAAAACGTTCTTGGTGGAAAAAAAATATGAATGAAAGATCCCACTGAATTGAATTGGGTCCAGAAATCTAAGAAATAGTGAGAATTCTTGATCTCTCTCAATATCTCTCTCAATTCTAAAACCCAGGACTTGAATTCATGTCCTGTCATTAAATTCCTCCTGATTTATTAGAACTAAAGAATTCCATTTAAGCATCTCATTGCTTTAGTTGAAAGATTCCATTTGAATTGGAATCTGGTCATTCACTATGACCCGCTAAGCATCCATGGCTGAAAGGTTAAAGCACCCAACTCATAGTTGGCGAATTTGTAGGTTCAATTCCTACTGGATGCACGCCAATGGGACCCTCCAATAAGTCTATTGGAATTAGATTTGTATCAATGAAATCTCATCATCCATACATAACGAATTGATGTGGTATATTCATATTGATGTGTTCAAAGTAGTTTAATTAAAACTAATAAAAATCAAAACTAACCTAGACACTAAGTAATACTCTAGACTCTCTAAACTAAACTACTAACAGGCAAGTGAACCTATCGAGAAGTAGTACAGAAAAGCAAGTCCAGATATCGAACCCACAGACTCCTATAGAAAATGCAAAACAGACTCAAGGACTTATCTATACAAAAGACTTAATTTTAATTAATTGTTTTAAAGGGGGGGTTTTGTAAATAACTAATTAAACTTAAATTAATAAAATTTCGAAAACCGAATCAAGACTCAAATGAGAAAGTGCAACTAAAAACTCACTAATGATGAAAAGACTACCTAGGGTTTACTTTATACATGTCTAATGTGTTTAGATTGATTACGGAACTTGTTGTTGAACCGGGATCTTTGAATATTAGCTCATTAACCGATTAGAGATTCTTTAACCCTTTTTAAAGATTTCAACTAAAATGCCTACAAGTACCTTAAACACCGGTTTAGGTTAATTACTCTCACAAGTTAACCAACCCATCAATGGTATATCCTAAAAACCATCTACCTCACGGAAATGATAGTTTCATTACATCAAATGTAAGGGACAATAAGGAAATTCATCTTAGATTTAGCGTACAAGACTATGTTTAATTAACCTAATCTTAGTCTTTTCACAAAGACTTTAACTAGTTTTCAAACACGCAAGACACACTAACAAACCCTCACCTCACGGCTATTGAATTTAGTTAAACATTCAATTCATTTATGACTTAATTATTGTTCCTATGAATTACTACGTCTAGTAACACATCCACAAATCATAAACACCAAGTAAATGACCTAGCACATGTTCATTACACGAAATACATTCGCCAAAGCATATGAGGAAACAATAACTCAATCATAAATATCATAAACATTCACACACATCCAAGAATCCAAACCAAATCATTAAACCATTAAAAATCCAAACTTGTTCCACAATCAATCGTTACCAACATCAAACATGCATATTCGTAAAACCCTAGGTGGTCTAGAATGTTTAGCCACTAATCATATGTAACATCTGTGCCGGAAACGTCGCCGGAACGGTGAACGGAACAGTAAAGTCACAGTAACTCACGTACAAACTACGAAAACTATAGTTATGCTATTAATATCATGATGCTCGATATTAAACTATTATGCTATTGTTTCTATAATCTGATTAAACCTAACAGTTTAACAGTTAGAAACATGTCAGACAACATTGAACGGTGATACAAATGATTATTGATGTGCTATTATGTGAAAACGTATGCGAGGTTAAACAAAACAAAACAATAGTGGTTATTGTTACAGTATGTTAAACCGACGAATTATTCGTATAGGTGACGATCTGTACGAATAAATCTGAAAGCTTAACGTTCTGAAATAATGCCTTAACATTAGAAAACAAGAATCAGAAAGCAAAACCATCGTCGTATTCGTTCGAATGACGATTCGAACGAATACGCGCGATGGTGACGCGGTCTGACGAAACGAAAACGAAAACGAATAGCGACACGAACAATCATAAATTCAGGGAAATAAAATATTTCCTATTTTACAATTTTGAAACTCATCATAAATGAAATTTAAAAGAAACTGTTTTAATAAATCGCGAGAAAATTTGTTAAACGCGTAAAAATGATAAAAATTCGATAAATAAATTAATATAACGATATTTAAAATGATTGTTAACAATAATTGTATTTTTTTTAAACTTCATAAAATAATCTTTTTATTTAAATGTCGAAAACTACGCGTTACGTTCCGGGAACGTAACGAAAACGCGAACCGAGCGACCGAAACGAACCCGAACACACGCGGGGTATATAAGGACTAAATTAGGTCATCTTCCTCATTTGATCCCCATATATTCTCTCTCTAAACCACCTCCACCGTCACTTTCTCTCTCTACTTACTCTCTCTAAGATTCAAATCTCAAACTCACTCATTTCTCAACCATTTCAAGCCACTTTGGTGTCAAAACAACCATCACAACTTGTAGATCACGAAAGTACACGAAATTCAAGCTTTAAACCGTTCAAATCGAGGTAAATCCGAGTTCTAAGTCACGATTTTAGGGTTTTGAAACCCTAACTCGATCTCACTGTTTGACCGGCCAAAACACCACAAATCCTTAGAGGAATCACTCACTAAGCCCTTAGAACGAGTTAGGAACAAACCTTAGTTGAAAACCTGGTCGATTTCCTTGAAAAGCCATGGCTGCATCTGAGCAGCTCGAATGGCCGAATGACGCCACACAGACAGCCGAATGAACACCTAATCTCATTCGCCGAATGAGTATTCAAACTCATTCGCCGAATGGTCTAAGGCCGAAGCAACTCTCTTTCGCATCCTAGCCATTCGCTCGTTCATTCTTCATTCGATCGACAAAAAGGGTGATTCTCATTCGACCCAACCTCATTCGCTGAGCCATTTCATTCGGTCAGCACTCTCATTCGACCTAGCACCACCTTCGGCCATTCCATTCGACCAAAGCCACAATCGGTCAAACAGATCTCATTCGGTCTCCTTGGGTTCGACCCATTCGGTTGGCCCATGAGACTGGTTCAGGCCCAACATCACGCAGCCCACTGGTTCGGTCTAAGGCCCATTAGTTGGCCCATATAACAATCGGCCCACTTGAATTATGATGTGAACTCACACCTAAAACTAATTTGGTTAAAGATGCAATGCATGGGGTTTGGATAACTTATCACAAGGGTTTTAAAGTGTAAAACTTGGTCTCATACTTAGAACTTGTTGAAAACTTAAATTTTACAACGCGACATAGTTCATGATAGCTATGTAACAAATTGTTTCAAGTGAACATTTAGACAACTACACTATGTATTAAACTTAACTTAACGAGGTTAAGTGGGTGTATAAACCACAACCTTTGAATCGAGGCCGAATAAAGATCAAGACCGAGACTCCCGGGAAATAACCAAGTTAGAGTTAACACATACACACACATGAAACTCTACAACTTATACTTATAAGTTTCAAACAACATGAAATAAATACAGGGTCGTGAACACTACAACAAGTGCAAACAAAGAGCGTGCGTAATCTTATTTTGCTTAGTCAACCACTACGGACACAAGGTGAGTTCATTGTCCCTTTTCAAACTATTTTGAGTTTTACTTCGGGACTGAGAAGCATGTTATACATTTTAAACAAATGGTTTAAATTTAACAAAATGCTTTTATACGATTCTTATATACAGATGTTAATGCTACATGATTATGCCAAGTGCTAAAGGCATATGTTTGCTATTAATACTAATGCTACATGATTATGCCAAGTGCTAAAGGCATAAGTTAATTTGCTAATACTAAAGCTATGTGATAATACCAAGTGCTATGGGTATTTACTATCTGATGAGGCTATTGTGAATGCTAATGCTACTGGTTTATGCTACAAACTATTGCTAGGGGTTTATGCTACAAACAAATACAATGGGTTATACTAAATGCTAAAGCTACGAGTTATGCTAAATGTTAATGCTACGGGTTATGCTAAATGCTAATGCTACGGGTTATGCTAAATGCTAATGCTACGAGTTATGCTAAATGCTAATACTACGGGTTATGTTAAATGTTAATGCTACGGGTTATGCTAAATGCTAATGCTACGGGTTATGCTAAATGCTAATGCTACGGGTTATGCTAAATACTAATGCTACGGGTTATGCTACATACTAATGCTAATGTTAACAATAAATGCTAATAATTCTATGCTAATACTATTGCTAAATACATACATACTGAATGCTTAAAATGCTCAGAATGCTTTAAACTTTGTATGTCTTATATGCTTGCCATGCTGAAACAACGGTTTGGCCTCTCAGAGCTTGCCCTACCGGTTGTAAAGCTAGTACTTGTGCACAAGTTACGTAAATGCTGGACTATTTGAATGCTATGCTAAAACTATTGGCTATGGAAGAATAGTTGGTCTCTCGGTGCTTGCCTTCATGTGTTCTTCCTAGTCGGGACTTGAAGAACAATAGTTGGTCTCTCAGTGCTTGCCTTCATGTGTTCTTCACAGTCGGGACTAGAAGGCACCTACTATGGTCTCTCAGTGCTTGCCATAGGGTGTCCTCATGTAGAGAACTTAGGATTATGTTTGCATTATGTTTTCTGCATTCTATCACTGCACTAACCAAAATCTTTTGGTTATGATCAGAATGCCGCCGAGAAAACAACCAACCTCGCAAGTCTCTGCACCACATTCTTCTACTCCTACACCACCAGATTCGCCACCTCCACCTCCTCCTCCTCCACACTCTCCACCGCCAGGCTCAAGCACTGTTCAGATGATAGATCCTGCTACCATCGCTTTAGCGACACTTCTGAGCACTCAGTTGACAAGTCAACTTAAGGATGTCATCCCAGAGATGATTAATCGGATTCAAGGCCATGGCAACACCTCTGGCCATACTAAAGGAGAGGCTAGTGGAAACACTAGTCATGCATCGGACTGCTCCTACAAGTCCTTTGTAGGATGCAAACCCCCAAGTTTCACCGGTGTTGAAGGAGCTGTTGGATTAATCCAATGGCTGGAGAAAATGGAGAATACTCTGGACATTAGTAGCTGTCCAGAACACCATAAGGTTCGCTATGCAGCCGGTTCATTCAGCAAGCGAGCTCTAACATGGTGGAATGCACAGATCAGGGCAAAGGGAAGAGATGAAGCGATGGCAATGCCTTGGGCATAATTTAAACTTCTTTTGAGGAATGAGTTCTGTCCGAAACATGAACTGCAACAACTGGAGATTGAGCTCTCAAACCATGTAATGAAGGGAGCTGACCATATGACCTTCACCACTCGCTACCATGAGTTATTAGCTTTGGTGCCAGAGATGGTACCAACACTGGAGAAGCTGATTGATCGGTATGTAGAAGGATTACCCTCCTGTATTCAAAGTATTGTGCTGGCTGCATATATCCTGCTACACTAGAGTCAGATATCTCTCTTTC
This sequence comes from Mikania micrantha, assembly GCA_009363875.1. Lineage (NCBI taxonomy): Eukaryota > Viridiplantae > Streptophyta > Magnoliopsida > Asterales > Asteraceae > Mikania > Mikania micrantha. The sequence goes on from CM018680.1 coordinate 103,793,143, forward strand.
AGCTAAACTTACTGGAGTGATGGTGAAGTCAGGAGTTCTGAAAGAGGACTCGGGAAAAGCTAAGGAAACAATGACAAAGAAGCCCGAGCACTACCAGAAGAAAAAGCAAAAGGTCGTCAAGAATTATGTGATGGCCACTCCACTGCAACAAGTTACTGCAGCACCTGCTCAAGTTGCACCCAAGAACTATGTGGGACCGCATCCTCAGTGTGCACGGTGCAAATTTCATCATCCTGCTACGGCGCAATGCAGGAAGTGCAACAACTGTGGCCGACTAGGTCACCGAGCTCAACAGTGCCGTGCTCCAACAACTCAAGCCACAAACAATGCTGCTGTAGCACTTCCTCCACCACCAAGACCTGGAAATTTCAACAACAACAATCGAGGATGCTATAACTGTGGAGAAGTAGGTCATTTCTCCAGAGACTGCCCAAAGCGAGTGCAACCAGGAGCCCAAGCACCTCGTGGAAGGGCTTTTGTGATTGGAGCCAATGCAGCACGCCAAGACCCTAACGTGGTCACTGGTACATTTCTTATACATGACTTTTATGCATCTATTTTATTTGACACTGGTGCAGATCAGAGTTTTATTTCATCAGACTTTGCACGTCAACTTAATCTTACTGAGGAAACTTTAGACTCCCCTTATATCATCGAGGTAGCGAATGGGAAACAAATCACAGCTAGCACTATACTTAGGAACTGCCCACTTACACTTATTGATCATACATTTGCCATCGATTTGATACCGACGGAGCTGGGCAGTTTCGACATCATTGTGGGGATGGATTGGCTATCACTCAATAGAGTTGAGGTCATCTGCTCCGAAAAGCTACTTTGGATTCCAGTGACGAATGATCGTGTATTGGAAGTTCGTGGGGACCAAGCAAAGCATAGAGTGAAAATCATATCTTGCATCAAGGCGCGTAAGTGTCTACAGAAGAAGTGTGTAGCTTTCTTGGCTCATGTGGTGGAAAAACAAAAAGACAAGAAGACAATTCAAGATGTGCCAATAGTAAAGGAATACCCTGAAGTGTTTCCTGAAGACCTACCCGGTTTGCCTCCTGTGCGGCCGGTAGAGTTTCGTATTGATCTAATTCCTGGAGCAACACCTGTTGCTAAATCTCCTTACAGATTAGCACCGTCGGAGATGCAGGAACTGTCAAATCAGTTACAAGAGCTACTTGATAAAGGTTTCATCCGACCGAGCTACTCACCATGGGGAGCTCCGGTTTTGTTCGTAAAGAAGAAGGATGGATCCTTTCGTATGTGCATAGACTACAGGGAACTAAACAAATTAACCATCAAGAATCGGTATCCACTACCGAGGATTGATGATTTATTTGATCAATTGCAGGGAGCACAATATTTTTCAAAGATCGATCTGCGTTCCGGATATCACCAACTCCGAGTACAAGATGAAGACATACCGAAGACAACGTTTCGTACCAGATACGGGCATTACGAATTTCTGGTGATGCCTTTTGGTTTGACGAATGCACCCGCGGTTTTCATGGATCTCATGAATCGTGTGTGTAAACCGTACTTGGATCAATTTGTTATTGTTTTCATTGATGACATATTGATCTATTCTAAAAGCAAGGCAGAACACGAGCAACATCTTAGAACGATCTTGGAACTGTTAAAGGAAGAGAAGCTCTATGCAAAATTCTCTAAGTGTGAATTTTGGTTAAAGGAGGTTCAATTCCTAGGGCACGTAGTTAACAGTGAGGGAATACACGTTGATCCTGCCAAGATCGAAGCAATAAGAGATTGGGACACTCCGAAGACACCGACGGAGATACGTTCTTTTCTAGGTTTAGCATGCTATTACAGGAGGTTCATCTCGAACTTTTCTAAGATAGCTCTGCCACTCACGAAGTTGACACAGAAGAGCGAACCGTTTGTTTGGGAACAAAAGCAAGAAGAAGCCTTTCAGACCCTGAAGCAAAAGCTATGTGATGCTCCGATCTTATCTCTTCCAGACGGTTGTGATGACTTTGTAGTGTACTGTGATGCATCCCATCAGGGACTCGGCTGTGTGCTGATGCAGCGAGACAAAGTTATTGCGTATGCCTCTAGACAACTGAAGATATATGAGAAGAATTACACCACTCATGATCTGGAATTGGGAGCTGTGATATTTTCTTTAAAGATCTGGAGACATTACTTATATGGAACCAAGTGTACCATATTTACCGATCACAAGAGTCTGCTACACATATTTGATCAGAAGGAACTCAACATGCGACAGCGACGTTGGGTTGAGCTTCTGAATGATTACGACTGTGTAATCAAGTATCATCCGGGCAAGGCAAACGTTGTAGCTGATGCCTTGAGCCGGAAGGAACGTGTCAAACCTTTGCGCGTCAGGGCAATGGGAATGACTGTGCAGACAAGCTTACACGGTAACATTAGGCAGGCATAACAAGAGGCAGTTGAACGAGGAAACTTGAAGAAAGATTTAGATTGTGGAGTGGAAAAACATTTGGAAACGAAACCTGATGGACTCGTTTACTACAAGGATCGTGTATGGATTCCTGCAGTAGATGAGTTAAGGAAACTTATATTCGATGAAGCACACAAGACCAAGTACTCGGTGCATCCTGGGGCTGATAAAATGTACCAAGACTTACGTACATTTTATTGGTGGCCGAGTATGAAGAAAGACATAGCTGAGTATGTTGGTAGATGCTTTATGTGTGCTAAAGTAAAGGCAGAACACCAGAAACCGTCAGGTTTGCTGGAACAGCCTGAGATTCCACTGTGGAAGTGGGAACAGATAGCTATGGACTTTGTTACCAAGATACCCCGCACTTCTAGTGGACATGACACTATTTGGGTTATTTTTGATCGATTAACGAAATCTGCTCATTTCTTGCCTATGCGAGAAACATACACGATGGATAAACTAGCAAAGCTCTACATCAACGAGATAGTGGTACGCCATGGTGTGCCATTGTCTATCATTTCAGATCGTGATAGCAGATTCACATCAAGGTTCTAGCAATCATTGCAGAAATCTCTGGGGACACAATTAAACTTGAGTACAGCTTATCATCCACAAACGGATGGTCAAAGCGAACGTACTATACAAACCCTAGAGGACATGTTAAGAACTTGTGTTTTAGACTTCGGTGGTAATTGGGACACTCATTTGCCACTAATCGAGTTCTCCTACAACAACAGTTATCACAGCAGCATCGGTTGTGCCCTATTCGAGGCTCTTTATGGTCGGAAATGTCGGTCACCGATCTGTTGGTCAGAAGTGGGAGATAATCGAATTACAGGGCCAGAACTTATTCAGGAAACTACAGACAAGATTGCTCAGATACAACAAAGGCTACAAGCAACTCGAAGCCGACAAAAGAGCTATGCCGATAAACGGCGCAAGCCGTTGGAATTCCAAGTGGGAGACCGTGTTATGTTGAAGGTTTCTCCATGGAAAGGTGTAGTTCGTTTTGCAAAGAAAGGCAAAATAACACCACAATATGTCGGACCGTTCGAGATCATCGAACGTATTGGTTCTGTGGCATACAGATTGAGCTTACCGAATGAACTTAGTGGTGTACATGACGTGTTTCACGTCTCAAACTTGAAGAAATGTCTTGCGGATGAAACTCTTATTATACCGGTTGACGAAATTCAATTGGATGAACACTTACGTTTTGTTGAAGAACCTTTAGAGATTATGGATCGCAAGGTTAAGAAACTGAGGCGAAGCCGTATTCCAATCGTTAAGGTTCGTTGGAACTCAAGGCGCGCACCCGAGTTTACATGGGAACACGATGATAGCATGAAGCTCAAGTATCCCCAACTGTTCGCAGAGGAAGCCGTACGCGATAGCAATGCTTAAATTTCGGGACGAAATTCCTCTAACAAGGGGAGACTGTAACATTTGAGCCGGAAACGTCGCCGGAACGGTGAACGGAACAGTAAAGGCACAGTAACTCAGGTACAAACTACGAAAACTATTGTTATGCTATTAATATCATGATGCTCGATATTAAACTATTATGCTATTGTTTCTATAATCTGATTAAACCTAACAGTTTAACAGTTAGAAACATGTCAGACAACATTGAATGGTGATACAAATGATTATTGATGTGCTATTATGTGTAAACGTATGCGAGGTTAAACAAAACAAAACAATAGTGGTTATTGTTACAGTATGTTAAACCGACGAATTATTCGTATAGGTGACGATCTGTACGAATAAATCTGAAAGCTTAACGTTCTGAAATAATGCCTTAACATTAGAAAACAAGAATCAGAAAGCAAAACCATCGTCGTGTTCGTTCGAATGAAGATTCGAACGAATACGCGCGATGGTGACGGGGTCTGACGAAACGAAAACGAAAACGAATAGCGACACGAACAATCATAAATTCAGGGAAATAAAATATTTCCTATTTTACAATTTTGAAACTCATCATAAATGAAATTTAAAAGAAACTGTTTTAATAAATCGCGAGAAAATTTGTTAAACGCGTAAAAATGATAAAAATTCGATAAATAAATTAATATAACGATATTTAAAATGATTGTTAACAATAATTGTATTTTTTTTAAACTTCATAAAATAATCTTTTTATTTAAATGTCGAAAACTACGCGTTACGTTCCGGGAACGTAACGAAAACGCGAACCGAGCGACCGAAACGAACCCGAACACACGCGGGGTATATAAGGACTAAATTAGGTCATCTTCCTCATTTGATCCCCATATATTCTCTCTCTAAACCACCTCCACCGTCACTTTCTCTCTCTACTTACTCTCTCTAAGATTCAAATCTCAAACTCACTCATTTCTCAACCATTTCAAGCCACTTTGGTGTCAAAACAACCATCACAACTTGTAGATCACGAAAGTACACGAAATTCAAGCTTTAAACCGTTCAAATCGAGGTAAATCCGAGTTCTAAGTCACGATTTTAGGGTTTTGAAACCCTAACTCGATCTCACTGTTTGACCGGCCAAAACACCACAAATCCTTAGAGGAATCACTCACTAAGCCCTTAGAACGAGTTAGGAACAAACCTTAGTTGAAAACCTGGTCGATTTCCTTGAAAAGCCATGGCTGCATCTGAGCAGCTCGAATGGCCGAATGACGCCACACAGACAGCCGAATGAACACCTAATCTCATTCGCCGAATGAGTATTCAACCTCATTCGCCGAATGGTCTAAGGCCGAAGCAACTCTCTTTCGCAGCCTAGCCATTCGCTCGTTCATTCTTCATTCGATCGGCAAAAAGGGTGATTCTCATTCGACCCAACCTCATTCGCTGAGCCATTTCATTCGGTCGGCACTCTCATTCGACCTAGCACCACCTTCGGCCATTCCATTCGACCAAAGCCACAATCGGTCAAACAGCTCTCATTCGGTCACCTTGGGTTCGACCCATTCGGTTGGCCCATGAGACTGGTTCAGGCCCAACATCACGCAACCCACTGGTTCGGTCTAAGGCCCATTAGTCGGCCCATATAACAATCGGCCCACTTGAATTATGATGTGAACTCACACCTAAAACTAATTTGGTTAAAGATGCAATGCATGGGGCTTGGATAACTTATCACAAGGGTTTTAAAGTGTAAAACTTGGTCTCATACTTCGAACTTGTTGAAAACTTAAATTTTACAACGCGACATAGTTCATGATAGCTATGTAACAAATTGTTTCAAGTGAACATTTAGACAACTACACTATGTACTAAACTTAACTTAACGAGGTTAAGTGGGTGTATAAACCACAACCTTTGAATCGAGGCCGAATAAAGATCAAGACCGAGACTCCCGGGAAATAACCAAGTTAGAGTTAACACATACACACACATGAAACTCTACAACTTATACTAATAAGTTTCAAACAACATGAAATAAATACAGGGTCGTGAACACTACAACAAGTGCAAACAAAGAGGGTGTGTAATCTTATTTTGCATAGTCAATCACTACGGACACAAGGTGAGTTCATTGTCCCTTTTCAAACTATTTTGAGTTTTACTTCGGGACTGAGAAGCATGTTATACATTTTAAACAAATGGTTTAAATTTAACAAAATGCTTTTATACGATTCTTATATACAGATGTTAATGCTACATGATTATGCCAAGTGCTAAAGGCATAAGTTAATTTGCTAATACTAAAGCTATGTGATAATAACAAGTGCTATGGGTATTTACTATCTGATGAGGCTATTGTGAATGCTAATGCTACTGGTTTATGCTACAAACTAATGCTACGGGTTTATGCTACAAACAAATACTATGGGTTATACTAAATGCTAAAGTTACGAGTTATGCTAAATGCTAATCCTACGGGTTATGTTAAATGCTAATGCTACGGGTTATGCTAAATGCTAATGCTACGGGTTATGCTAAATGCTAATGCTACGGGTTATGCTAAATGCTAATGCTACGGGTTATGCTAAATGCTAATGCTACGGGTTATGCTAAATGCTAATGCTACGGGTTATGCTAAATGCTAATGCTACGGGTTATGCTAAATGCTAATGCTACGGGTTATGCTAAATGCTAATGCTACGGGTTATGCTAAATGCTAATGCTACGGGTTATGCTAAATACTAATGCTACGGGTTATGCTACATACTAATGCTAATGTTAACAATAAATGCTAATAATTCTATGCTAATACTATTGCTAAATACATACATACTGAATGCTTAAAATGCTCAGAATGCTTTAAACTTTGTATGTGTTATATGCTTGCCATGCTTAAACAACGGTTTGGCCTCTCAGTGCTTGCCCTACCGGTTGTAAAGCTAGTACCTGTGCACAAGTTACGTAAATGCTGGACTATTTGAATGCTATTCTAAAACTATTGGCTATGGAAGAACAATAGTTGGTCTCTCGGTGCTTGCCTTCATGTGTTCTTCCTAGTCGGAACTTGAAGAACAATAGTTGGTCTCTCAGTGCTTGCCTTCATGTGTTCTTCACAGTCAGGACTAGAAGGCACCTACTATGGTCTCTCAGTGCTTGCCATAGGGTGTCCTTCATGGTCTGAAACGAGGAAACAGACTGATGGCCTCTCAGTGCTTGCCATGCAGTGTTTCCCAAAACTATTTACACATGTGATCAGTGACTAGGACGATATTGGTAATCCTTAGTTGACTTTGTGTCATCATGGAAATCCTCTATCTCCCCCTAAGTTGCTAATTACACCTAGTGCTGGTATGGATTGATACTGAGTTCCTTCGGGCATTCAGTTGTCCATTCTGGTGACTCTCAAGCTAAACTCACGGATGCTATGGGTAAACTTATAAACAAAATGCGTAAACTATACTGGGAACGGAATGGATGGTAGGTAAAATGCTTAATTATCATTAACAGCAATGTCCTATGCGGCTTAGTATGTGGTGGGATGGCGTCTGGGCGGGTTGTAGGCTCGACCCAGGGGTATGCCCTATATATAAGCATACCGAGTCGGATAATACAGGTGGTGTTAGTGAGGTTAAGGTTTTACTGGAAAGGTTTGCAAAAGCTATTTTAAACTTATAAACTATATGAACTCACCAACCTTTGTGTTGACTTTGTTTCTTTTACATGCTTTCTCAGGTGATGCACAGGTATAAGCTAAGGCCCAGGATTGCATACTAGGCTGCCCAGATAGAGGACCTAGTTGACTTTTGGAAGCACACTTTTTGTTATTTATACGAATCACTTTTGGATGTCTTGTACAGTTACAAGATAGAAAACAATTGATTCTTTTGTTAGGTTTACCGAGTTAAATTACTGAACATTGACATTGTAATTTAACTTTGTAATCCTAGTTAATGCTTGATTGTGCTTTAATTATTCTTAACATTGATGCTATGTAAACAATCTGATCCTTATGATTTCACCCACGATATCACGCCCCGGGAACCTTCCGCCCGACGGGGACTCCGATCCAACCCCGCCGGCTCGTGGTGTGACAGATTGGTATCAGAGCTCAAGGTTATAGAGAATAATAGGTCATTTACTTAAATGGTTTGGCCTAGACTATAACTTAGGGACCCTCATGTAGAGAACTTAGGATTATGTTTGCATTATGTTTTCTGCATTCTATCACTGCACTAACCAAAATCTTTTGGTTATGATCAGAATGCCGCCGAGAAAACAACCAACCTCGCAAGTCTCTGCACCACATTCTTCTACTCCTACACCACCAGATTCGCCACCTCCACCTCCTCCTCCTCCACACTCTCCACCGCCAGGCTCAAGCACTGTTCAGATGATAGATCCTGCTACCATCGCTTTAGCGACACTTCTGAGCACTCAGTTGACAAGTCAACTTAAGGATGTCATCCCAGAGATGATTAATCGGATTCAAGGCCATGGCAACACCTCTGGCCATACTAAAGGAGAGGCTAGTGGAAACACTAGTCATGCATCGGACTGCTCCTACAAGTCCTTTGTAGGATGCAAACTGATGTGTTGCAAAACACATCTGTTTTTCTATTTGTTTTCATTGAGTTTTCTGTACAATTTTTTGGTTTTTAGAGTCGATTTATGCTGGTTCTTCACATTTCTATAATTTCATGCTTGCAGGTTATAAACACATCATTTTGGCATAAAAGATCAAGAAAACGAGCTCCCGGTTGGATGAGAACAGACCCGAAGACAAAAGAAGTCAAAAGCTGGAAATTAACATTGTCGCGTATCGCGACATCATCAAGAAACCCTGTCGCGTAGCGCGACAGGCGGAAATTACTAAAATACCCTTTTTAATGATTGCGGGTTTGACCCGACTATTTTGTCGGGTAGTGGGTACCCTAGCGTAGCGCGAGGGGTTTCTGTGTGGCCGTCGCGGTACGCGACGCGAGGAAAAATTCAGAAAACGATTTCTTTTGATTAAAACGGCTGGAGACGGGATTTTTAGGGTTACACTCAGCATCAGACGATCGAGGACGAAGTTAGAGACGGCCATAGGCGATTGGAAGCGATCGGGAGGCTCTTGAAGCGAGAGATCGAAGGATTGAAGCCCCGGGATTGTTCCTTCGGGTGTTAACCATTCGGTTTTCTCGTTCTTGGTTTCATTCCTGATTACTATGTGTTTCAGGCTTTGTAAACTTGTTATGATTTCTGTTTTGACAATGTTTCTTGGCTAAACTCTTAGAACTATCTAGGTTAGATGATTATGCATGTTTGACTTTGGTTTGATTCGGTTGTGGAACACATTGATGTGATGGATTTATGATTTAAAGACTTGGTTTTGAATATTGGATGTGTAGGTGTATTTGTGATTGTTGAATGATTGATATTATGTTCCTCATGTATCTTGGTGATTGTCTGTCACATAATAGGTGCATGCTAGAATCAATTACTGTGTGTTTTTGATTAGTGGATGAGTTGCTTTGGCCGAGTGATTCATAGGAGTGTTCTATTATGATTTAGACGATTAAAATGTGCAACCAACTTTAATAGCCGTAAGGTGAGAAGTTGTCGATAAGTCTTGGTTGTTAGCTTGTTAGGTTAGAGGCTTCGTGAGAAGATCAGTCTGATTAGTCTATAAAACCTTGTTTACCGAGTCCAATAGGAAAACCCAAGTTATCCCTAACATTTAAGTGAACTGTGACTTTCGCGCCGTGAGGTAGAGTGTTTTACAGTTATTTCTTGGGTGTTTTGAGATTATTGTACTGTGAGGTAGATAATCTAGTGGATATTTCATAAATAGTTGGATGACCTGTGAGGGGAATCCATTTAACCGGTGGTTTAACGGCTTTTAGGATCCTTAGTTGACTATCCTTGAGAAGGGTCGAGGGTGCTCTAGGTTTCCTTTGAGTTTAGTATTATAAGATCCCGGTATCACATTAGTTCCATCCCGAGAGAACCTTGTCAAGCATGTATATGATTCAAACCTAGGTAGTGTTTCTTTTCTTCTCTGATCTAGTTTTTGTTTGCTCGTCTGTTTTAGTTTATTTAAGTTATTCTTAGTTTTGTTAGAAAACCCCCCTTCTTTATTATTAATTTAGTTAAGTAAAAATTTTGTATAGATAAGTCATAGAGTCTAGTTAGTTCAGTCTGTAGAAGTCTGTGGGTTCGATATCCGGACTTACTTTTGTCTTGCTGCATACGATAGGTACACTTGCCTCTCGGTAGCTTAGGTTTTAGAGAGTCTAGATTTATTACTTTTTGTCTAGTTTTAGAGTCGGTTTTTAGTTAGTTTATTAGCTAAGCTCCGTCGACATCAAGTTTTTGGCGCCGTTGCCGGGGACTTCTTAGTCGATTGCGCTTACTAGTTCTTTTTCTTATCTGTGCATATTGGTGTTTTAGTTTGTTTTTAGTTTTATTTTTTTTATTTATTTCTTTTTGATTCATTTTTATTTGTTGCAGGTTTGGTAGTGCATGCCACACCTACGTTCACACGGACCGCCACCTGAGCTTTCATTGCCATTAAGGAGCGATTCGCGGGACTTTTCTGAAGGTTCTACGAGCGAGGTAAGTGTTTCTACTTCCATTTCTGCAGATTTTTCTGAGCACACACCACCATCTTCTTCTAATTCTTCCACTCATTCCAGTCCACGCTTGCCTTTTAATCCACAAATGGCAGAGCGTCGTACTGTTCACCAGCAGGCCACTGCGGGATTCACGGGGCTTAATAACCCCATTTTACTGCCACCGATCCCGAATGAAAATTCATGGCAGATTCCTTCATATATCATGAATGCGATTAATAATTCTCAGTTTAATGGTCGTGATGATGAAGATGCTCCCGCACACCTTGCTAGGCTCAATCGTATCTGTAGTACCTTCAATCTTCAAGGTGCCACTAATGATGCGATTTTTCTACAGCTATTCCCCTTTTCTTTATCGGGGCGAGCAGCTACTTGGCTCGATTCTCATCCTCCAGGCACTTTCACTACTTGGGTTAGCCTTCGGGATGCTTTTCTTAAAAAGTACTTCCCACCTGCTAAGGCCGCCCGCCTGAGAGATGAGATCCATTCATTCCGAATGGCCCCTGATGAGCCTTACTATCTTGCGTGGGAAAGGTTTCAAAATCTTCTTAGCCGATGCTCCCAGCATGGTTTGTCTGAATGGGCCCTTGTAGAGAAATTCTACAATGGGCTCACATATGAGACTCGTGCCAGATTTGACACTTCTGCAGGAGGCCACCTCATGGGTAAGAGGGATGTGGCCGAATGCAATGATCTTTTTGAGAGCTTCGCTCAGGCCGAGCATGAGCAGCGGTCATCAAATAGGAATTCCACTCCTATTGCTAGTTCTTCCTCTTCTACAAGAGGAGTTCACCACGTCAATGTGGACACTAGTGTTGCTGCTGCTCTTGAGTCTTTAGCTAGGGATGTAAAGGAGTTGAAGATGAGAGTAGATAGGTGTGAGATATGCAGAGGTGGTCATGCCACTTCTGAGTGTTTGGTGAGCCAGGAGCAGGCTAATTTTGTAGGCGGACAGGGTAGGTTTGGGCATTCTTATAACCCCGGTTGGGGAAATCATTCAAACCAAACTTATAGATCTTCAGGTAATCCCCCTGGTTTTCATTCTGGTCAAAACCAGGGGCAGGGGCAGCCGAGTGGTAGTTCTGGTAGCACTGGTAGCACTTCAGGTGCTGGTGGTGGTTTGGGTAGGATAGAGGAGTTATTGACTCAGTTAGTGGCTAAGGATGCCACTACACAAAAGATCCTACATGAACATGATGTCCTCCTCAAGAACCAACAATCTGCATTCCTTGATTTGCAAAGAACGGTTGGTGACATTGCCAAACGGTTGGATGAACGGCCTCAAGGCCAGTTCCCGGGTCAGCCCCAAACCAACCCAAACGCCCACGTTAAGGCGGTTACTACCCGTTCTGGAGGAGGTAGAGGAGAGGTGTTCATGCCACCCGTGTTAGTTGAGGTTGAGGAGAGCGAGAGAGTGATTCCACCAGTTGATGTAGATGAGGAGGAACCGGTGGATGAGGAGATTGAGATGGAGACTCCTGGGAGGGTGCAAACGAGGCTAGTCCCAGCAAGTACCGCACCAACCAGTGAGTCTCTAGTTGAGAAACCGGTAGTTGGGAAGAAACCGGTCATGTGTAAGCCCACACCGGAGATTGATCTTACCCGTGTTCCTTACCCCGCGCGCTTAACTAATCAAAAGCATGCGAAGGAATACGGGCACTTCCTTGATATTTTCAGACAATTGAAGATCAATCTCCCACTCATTGATGTCCTTCAGCGTATTCCTAAATATGCTAAGTTTCTAAAAGAATTGCTGAAGTCTAAGGACCGTTTAGGAGAGGTCGCCAACGTGCCATTGAGTGCGGGTTGTTCTGCGGTGATTTTAAACAAGCTTCCCGAAAAGCTTGCAGATCCGGGAATGTTTACTATCCCGTGCTTATTTGGAGATGATGTGAGGAGGTATGCTCTAGCGGACTCAGGGGCTAGCATCAATTTGATGCCATATTCTCTATATGAGAAGCTAGCCCTTGGTGATTTGTCTCCCACTCGCATGACCTTGTCGTTGGCTGATCGATCAGTGAAGTGTCCACGTGGGATTTTGAAGAATGTGTTAGTAAAAGTGGATAAGTTTGTGTTTCCCGTGGACTTTGTTGTGATGGATATGGAGGCGGACACGGCGGTTCCCATCATTCTTGGGCGGCCATTCTTGCGCACCGCTAAGGCTATCATAGATGTGTACGAGGGAAAACTCACTTTTAGAGTGGGAGACGAGAGTGTTTGTCTTAAGATAGCCGATTGTGTGACCACCGGTGGTAAGCCTGCCCATATAGTTGATGGTTTAGGTGTGGATGGTGATGAAGTTATGGAAGAAGGACCATGGGATGTCAGTGATCATGGTCATGAGGTGAATGTAGGGGAGGAGATCTCTTTGGATCCTCCCATCTGAGTTGAGGATTGTAGGCTCTTGGGTTAAACTCCCAAGTGTAGAGTTTGTAAGTTATTTTGGGTGTCTTTGGTGTGATTCATTTTTTGTTATTATTCTTCGTTGTTTTTCGTTTTCGTTTTTGTTTGTTTTCTTGAGTTTTGCAGGTGTTGAATCATTTGGATGCAAGAAAGATGGATTTGAGGCACCAGGTATGTATTCTTTACCTTAGAATTGATTTTGGGTGTTTAAGGAAGAAAAAAGGATTGGAAAATTGGCTAAGGCATGAAAACCCCAGAAACTTTCTGTGAAAATGGCCATGTCGCGCTACGCGACGAAACTGGATGACCTGTCGCGCTACGCGAGACAATTGGTCAAACATGCGGGTCAACAACCTGTCGCGGTACGCGACGGACAATTGAACAACTGTCGCGGTACGCGACGGGACCGGGAATGCTTAAAAATGTTTAAAAAACCCTAGTTTTCAAATTTTACCCCCAATTTCCTTTCATACATCGTGTTCATTACCATAGGTGAATTTCTAAATTCATTGTTGTTGCATTGAATTGATGTTTTTCAAATTTTTAGTTAGTTTAGTTTTTTATTTTAATTTTTATTTTCTTTGTGTGATATGTTTTTCTTTATTTATTTTAGTTAATTGGTAAGGTCGGTTGGTGGTTGGGCTTAATCATGGATATCATTATTTTCTTTGGATGCGTTGATGCTTGTTTGATCTTTGTTTTGTGTAGATTTTATGTTATTGTTTATAGCTTGCGGAGCAGAATTGTAGATTGTGGAGCTACGTGGAAAGATTGGTACTCGGCAATCTTCTCTTCAACCAGCTAAGTCATTTTTAGTTTTTAGTTTTTAGTTTTTAGTTTTCTTTTGGGTTTCCTTTTTCTCTACATTGGGGACAATGTAAAGTTTAAGTGTGGGGATGGGAAACCTAGTTTAATTTTGTTTCAGTAGTTAATTTTTCAATTTTAGTTTTAGTTTACTTAAGTTTTTGAGTCAAAATTTTTGAAAAATTTTAAATTTTATTTTTGTTCTTACATCTTTGGCTTAGATCTTTCTTGTTCTTGTTTAAGTTGATTGCAAAAGTATGATGGGAAATGATAGAAAAGTTAGGTTTGATGGTTTCATTCATAGTTAACTTGTTGGTTTGGGTTTTATGTTTTGGTTATGGGATGTGTAGGTAGGCTCAACTGATTGTTTCTTTCCCGTAGGATTGGTATAATTTTACTTAAATGCATGATTTTCATGAGAAACATCTTGGGGATTTGGAAGTAATGAAACTGTTTTCTAGTCAGAAAGAAGTCTTTGCATAATAACAAATGAGAGTTTTTGAAAATCTGATTTTTGTTTGGCACATAAGTACTCTTTTTATGAGAATAAATCCGAGTCTTATGGCGCCTCCATTTCACCAAATAAGCTGAGTAAAAAGAAAAAAATAAAAGAAAAGAAATTGGACGAGAAACTTATGTGTCACACGCCGGGTTGCAGCCTGGTTGAAACACCACTAAGCTAAGTTCAATAAAACAAATAAATAAAAAGGAAAATGCTCACGCTTCCATCTGTTTCCATTATAAAATCTGATTTGAGAAATTTCTGTTTTGTTTATATGTAAGGATGACTTAAAAGCTAGAATCCATGATCGATTTGGTTCTAATTTCCTAAGTGTGGGTCAAATGAAATGAAATGTAGAACATGAACATAATGGACCATGACTCAGGGACTTGAATAATCAGTATGAGTTTAAGAGGATAACAATACCTGCAATCTCATCCAAAGCATTGAATTTTGAATTAACTACTTTAGCTGTGTAGAAACCATTCTTATCTAGCTATGATCCCAGATTTTTGCATAAGCCTTTTCCAGGGACGAAAAAGAGATAAGTGTGGGGATGTGATGTGTTGCAAAACACATCTGTTTTTCTATTTGTTTTCATTGAGTTTTCTATACAGTTTTTTGGTTTTTAGAGTCGATTTATGCTGGTTCTTCACATTTCTATAATTTCATGCTTGCAGGTTATAAACACATCATTTTGGCATAAAAGATCAAGAAAACGAGCTCCCGGTTGGATGAGAACAGACCCGAAGACAAAAGAAGTCAAAAGCTGGAAATTAACATTGTCGCGTATCGCGACATCATCAAGAAACCCTGTCGCGTAGCGCGACAGGCGGAAATTACTAAAATACCCTTTTTAATGATTGCGGGTTTGACCCGACTATTTTGTCGGGTAGTGGGTACCCTAGCGTAGCGCGAGGGGTTTCTGTGTGGCCGTCGCGGTACGCGACGCGAGGAAAAATTCAGAAAACGATTTCTTTTCATTAAAACGGCTGGAGACGGGATTTTTAGGGTTACACTCAGCATCAGACGATCGAGGACGAAGTTAGAGACGGCCATAGGCGATTGGAAGCGATCGGGAGGCTCTTGAAGCGAGAGATCGAAGGATTGAAGCCCCGGGATTGTTCCTTCGGGTGTTAACCATTCGGTTTTCTCGTTCTTGGTTTCATTCCTGATTACTATGTGTTTCAGGCTTTGTAAACTTGTTATGATTTCTGTTTTGACAATGTTTCTTGGCTAAACTCTTAGAACTATCTAGGTTAGATGATTATGCATGTTTGACTTTGGTTTGATTCGGTTGTGGAACACATTGATGTGATGGATTTATGATTTAAAGACTTGGTTTTGAATATTGGATGTGTAGGTGTATTTGTGATTGTTGAATGATTGATATTATGTTCCTCATGTATCTTGGTGATTGTCTGTCACATAATAGGTGCATGCTAGAATCAATTACTGTGTGTTTTTGATTAGTGGATGAGTTGCTTTGGCCGAGTGATTCATAGGAGTGTTCTATTATGATTTAGACGATTAAAATGTGCAACCAACTTTAATAGCCGTAAGGTGAGAAGTTGTCGATAAGTCTTGGTTGTTAGCTTGTTAGGTTAGAGGCTTCGTGAGAAGATCAGTCTGATTAGTCTATAAAACCTTGTTTACCGAGTCCAATAGGAAAACCCAAGTTATCCCTAACATTTAAGTGAACTGTGACTTTCGCGCCGTGAGGTAGAGTGTTTTACAGTTATTTCTTGGGTGTTTTGAGATTATTGTACTGTGAGGTAGATAATCTAGTGGATATTTCATAAATAGTTGGATGACCTGTGAGGGGAATCCATTTAACCGGTGGTTTAACGGCTTTTAGGATCCTTAGTTGACTATCCTTGAGAAGGGTCGAGGGTGCTCTAGGTTTCCTTTGAGTTTAGTATTATAAGATCCCGGTATCACATTAGTTCCATCCCGAGAGAACCTTGTCAAGCATGTATATGATTCAAACCTAGGTAGTGTTTCTTTTCTTCTCTGATCTAGTTTTTGTTTGCTCGTCTGTTTTAGTTTATTTAAGTTATTCTTAGTTTTGTTAGAAAACACCCCTTCTTTATTATTAATTTAGTTAAGTACAAATTTTGTATAGATAAGTCATAGAGTCTAGTTAGTTCAGTCTGTAGAAGTCTGTGGGTTCGATATCCGGACTTACTTTTGTCTTGCTGCATACGATAGGTACACTTGCCTGTCGGTAGCTTAGGTTTTAGAGAGTCTAGATTTATTACTTTTTGTCTAGTTTTAGAGTCGGTTTTTAGTTAGTTTATTAGCTAAGCTCCGTCGACATCACAAACCCCCAAGTTTCACCGGTGTTGAAGGAGCTGTTGGATTAATCCAATGGCTGGAGAAAATGGAGAATACTCTGGACATTAGTAGCTGTCCAGAACACCATAAGGTTCGCTATGCAGCCGGTTCATTCAGCAAGCGAGCTCTAACATGGTGGAATGCACAGATCAGGGCAAAGGGAAAAGATGAAGTGATGGCAATGCCTTGGGCATAATTTAAACTTCTTTTGAGGAATGAGTTCTGTCCGAAACATGAACTGCAACAACTGGAGATTGAGCTCTCAAACCATGTAATGAAGGGAGCTGACCATATGACCTTCACCACTCGCTACCATGAGTTATTAGCTTTGGTGCCAGAGATGGTACCAACACTGGAGAAGCTGATTGATCGGTATGTAGCAGGATTACCCTCCTGTATTCAAAGTATTGTGCTGGCTGCATATATCCTGCTACACTAGAGTCAGCTATCTCTCTTTCAGCTAAACTTACTGGAGTGATGGTGAAGTCAGGAGTTCTGAAAGAGGACTCGGGAAAAGCTAAGGAAACAATGACAAAGAAGCCCGAGCACTACCAGAAGAAAAAGCAAAAGGTCGTCAAGAATTATGTGATGGCCACTCCACTGCAACAAGTTACTGCAGCACCTGCTCAAGTTGCACCCAAGAACTATGTGGGACCGCATCCTCAGTGTGCACGGTGCAAATTTCATCATCCTGCTACGGCGCAATGCAGGAAGTGCAACAACTGTGGCCGACTAGGTCACCGAGCTCAACAGTGCCGTGCTCCAACAACTCAAGCCACAAACAATGCTGCTGTAGCACTTCCTCCACCACCAAGACCTGGAAATTTCAACAACAACAATCGAGGATGCTATAACTGTGGAGAAGTAGGTCATTTCTCCAGAGACTGCCCAAAGCGAGTGCAACCAGGAGCCCAAGCACCTCGTGGAAGGGCTTTTGTGATTGGAGCCAATGCAGCACGCCAAGACCCTAACGTGGTCACTGGTACATTTCTTATACATGACTTTTATGCATCTATTTTATTTGACACTGGTGCAGATCAGAGTTTTATTTCATCAGACTTTGCACGTCAACTTAATCTTACTGAGGAAACTTTAGACTCCCCTTATATCATCGAGGTAGCGAATGGGAAACAAATCACAGCTAGCACTATACTTAGGAACTGCCCACTTACACTTATTGATCATACATTTGCCATCGATTTGATACCGACGGAGCTGGGCAGTTTCGACATCATTGTGGGGATGGATTGGCTATCACTCAATAGAGTTGAGGTCATCTGCTCCGAAAAGCTACTTTGGATTCCAGTGACGAATGATCGTGTATTGGAAGTTCGTGGGGACCAAGCAAAGCATAGAGTGAAAATCATATCTTGCATCAAGGCGCGTAAGTGTCTACAGAAGAAGTGTGTAGCTTTCTTGGCTCATGTGGTGGAAAAACAAAAAGACAAGAAGACAATTCAAGATGTGCCAATAGTAAAGGAATACCCTGAAGTGTTTCCTGAAGACCTACCCGGTTTGCCTCCTGTGCGGCCGGTAGAGTTTCGTATTGATCTAATTCCTGGAGCAACACCTGTTGCTAAATCTCCTTACAGATTAGCACCGTCGGAGATGCAGGAACTGTCAAATCAGTTACAAGAGCTACTTGATAAAGGTTTCATCCGACCGAGCTACTCACCATGGGGAGCTCCGGTTTTGTTCGTAAAGAAGAAGGATGGATCCTTTCGTATGTGCATAGACTACAGGGAACTAAACAAATTAACCATCAAGAATCGGTATCCACTACCGAGGATTGATGATTTATTTGATCAATTGCAGGGAGCACAATATTTTTCAAAGATCGATCTGCGTTCCGGATATCACCAACTCCGAGTACAAGATGAAGACATACCGAAGACAACGTTTCGTACCAGATACGGGCATTACGAATTTCTGGTGATGCCTTTTGGTTTGACGAATGCACCCGCGGTTTTCATGGATCTCATGAATCGTGTGTGTAAACCGTACTTGGATCAATTTGTTATTGTTTTCATTGATGACATATTGATCTATTCTAAAAGCAAGGCAGAACACGAGCAACATCTTAGAACGATCTTGGAACTGTTAAAGGAAGAGAAGCTCTATGCAAAATTCTCTAAGTGTGAATTTTGGTTAAAGGAGGTTCAATTCCTAGGGCACGTAGTTAACAGTGAGGGAATACACGTTGATCCTGCCAAGATCGAAGCAATAAGAGATTGGGACACTCCGAAGACACCGACGGAGATACGTTCTTTTCTAGGTTTAGCATGCTATTACAGGAGGTTCATCTCGAACTTTTCTAAGATAGCTCTGCCACTCACGAAGTTGACACAGAAGAGCGAACCGTTTGTTTGGGAACAAAAGCAAGAAGAAGCCTTTCAGACCCTGAAGCAAAAGCTATGTGATGCTTCGATCTTATCTCTTCCAGACGGTTGTGATGACTTTGTAGTGTACTGTGATGCATCCCATCAGGGACTCGGCTGTGTGCTGATGCAGCGAGACAAAGTTATTGCGTATGCCTCTAGACAACTGAAGATATATGAGAAGAATTACACCACTCATGATTTGGAATTGGGAGCTGTGATATTTTCTTTAAAGATCTGGAGACATTACTTATATGGAACCAAGTGTACCATATTTACCGATCACAAGAGTCTGCTACACATATTTGATCAGAAGGAACTCAACATGCGACAGCGACGTTGGGTTGAGCTTCTGAATGATTACGACTGTGTAATCAAGTATCATCCGGGCAAGGCAAACGTTGTAGCTGATGCCTTGAGCCGGAAGGAACGTGTCAAACCTTTGCGCGTCAGGGCAATGGGAATGACTGTGCAGACAAGCTTACACGGTAACATTAGGCAGGCACAACAAGAGGCAGTTGAACGAGGAAACTTGAAGAAAGATTTAGATTGTGGAGTGGAAAAACATTTGGAAACGAAACCTGATGGACTCGTTTACTACAAGGATCGTGTATGGATTCCTGCAGTAGATGAGTTAAGGAAACTTATATTCGATGAAGCACACAAGACCAAGTACTCGGTGCATCCTGGGGCTGATAAAATGTACCAAGACTTACGTACATTTTATTGGTGGCCGAGTATGAAGAAAGACATAGCTGAGTATGTTGGTAGATGCTTTATGTGTGCTAAAGTAAAGGCAGAACACCAGAAACCGTCAGGTTTGCTGGAACAGCCTGAGATTCCACTGTGGAAGTGGGAACAGATAGCTATGGACTTTGTTACCAAGATACCCCGCACTTCTAGTGGACATGACACTATTTGGGTTATTTTTGATTGATTAACGAAATCTGCTCATTTCTTGCCTATGCAAGAAACATACACGATGGATAAACTAGCAAAGCTCTACATCAACGAGATAGTGGTACGCCATGGTGTGCCATTGTCTATCATTTCAGATCGTGATAGCAGATTCACATCAAGGTTCTAGCAATCATTGCAGAAATCTCTGGGGACACAATTAAACTTGAGTACAGCTTATCATCCACAAACGGATGGTCAAAGCGAACGTACTATACAAACCCTAGAGGACATGTTAAGAACTTGTGTTTTAGACTTCGGTGGTAATTGGGACACTCATTTGCCACTAATCGAGTTCTCCTACAACAACAGTTATCACAGCAGCATCGGTTGTGCCCCATTCGAGGCTCTTTATGGTCGGAAATGTCGGTCACCGATCTGTTGGTCAGAAGTGGGAGATAATCGAATTACAGGGCCAGAACTTATTCAGGAAACTACAGACAAGATTGCTCAGATACAACAAAGGCTACAAGCAACTCGAAGCCGACAAAAGAGCTATGCCGATAAACGGCGCAAGCCGTTGGAATTCCAAGTGGGAGACCGTGTTATGTTGAAGGTTTCTCCATGGAAAGGTGTAGTTCGTTTTGCAAAGAAAGGCAAAATAACACCACAATATGTCGGACCGTTCGAGATCATCGAACGTATTGGTTCTGTGGCATACAGATTGAGCTTACCGGATGAACTTAGTGGTGTACATGACGTGTTTCACGTCTCAAACTTGAAGAAATGTCTTGCGGATGAAACTCTTATTATACCGGTTGACGAAATTCAATTGGATGAACACTTACGTTTTGTTGAAGAACCTTTAGAGATTATGGATCGCAAGGTTAAGAAACTGAGGCGAAGCCGTATTCCAATCGTTAAGGTTCGTTGGAACTCAAGGCGCGCACCCGAGTTTACATGGGAACACGATGATAGCATGAAGCTCAAGTATCCCCAACTGTTCGCAGAGGAAGCCGTACGCGATAGCAATGCTTAAATTTCGGGACGAAATTCCTCTAACAAGGGGAGACTGTAACATTTGAGCCGGAAACGTCGCCGGAACGGTGAACGGAACAGTAAAGGCACAGTAACTCAGGTACAAACTACGAAAACTATTGTTATGCTATTAATATCATGATGCTCGATATTAAACTATTATGCTATTGTTTCTATAATCTGATTAAACCTAACAGTTTAACAGTTAGAAACATGTCAGACAACATTGAACGGTGATACAAATGATTATTGATGTGCTATTATGTGTAAACGTATGCGAGGTTAAACAAAACAAAACAATAGTGGTTATTGTTACAGTATGTTAAACCGACGAATTATTCGTATAGGTGACGATCTGTACGAATAAATCTGAAAGCTTAACGTTCTGAAATAATGCCTTAACATTAGAAAACAAGAATCAGAAAGCAAAACCATCGTCGTGTTCGTTCGAATGAAGATTCGAACGAATACGCGCGATGGTGACGGGGTCTGACGAAACGAAAACGAAAACGAATAGCGACACGAACGATCATAAATTCAAGGAAATAAAATATTTCCTATTTTACAATTTTGAAACTCATCATAAATGAAATTTAAAAGAAACTGTTTTAATAAATCGCGAGAAAATTTGTTAAACGCGTAAAAATGATAAAAATTCGACAAATAAATTAATATAACGATATTTAAAATGATTCTTAACAATAATTGTATTTTTTTAAACTATATAAAATAATCTTTTTATTTAAATGTCGAAAACTACGCGTTACGTTCCGGGAACGTAACGAAAACGCGAACCGAGCGACCGAAACGAACCCGAACACACGCGGGGTATATAAGGACTAAATGAGGTCATCTTCCTCATTTGATCCCCATATATTTTCTCTCTAAACCACGTCCACCGTCACTTTCTCTCTCTACTTACTCTCTCTAAGATTCAAATCTCAAACTCACTCATTTCTCAACCAGTTCAAGCCACTTTGGTGTCAAAACAACCATCACAACTTGTAGATCACGAAAGTACACGAAATTCAAGCTTTAAACCGTTCAAATCGAGGTAAATCCGAGTTCTAAGTCACGATTTTAGGGTTTTGAAACCCTAACTTGATCTCACTATTTGACCGGCCAAAACACCACAAATCCTTAGAGGAATCACTCACTAAGCCCTTAGAACGAGTTAGAAACAAACCTTAGTTGAAAACCTGGTCGATTTCCTTGAAAAGCCATGGCTGCATCTGAGCAGCTCGAATGGCCGAATGACGCCACACAGACAGCCGAATGAACACCTAATCTCATTCGCCGAATGAGTATTCAACCTCATTCGCCGAATGGTCTAAGGCCGAAGCAACTCTCTTTCGCAGCCTAGCCATTCGCTCGTTCATTCTTCATTCGATCGGCAAAAAGGGTGATTCTCATTCGACCCAACCTCATTCGCTGAGCCATTTCATTCGGTCGGCACTCTCATTCGACCTAGCACCACCTTCGGCCATTCCATTCGACCAAAGCCACAATCGGTCAAACAGCTCTCATTCGGTCACCTTGGGTTCGACCCATTCGGTTGGCCCATGAGACTGGTTCAGGCCCAACATCACGCAACCCACTGGTTCGGTCTAAGGCCCATTAGTCGGCCCATATAACAATCGGCCCACTTGAATTATGATGTGAACTCACACCTAAAACTAATTTGGTTAAAGATGCAATGCATGGGGCTTGGATAACTTATCACAAGGGTTTTAAAGTGTAAAACTTGGTCTCATACTTCGAACTTGTTGAAAACTTAAATTTTACAACGCGACATAGTTCATGATAGCTATGTAACAAATTGTTTCAAGTGAACATTTAGACAACTACACTATGTACTAAACTTAACTTAACGAGGTTAAGTGGGTGTATAAACCACAACCTTTGAATCGAGGCCGAATAAAGATCAAGACCGAGACTCCCGGGAAATAACCAAGTTAGAGTTAACACATACACACACATGAAACTCTACAACTTATACTAATAAGTTTCAAACAACATGAAATAAATACAGGGTCGTGAACACTACAACAAGTGCAAACAAAGAGGGTGTGTAATCTTATTTTGCATAGTCAATCACTACGGACACAAGGTGAGTTCATTGTCCCTTTTCAAACTATTTTGAGTTTTACTTCGGGACTGAGAAGCATGTTATACATTTTAAACAAATGGTTTAAATTTAACAAAATGCTTTTATACGATTCTTATATACAGATGTTAATGCTACATGATTATGCCAAGTGCTAAAGGCATAAGTTAATTTGCTAATACTAAAGCTATGTGATAATAACAAGTGCTATGGGTATTTACTATCTGATGAGGCTATTGTGAATGCTAATGCTACTGGTTTATGCTACAAACTAATGCTACGGGTTTATGCTACAAACAAATACTATGGGTTATACTAAATGCTAAAGCTACGAGTTATGCTAAATGCTAATCCTACGGGTTATGTTAAATGCTAATGCTACGGGTTATGCTAAATGCTAATGCTACGGGTTATGCTAAATGCTAATGCTACGGGTTATGCTAAATGCTAATGCTACGGGTTATGCTAAATGCTAATGCTACGGGTTATGCTAAATGCTAATGCTACGGGTTATGCTAAATGCTAATGCTACGGGTTATGCTAAATGCTAATGCTACGGGTTATGCTAAATGCTAATGCTACGGGTTATGCTAAATGCTAATGCTACGGGTTATGCTAAATACTAATGCTACGGGTTATGCTACATACTAATGCTAATGTTAACAATAAATGCTAATAATTCTATGCTAATACTATTGCTAAATACATACATACTGAATGCTTAAAATGCTCAGAATGCTTTAAACTTTGTATGTGTTATATGCTTGCCATGCTTAAACAACGGTTTGGCCTCTCAGTGCTTGCCCTACCGGTTGTAAAGCTAGTACCTGTGCACAAGTTACGTAAATGCTGGACTATTTGAATGCTATGCTAAAACTATTGGCTATGGAAGAACAATAGTTGGTCTCTCGGTGCTTGCCTTCATGTGTTCTTCCTAGTCGGAACTTGAAGAACAATAGTTGGTCTCTCAGTGCTTGCCTTCATGTGTTCTTCACAGTCAGGACTAGAAGACACCTACTATGGTCTCTCAGTGCTTGCCATAGGGTGTCCTTCACGGATGCTATGGGTAAACTTATAAACAAAATGCGTAAACTATACTGGGAACGGAATGGATGGTAGGTAAAATGCTTAATTATCATTAACAGCAATGTCCTATGCGGCTTAGTATGTGGTGGGATGGCGTCTGGGCGGGTTGTAGGCTCGACCCAGGGGTATGCCCTATATATAAGCATACCGAGTCGGATAATACAGGTGGTGTTAGTGAGGTTAAGGTTTTACTGGAAAGATTTGCAAAAGCTATTTTAAACTTATAAACTATATGAACTCACCAACCTTTGTGTTGACTTTGTTTCTTTTACATGCTTTCTCAGGTGATGCACAGGTATAAGCTAAGGCCCAGGATTGCATACTAGGCTGCCCAGATAGAGGACCTAGTTGACTTTTGGAAGCACACTTTTTGTTATTTATACGAATCACTTTTGGATGTCTTGTACAGTTACAAGATAGAAAACAATTGATTCTTTTGTTAGGTTTACCGAGTTAAATTACTGAACATTGACATTGTAATTTAACTTTGTAATCCTAGTTAATGCTTGATTGTGCTTTAATTATTCTTAACATTGATGCTATGTTAACAATCTGATCCTTATGATTATCACCCACGATATCACGCCCCGGGAACCTTCCGCCCGACGGGGACTCCGATCCAACTCTGCCGGCTTGGGGTGTGACATCATACTAAATAAACAGTAATAAATAATGTCAAAACACATCTCAAACATCAGTCAAAAGAGAATGACAAGAAGGAAAGAAGAACCGATCACATTACACCCTTCGGAACACTCTTCTACGACTTCCCGATGGTCCAAATCAACTCCAATCTTGTATCCTTGCTTCAAGTCGCCTCCCAAGATGTCTCTGATCGTCCAAAATCGAATATCCTCACCTCCATCCTTTTCAAAACATAAAACTCGAAATTCTGAAATTTTAACCCTGTCGCGCTACGCGACAGGCTCCCTCCAACCCTTCGCGCTACGCGACAATACCCACTACCCGACAAATTAGTCGGGTCAAACCCGCAATCATTAAAAGGGGCAAAATAGTGATTTCCACCTGTCGCGCTACGCGACAGGGTTTTCTATGGGTGTCGCGATACGCGACAGAGAGAATTTCCAGAATTCTTCTTCCTTTGATCTTCAGTTCGTTCTCGTCCGTCTGGGAGCTCGTTTTCTTGATCTTTTATGCCAAAATAACATGTTTATTACCTGCAAGCAACAATTTTTGGAAATGTGAAGAACCAGCATCAATCGACTCTAAAATTGAATAAAACTGTACAAAATCAATTAAAAACAAATAGAAAAGCAGATGTGTTTTGCAACACATCACATATCATACTATATGAAAAGTAAGAATTAGTAGTCTTATTGAGACTAGAACTCATAGGGAATCAAATCGATTTATAGATGGAATCAGGTATGCAGTATTTACAGACAAAAGTATTCGGTTATTGGGGAAAAATCAATATACTTCTAATGTCGAATCAGGATCAACGAGGACAGAAATAAAGCATTGGGTCGAACTCTTCTTTGGTGTCAAGGCAATCGCGATGAATAGTCATCGACTTCGGGGAAAGGCTAGAAGAATGGGACTCATTATGGGACAGACAATGCATTACAGACGTATGATCATTACGCTTCAACCGGTTATTCTATTCCACCTCTTAGAAAGAAAAGAACTTAAATCAAAATACTTAATAGCATGGCGATACATTTATACAAAACTTCTACCCCGAGCACACGCAATGGAACCATAGACAGTCAAGTGAAATCCAATCCACGAAATAATTTGATCTATGCACAGCATCATCTTGATCTTATTTCGAAAACTTAAAATTGGTCTAAACAGGTCCTGTTTCGATCAAAAACCTAATCTAAACACATATTCATGATCTACGAAGGAAAACACATACCTGGTGTCGAAAGTTTGAAGATCCAAGACGGGGTGTATAGATCAAGACGAGAGAGTTTGGGTGTATGTGAAAGTGAAAAAAGTGAAAATGGCGTCTGCCATTTGAATTTAACATAGAACAGTACGGGCCGTACTGGGTAGTACGGGCCGTACTGTTCTTTAATTTTTTTTACATATACACAAAAAAATCAATTTTATTACATTTAATTAAAGAAAGAATTTGTTTTTTACATTTACACGTCTATGTAGTCGACCAACTTATTTTCATCTATAAATCTTTGATATTCTTGCAGCCTGTCATGATATACGAACTCCCAGTCGGATGCGGCATCATTTCGGTAACGTTTCCAAATAGAATTTATCGTTGGCATTGGATAATATCCTTGTAAGGTAACATTAATGAAATGGACGCCAAGATGAACTACTGATACAACGTTATGTCGCGGCAAACTATTAGCAAATGTCCACAAAGGAAAGATGGTTTGAGGACCTCGACCGCTGAAAAGGTGAACGATTACGCCAAATCTTTGAGCAATTACTAAACCTGTGTGAGGCATAAACATCCAAAGATTCGGCAGGAGCAGGTGCAATCTGTTGCCAATTTATTGTGTTGCGTAGTACATCATAAGATCCTGGGTCGTAAGAGTTAAACACATATCTGTACAGATCTGTGTTGAAATCCAATTCGTGCAAGAGTTGTTGTCGAATAAATGCCCAATGACTTTCATCGAATCCTAAACCCACGGCTACAGAACGAAAACCACAGTTACCATCTGGCTCGACATCTTGTATGTTTATCACGTAAGGTTGAAGCAAAGGAAGGATGTGACGACCGAAGCGATAAACATTGTTTAATCCTTCTGGCTTCATGTTACGTTGAAAACGGTGTTCATTTTGACTTAGTGAGTCCGATGGTGGCATTGCTTTTGATACCGATGTGGAACGACTGCGCCGAAATACGGTATTCTGACTTTTCCTGCATTATTGTGGTAGTATATATATTTGTTCTGTGTTGGTGATTGTGTATAATTGTAAATTATGATTGTAATTGGTAATGGTTGTATATGATTGTGATATCTTGTAATTCAATTGTTGTACTATTAATGTTGTGATGTAAAATTTTAATTTTAATTCATGTGTTGTATTAACAATTGTCCATGAGTGTTGTTGTATATTTAGAGGGGCGCGACTCCATCTATGACACGTCTACATATAATCAGGGAGTAGTGCTAACCTTTTGTACATTTATTTTCATTGTTATTTTATGTTGCCAGTTCTGGATCCACATTGAGGACAATGTGTTGTTCTAAGTGTGGGTATGTCAGGCTGACGCCTTTTAGTTTTGTAAATTTTGTAAAATCAAGTCATTGTATATATCAAGTCAAATGTGTATTAAAACTTTGTAATCTAGAATAAAATTTTTAAAATTTTTGTAAATAAATTACAACTTGTAATTAAATAATGAAATTGTAATTATTTCAAGTTAAAAACACAAAAAAAAAATTAAAAAGTCAAAAACTTTACAAAAACATTTTTCTTTCCAATTGAGTCATTGTAAATATTTTTCAAGTCAGTATTTAAGTCTTTTTATTTTCAGTTAATCTAGTTGGGTTGTTTGAGATCTTAATTTGCAGTCTGGTTTTAACCATTCGTACTCAATTACATTCGGGTGGTGATTACTTAGATTACTTCATTTGCAAACGACCGGCAGTTGATTGACTTCTTTTTGGATTAGACTCATTCATGCTGATGTTGCGTGATCAGCTAAGTCTTTTCCACTTTTACCTTATTCTTATCTTTCTGTAAATATTGGTTTGTTTATTTATTTTGCATTTTCTAATTGAGTCTAGAGTTTCAGGATGTATATATCTAGAGTCTTGAAAAATGTCCTTGTTCTGGCTTGCATTTATAAATGGAAGATGATTAGACTACGATTAGGGCTTAGGTTTTTAAAAGGCTAACTTGTGTATTGATTTATTTGATAGAATAAACTTAAATTCAGGATTCTTGTGGGTTTAATACTTGGGAAATTCGGGAAATCTGAAACTAAATTATAGTGAATAAAGGAACCTTTGTAAACTAACAACCTAGATTTCTTAAAATTTAAACCTGGCACATGTGTTCTCTTTTTATGAAAATAAATCCGAGACTTATGGCGCCCGCTAAATAAAAGAAATTCCACAATCCACTAAGTGAGCTGAGCATGTGCAAATAAAAGAAAGAGAATAAGAGTTAAAAAGCAGTTGTCATACCCCGGCTCATAACCGAGTGAAACAGTGCTGTAATATGCTCAAGTGAGGTAAAAGAAAAAGGAAAAATGAGAGAATAAAAAGGCAAAATGCTCACACCTTCATCCATTTCCATCATTAGGTTAAAATTTTTACTTTATCTAAGTAGTTTGCATACAGAGGTGGGTTTAAGTCTTTTGATTTAATCATGTGCCTTGAAAGCTGTTGTTTAGGATTAAGATAACTCGTTTTGACCAAGGGATGGGATCCATAAGATGAATGATTAAACTTGAACATAAATAAATCATGATTAGGGAACTTGAAATTGGTGTTTGGGTTTAAATTGGACCATTATACCAACAATCGCGGTTAATACACAAGGATTTAAGATTGGTAAATCATTGCACGTTAAAAACCTAACCCTGATCTATGATTCCATTTTGTTAGCTTTTTCGAGGACGAAAAAGGTTTAAGTGTGGATATTTTTGATGTGTTAGTTTAACACATCCGTTTTTGTACATATTCGAGTCAGTTTTCATTAGTTTTGTATATATTTTGAGTCGATTTTATTTCCTTTTTACATTTTAGTGCTTTTATGCAGGAATGTGTCCCGGAGGAGCGGAAATGAAGGTAAACGGGCGTCGGAATCAAGATCGGGTGAATACGCGAAGAAAACCAAGAAGAATTGACCTAGGCGGTACGCCTATCGCGTGTGCCCGGACCCAGGCGATGCGCGCGGGATCATCAGCCGCCAACTTTCCCTTTTATCCGCGCGCAACGCCTGATTAAATGCAGCCACGTCAGGCGTTGCGCCCCAAATGATTTTTGAGCCCTAAAACCCTAATTTCAAGCCCTCTATAAATTAATCGCATTCCAGCCGTTTTGAGAACCTTTTTCTACGACTTTGGAACCCTAATCGAGCTAGAAGGCTGCTGGAGCTTAACCATGGAAGGAAGAGCTTGATTAGGGTTTGTAGAAGTGAAGAAGGAGCTTGTCTTTGAGTATTTTCCTTTTCTTTACATGTTCTTAGTTTAAAGCTTTGATCTTTGATGTTTTTCGAACTGATTCAGACTTGTTTAGCTACTGTAAGTATGATTTGTGGCTAGATCTATGGTTGTATCTAGGTTTGGGATGATAAAGTTGTGAACTTTGATGATTTTGGACTTTATTTATGCTTGATGATGATATATGATTTGTAATCAGTTGTAAAGATTGAAACTTTGATGGTTTTTACAGATGTTGAATGATTATATTTGGTGTATGTTTGATCCACATGTGTTTTGGAAGGTCTTTCCACACATAGATGCATGTTAGGCCTACTACTTTGTGTTTTAGGTTAGTTTATGGGTTGTTGATCACATTCCATAGGATTAGACTTCACTAAGTATAGTTATTTGCATGTGTAACCTAACCTAGAAATCCGGAAGGTGATAGGTTAGATGGTTGGTCTCTTACACTTAGGATTTTTGAGTTAAACGACCCGGGAGGGCGTTGTCTTAGATCTACTTAGTGTTAGTGTCAATCCATGTCAAAGTTGTCAACTTTATGGCTCTCTAGTGTCTTAGGATACAAACGGGTGGAGAAATCCGGGAGGTGATCCATCCGTTAGAGTGCAATTGCATGTCGGGGAATCCGGAAGGATACC
This sequence comes from Mikania micrantha, assembly GCA_009363875.1. Taxonomy (NCBI): domain Eukaryota; kingdom Viridiplantae; phylum Streptophyta; class Magnoliopsida; order Asterales; family Asteraceae; genus Mikania; species Mikania micrantha. The sequence goes on from CM018680.1 coordinate 103,822,907, forward strand.
CGATTGACTAGTGCATATATTACAGCCTTAGGATTCCTATTGGAGTTGCCTGGTATCTGATCTGGGTCCCCTTTAGGTATTTCTTAGTCTGTTCATTAAGATCCTAGTCTTCATCCTTAACAGATCAGTCCAGATCAGCATCTGTCACACTTTTGATTCCCAGCCTAGATACACCAGTTTTCCTCACTGCAGTTAGATTCCAGTTTCATTATCAGTTTTAGTATTGATGTTTTAGTGTAGTTGTTAGTTTAGAGTGTTTCAGTCAGATCAGTCGGATTAGGTTATCAGTTGCACCAAACCCCCCTTTTTCTTTTACCTTAGTTAGTTCACAGTTTAGGTATTAGTTTGTTATACTAGTGTCCATTGGTTCGATATCCAGACTTCCATCAGCTATTCTGCCACCGACAGGTACACTTGCCTTAGGAGCGGTCTAGTTTAGGTTTTCCGATTATTACTGGGTGTTTAGGTTAAGTATAGGTCTAGGATTAGATTTTGAGTCTTTAGCTTAGGTTAAATAGCTTAATTTAGTCTTGTTTTTAGTATACTGACCGCTCGCATCAAAGCATGTACTGGTTTGTTTTGTACATCGCGTCCATCATCAGTACGTGCGGAAATGCACGCCACCACCGATACGATTTTGGATGACAGAAGAAAATGTCTTCCACGACGTTTGTTTCAGGATCCTCCCGGGTATAGTAAACGTACCGCTGACTGTCAAGCACGTTTTGCAATACCTGCATCGGAGTATCACCGAATTTCTTCTTGTTTTTTAACTTCTGCTGTAAATTGGATACATCCCTAGGGACGAATACATTTGCAGGGTTATGTTTCTTTACGCTCGAAAGCATGTTACGAGGATCCATGTGTCGCTCGGTCAGATTCTCAACCAGATCTTCTTCCTCCTGAGTGAATCTTCTAACATATGGATGACCCTCTAGATTCTGAGCAGGTTCGTGATTGTGATAGTCGTTAATCACCTGTAATTTCCAGGATTCACGAACTTCGTTGTATAACCCTATCAGTTGAAACGAACAACTGATTTTCTTGCTGCCTGACCGTCTAAGGATTGCGATGCTATTATGCTCGCCACCACGGTCACACATGAGCAAGACTTTGATTACACTGCCTGTTGTCTTTGATTTCTTCGTTCTTCTTTTGACTACAATGTAACCATTGTCCAGTGCTCTACTTTTCACCCACCCTACCAGGGCTTCCTCAGAATTAAACTCCTGACATATAAAAACAATAATAAATACCGTAAATGGATGGCGATAATATACAATCATCAACATTTATGTTTCATTTAAGCTACCTCTTTGGTTTCCCAATTAACGTTTGAAGCCGGCGATGCCCTCCTCCGGGTTACTTTGTTTACTGTCGTCATACACAAACCCATAAGATGCTTGACTGTCAAAACCGACATCAGCGTTAGGTTCAGCATTCAGATCTATCGTGCCGTATGAATACTCAACAGGAGGCTCTTCGTTCAAATCTGGCACGGAATAGTTGAAAAAACTCCCATCCCAGAATGACATCGAAAGTTACGCGTTCGTTTGAAACGATTCAAGCTTATATACAAATTTGAAGATGTTCAATACGGTCCGTACTGAGTCAAATCAGTGTCATTTTGTCAGAATTGAAAAAGTAAGACGGGCCGTATTGGACAGTACGGACCGTCTTGCTGTCTAATCATTGTCCTATGTTGTAGGGAATGTCTGTACGATGAATGAGACGGGTCGTCCTGGCCAGTACGGCCCGTCTTGATCCCAATCATTGACGCAGGTTTTTCAGAGGGAATGTTTGACCAAGGACTGAGACGGGCCGTCTCAGGGATGTACTTTTAAAAATGTGAGTGTGAGAATAACACCACCCTAAAATAAAAAGAGAAAAGGTTGCTAGTTTTTTTAGAATTTTAAGATAAACTTACCACCGTTTGATCATGTTTCTTTCACATGCAGAGCACTTTTCATGGGAAGTTGGGAACAGAGCCTCAACGTACAGCTGTTGCCAATAACATGTACGAGGCCACATGACATTATATTACAAAAATAATTCCATTTTGCCACCTTAAACAGCGTGTCATTCACCGTGATTAGTGGCAGCACCTGAGACAGAATGGAGAAATCTGTCTTCAAAAATAATATATTAAATCACAAATTAACTTTATTTTTTCTAATTAGATTTAACCCTTTAATATATAAAACATATAAATTTATCTAACAATCTTAATACCGTTAAACCAAAGTTAGAAATGAGAAATCATATGAATTACTCATGCATGCCCTAAGCAATAGAAAACATCCACTAAAATAAACACTTTATTTTATTACCTATTTATAAGCAGCTAAGTATATTTTGTAAACAAACAAAAAAACAACTAAATATAAAATTGTAAATCATGCATATCAATTATCAAATATGATAAACATATAATTTAGATCGTCACTTCTGAAAGGCTTTAACTTCATTTTTTATTATCATTTTCATTCATTAGGCCACACGGAGTGGGCATCGGGAAGGAGCCGGGGAGGCTTTTGCCGGATTGGGGAAAAGTGGGAACACCGCCCCCCGGAAGTGGGGTGGGGTGAATCGGGAACCCCTCACCGATTGAAGCCGAGCTGGGAAGAAGGGGTAACCGTTGGGGGGGGGGGGGGGGGGGGCGACCGTTGGAGGTTTTTAAAAAAAAATCCAATTTTTTTCCTATTTAAACAACTCTAAACAACCACAAATCTCACACTTTTCTCTCATTTTCTACAATCTATACACTAAATTTATAAAATTTTCAAGTAAAATGGAAGGATGTTCATCCCGTGGTGGGTCGTCAAGCAAGAAATTTAGAAAACTACGACCAAAAAATGTTCAAACGGCTCAAATGAACCCGTTCAACACACCCAAGTATCGTCCACAAATGTCATCTCCGAATCAACCAAACTTCTGCTACGGGTATCGTCCACAAATGCCTTTCTAGGTTTTTTAATTTAATTTTTTAGGTTGTATTCTCTTTTTTTTTTGTTGTATTTTTTTTATTTTAAATTTAATGAATCTTTTTTTTTAATTTTATTATTATTATTATTATTATTATTATTATTATTATTATTATTTATTGTTAAAATAATTAATTAAAAAAAAGATTTGAAAGTGGGGAAAAGTGGGACGACACCGTGCAAAATGGGGAAAACTGAGGAAAAATGGGGAAAAGTGAGAAAAGCTGATGTGACGCTGATGTGGCAACGGGGAAAAGTGGGGAAGCACGGGACGAAACCTAGTGCCCTTAAACTCTTCTTTAATACTATTATCATTAAATAAGGTCTGACCCATAATTTTTTAGTTTTTTTTGAACGGCGGTTAAACTGTTTCGTCGTGCTACCTTCAGTTATTCTGGCGAGTTATAGCTAAAATCGATTCATCGATCTCTAACCTTGAGACACGTGTAACCCCAGATGCGCGGGAACCGGATAGAATCCGTAAACCCTCGCCCCCAATTAGGTTCGAACCTGGGATTAAAGCCCTGATTCGTTCCTTCACCTGGATATCCATTAAATTGCATTCAACAAGTTTTGAACCCAATACCTCCATTTTAACAGGATGGACCTTAAAATAGATAATAATATAAATTACTTTAAGAACAAATATAAAATAGATAATAATATAATAAAGCTTAGTTTTTAAATAATCACATTTGTTGGAAACAACATCCATATATGAAGATTAACTGTTTAATCTTATAGTCGTACTATTGTGATTTTATCTTTTTTCCTTATAGTTTTGACCTTTTAAAATTAAAAAAAATTAAACAATATAATATAAATCATATATATTAACAAAACTATGTAATACAATTAATAAATAAGATAAGAAAACAATAAAAATGTTATCATAAAAAAAATACATCTAATATACCATTATTTTATAATGTTCATATGATATTATGTAATTAAGTAAGATTCTTGATTATATTACATAATTAAATAAAAGTATTTTTATTACTCAAAATAAAACATACTTATCAATCTGTATATAAAAATTAGGATGTTATTTAAGAAATATACAATTTATTCCTTAAATTAAGTTATGAAATGTGCAACTTAATGTGAAGATAAATAAAAAGTATTTAGTTTTCAAAAAAAAAATCGTTTGATAATTAGTGTTCGTTATTTTAATCAATTATGTTAACTTGAATAATTTTATTATAAAATTTACTTAGCTTTGATATATGAAATAAAAAACCACATTTAATTTTACTATAATAAAAGACCAAATAAAAAATAAATGTAGGTCTTAAATCCTAGTTTTCAACAAAATGGATGTTAAAGAATAATAATACAAATTAACAAAATAATATATACCAAATTTTAAAGTATTTTTATTCTGTAATTTAATAAAACATTTAAATTTACCTACAAATTATAGAATTAAAAAATTAGTTTTTTATAGTATAATTACTGTAAACATGCTTTAAAATTATGTAAAATAAATTCCTAAAGGAGATTGATGTTAGAAAATATGAAAAACATTAAAAGAAACAAAATGTATTGAAATTTTACTTATTTGAATTTTGAATTTTAAAAAATAAATGTAATTAATAAATCTAAAATGAAATACAAGGTAATTATCTTCAAGAAATAAGTAATATATATATATATATATATATGTAAACAAAGATTTACGATTATATATGATATAAATAATGTTAATTTAATGAATAAATTATAAGATTTTCATGGCAATTTTGTTAATATCCTAATATTTGTAAAACATTTAGTTTGAATATTAAATATGGATTTAAATCTATTTTTATTGAAAAAAATAAACATATAGGGTACCAAAATTTCAATTAAAAAAAACTAATATTGTCTCTTATATGTATGATTATTTTCTATTATATAACGATTTTATTATTATAATAAATATAATTAGTTTATGTAAGTAAACATTGGTTTGTACAAAATATATAGTTTCGTATTTAAAAAATAATTAATAGTGATTGCTTTTATTATAGTCGTACTTGTTTAACTATATGAGTTTCTTTTATTACACGTGACATTTTTATATGATTTTACATAGATTTTCTGCTACATTTTGTTCTAAAACTTAGGTTTAAAAAAAAAGCAAAATGATCCACCATTTGTTGTTATGTTCTTTATTTGTTATCACCTAAATTTCTTAAAATTATATAAGTGGCAGGAATTAAATTACTAATATATAAAAATATTAAGTTAGCTTTAATAAATTTATTTAAATTAAATTTTATTAATAATTTATGAAATTAACATGTAGAATTTATTTAACTAATTAATAAATTGAAATTTTATGGTTATTATGATCATTGCTTACCGTTATATATGGTAAATTTAATGTTAATAAATTGATTAAAGTTAATGTATTTTAATAATGGTAATGCTGTTAATATCATAAATTTTGTTAAAAATTTAATTCTTATATTGAATATTGAAGATTTTTTTAATAAAATGAGCGGGAAATGAATCCCAGAACCTATCTCAATGAATGACACGTGGCAGAAGAAAACATTGATTTATTATAATCATATAGATTGCTTCAAATATGTATCCATAATTAATTTAATATTTTATATTAAAATATCATCAATTCTTAATTTCTATTAATAATTATTTATCATTTTATATTTAGTATTTATAATTAAACTAATTAAACGACTTAATAGTTTTTGAATCGGGCTCTCAAAAACATTGAAATACGGTTTTTAAAGAGCAATCAAAAATTGGATTGTGCTAGTGTACCCATATTTGCACATTCACTCATATGAATTGTCACATGTCATTAATGATTTGCTTACCATTAAACTAACTTAATCATTTATTATTTATAATATATCCAACTTATTACCTTTTTTTGAACATCAACGATCCTACATATAATGCATGTTGTTTTAACAGGATCCACCGGACATAGGTAGACACGGTCACACCAGATACGCGTGAACCTCCTGAAATGGGTAAACCCTCACCCTCTATTGGTACAGAACCCGAGATTAAGCTCAAGATTCCCTCCCTCACCTGAATGTCCTTTAAATTGCCCCTAACATGGCTGGAATCCATTACATCTCAGTCACAAGGTGAAACCCCCAACTAGTAGGCTGAATTCTCAGGACATCCAACTTATTACTTAATCATTATTTTATATATTATTAGACATTAATAAATAATAACTATTTTATATTTAAAAATATTACTAAATTAGCAGGTTTGTAATAATTAATAAAGAAATTAATTTATAACTTTATATTTAACAAGTTTTTTTTTAAAATCTCTATAAAAATTAACGTTATTTAAATAGATTTCACCACTAGTTTACTTTTTTATTAATTATTAATTTAAATATATAATAAACTATAAATGATTAAGTTGGTTTTATGATAGATCTCTTTTGGCAACAATTGTTGGAATGGCATAAATATGCTTGTGGCTCAAAGATATGAAAGTAGGTAATTCATGCGGTTATTATAACAATGGTTTGGTGCTTATGAATGGCGAGAAATGATTTAGTTTTTAGTATGACAATGCCTACTTCTGAAAAGATTATTGAGGAAATCAAAGCATTTGGTTTTCTTTAGTCAAGAGTCGAGCAAAAAAGTTATCAACACCATGGGAGCAATGGTGTTATTGTAGTACCTTTGATTAAGTTTTTCTATTTGTAATGATTTTTCTTTCTTTTTTACTAGTGCTTTGTACTATGTTTCACAACTTGTTGGGTTATTTTTACAAAAATATTTTGTTAGTCGTTCAAAAAAAATGATAGATAATAGTTAATGATATGTTACAATTAATACACAAATTATTGAATGATTAAATCAAAACATGTAATTACAAAAATAGATTGGTGTATTTATAATGTAATGACGGTGAAATTATACTCACCCTTCAAAATATATATTTATTTTAAATATTAAATTTAGTCTCCACCTAAATTACACCATATATACATTTTTACATGGGATTGATCCCATAACTTTATATTTTAAGAAGTAAGCATCTATCAAACATGCTAATCCTACGTTTCCTCTTCAAAATATATATGAAAGTTAACTTTGGTTTTTTCTAAGTTTTGACTGACGTGGATACTCCTAAAGTAAAAACTAAAAACCCTCCTCGTAGAAGAAGATGCCATTTATTATCAAACCAGCAAGCTCTCTTTCTCCTTCATCGAGCTAACAGAAGCTCAGCCATGGCGGTGAGGGTAAATACGTCCATTTTCATCCTCTGCATCTCAATCCTTCTATCAACCTCTCATTCTCAGCAGCTCACCACTTCTTTCTACCACAAATCATGCCCCAGATTTGAACAAATAATGCAGGACACCACAACCAACAAACAGATCGCCTCACCCACAACCGCCGGCGCCGCTCTCCGCCTCTTCTTCCACGACTGCCTCGTCGATGGCTGCGACGCCTCCGTCCTCATCTCCTCCACGCCGTTCAACAAAGCTGAGCGTGACGCCGACATCAACTTATCCCTACCGGGAGACGGGTTCGACGTCGTCGTGCGCGCTAAAACCGCACTCGAACTCGCCTGCCCGGGAGTGGTCTCATGTGCCGACATCCTAGCGGTCGCCACGCGCAACCTGGTGTCGATGATGGGTGGCCCGTTTTACAATGTTCAACTGGGACGCAGGGACGGAAGGGTATCTCAAGCGTCACGCGCGGAAAACACACTTCCGAAGCCGATAATGTCGATGGATCGGATCATCATGATCTTTAAATCCATAGGGTTTTCAGTCCAGGAAATGGTGGCGTTAACCGGTGCTCACACTATCGGGTTCACACATTGCAGTCAAATTAGCTCAGATATTTACAACTACAGTAGAACATCACAGTTCGATCCGTCTTACAATCCGAGGTACGCGGCGGGTTTGAGAAACGCGTGCGCCGATTACCGGAAAAACCCGTCGTTATCCGTGTTTAACGACATAATGACCCCACGAATTTTTGATAATTCGTACTACAAGAACTTACCCAAGGGATTGGGGGTTTTGAGATCGGACCGGGCACTGGTGATGGATCGTCGGACGAGGCCGTTTGTGGAGTTGTACTCGAGAGACCAAAAGGCCTTCTTTGATGCGTTTGCTCGTGCGATTGAGAAGCTGAGTTTGTATGGTGTCAAGACTGGTCGGAGGGGAGAGATTCGCCGCCGATGTGACTCCGTCAACTAAACCAAATCTGGTTCCTTTTTTTTTTAAAAAAAAATATGTTGAAAATCATATAATTTTTATACTTAAAAGCACCAGTTTTCTGCCGTATTGAGTGGAGCATAATGCCATAATGTGTTGATTTTATTTGAAGTATAGTCAACGACTTTGATTTGGGTTTTGCCATCGTTTGTTTCCTTACATTACCTTCTACCATAATTTAAAAACTGGATCAGCCGATTGAACCGCATCAGCCCTGGATAGCTGAATGAACATAAGACCGTGTTCATAGTGGTTAAGCGGTTTGATTAGGAATAGGTGCATAGGTCGAAGCTTGGACGGACCTTCTTACTTTCTTAGGGGCCCGGGCCCCCCTCCCCCTGTTTTTTCTATCAAAAGTATCGGTTTAGTAGTATTTTGTCGGAAAATCCTTCGGTTTTGTTCGTTTCCTTCATAAAAATCCTTCAGCCTCTTCCGAACTTTTTTCAAACTCCGTCAGTTGGTCAAATGAGATTGGTCTGGTTTGACACGAACCGACACATTAATGTTTAACTTTGGATGTGTACAAGGGCATAGGTGGGGTAAATGTTTGGAAAGGAGAGCCACAGGCCACTGGGTGGTGTCGGGGAAAGGGTTAAAATGTTTATGGTTAGTTTATAGTTGTTTGTCATATACTCGTATGATTACAGGAGTTTAAGGTAATAATAAGACTATATAATTTAATTGTATTTGTTAAAAATGTTTGAGGATTGTCTCCATTCATTCTGACGATTAGCAATTATTTTAGCATCTTTAGTTTACTAGTTTCACTCTTTTAGATCCAATCTACACGACCATTAGATATAGTATCTAACCACTTTAAAAGTTTAAAGTTTAAATAACGATTAAAAGGCCTTTAAGTCAACAACTTTATTTGGTTGGGCTGATGGAAAAACGAAAGTCCAAAGTATAAACTCACCGTGTTCTTTTAATGACCTTTTACCATTTTTTTTTCAAAAAAAAAAAAATCATAAAATGTCATTTACGTTTATTTAAAATTATATGTTTCATCATAAGATTATATTAATATCTTTTATTTAAGCATTTTGTTACATATTAGGTTCTTTATGGTAATTGGTAACTCATGTTAAAAAACTTTCACTTATTTTTTTAAAAACAAGAATTTTATTCTTACCTTAAAAGATCAAATTTGAAACTTATATATTTTTATATAATTTTTTGTTTTCTATTTATCCCGTTTATTTTGTGTTACAATTTTTTTCTTTTGAAACTATAGTTTAAGATTTGATCCATTAAGAATAAGATGTAAAATAATCATTATAAAAAGTTTCAGAAGAATTTACCAAAAGTTAATATAAAAGACGTAATGTATAACACAATGTTAACATAATTCATAAAACAAATGGTTATTTTAATGATTTTATGAAAAAAAAAAATTACATAACTAGATTGTTGTGAAAGATTCTACATTTTAAGCAAACATCGCACAAATAAAAATAAGTTATATCTGTCTCACACTTTTATGTAAGAGTATAAGAGTGTGTAATTAGGGGGCTTAACTGGTGTTTGATGAAAGCTTGATATATGTGTAACAAGAGGTTTGGTGGAGGGTGATGCAAGTATTTTTTATTGGTTTAGCAAAAAAGAAGTTCAATCCGGTTTCCTTTCAGTGACCATGGTCATGTTTGACCGGTCATTCCCGGCTCACACCGGGTGTGTAGTGAATCCAATGGGATGCTGATGCAATGGGGACGTGATAGGCCACTCACGCCCATTACACAAGGTCTAGCATACAAGCTTTCATCAACTTCAAATATGTAAAATAACTGTTCACCATGCACATATTTTCAATGCTAAATTAAAAAAAGAAGGTAAACAATAGTAGGATATTATAACCAAAAAATAAACAGAAAGAGAGATTGTTAATTGTTTAACTCCAACAACTTTCCTATCAACTAGCGAAATACAAGTATAAAACTGGGACTTTGTGGGTAGATTGATGACTCTGCATATGTTCCATAACTCTATTACTATCAATACAATGAAACATATATAAATAAAAATATAACATTCTTGAAAGATACAGAAATTTCAAAATATCTGAATTCTAAGTGAAACCGCCCTTTGGATTCATGATTTTAAGGAAATGACAAATGAAATTGAAAAATTAGTTTCCATCATCATCAAAGCTCAAACTCAGTGTCTGCAACTTGAATCCAGAATTTTGTAAGGTCTCAACCAGATTAGAAGCCACTCCAGTAGCTTGCAAAGTTGTTTTCTTCTTTAACTATAACAAAACAATAATGGGTCATATTATATAATTCAAGATATCTTCCCATTTTAGACGGAACACAGCTGTGGCTTGGTCATTTTTGTCATTTTGGTCCGATAGTTTAAATTTCGTTATTTTCGTCCTTATGGTCTCATTTTATTGTCATTTTGCTCGTTATGGTTTCCATTTTATTGTCATTTTTGTCCAATTAAATTTAAACTTTTGGACTAAAGGCAAAAGTGACCAAACCACAGGGTCGAAAATAACAAAATTTAAACTATTGGACTAAAATGGCAAAAATGACCAAACCACATGGACTAAAATGACATTTTACTCTTCAATATAATATATTTCTAGCGCTTTAAAAGACATACAAAAAATAAAAATAAAAAATTGTAGCTCACCTCAACACTTGCAATACCCTCAAGAACCTGGACTCTTAAGTTTGAGATGTCTTCTGTCTCCTAAATTTAAACAAGAAAAAAAAAAAGAAACAGAGAATGCATATTTTAGAGGTCGCAAATGGATGTAGTTCCAAAAAAATTAACAAACTTAAAATGTTTGAATGTTTAAATATTAACATTACATATATAATTTTTTTATATTATGAAAAGCTACACCATTTCATATATGGATTAAGTTGGATACAAGTTAGATTTACCTCTAGAGCATTTGTTACAGAAGGAATAGCTGCTTCACTCATTGTTCCCTCAGCCTCCATATACACAAAGATCAAAGATTGTTAACTGCCTTTGAAACAAATTAGATAACACATTATATACATAAGATATTTTAACAGCTTAAATGTTGTTATACCAAATCTTACAAACAATCATGCTACAAGTGAGATTTACTGTATCCCGAAAAGTAGACCGTATGTTACAGGTGCCTAACTCATCTTTTTTCACTATCTTAGACTTGCATCTCAGAATATGTTCAGCAAGAAAATGAACTTCAGTATACAACTAGAAGTAATTCAAAATCTTTACGTATGGGAGTTGTCAGCAAAGTAAGATGTTATCAACTGTTACTTTCAGTTAGTTATTCTGGTTATTGTTGAGGCTCCTCCTATATATAGGAGCCATATAGGAGGTCCTGGGTTCAAAACTTCAAATCTCCCGCAGCGAAAAAGGGGTATGAGGGAGTCTGGGGTTTTAGGTGGTTGTGGTAGCTCATGGGAGGTCCTATATAACTAGACCTTGGTGACATAGCCCGGAAACAGTGAGTTCACACGATTGAATATATAGGAGCCATATGTTGTACCTATTGATTCATGTTATTGATCTTATCATTTACCAACATACCTGTTACTTCTTTATAAAGAAATGGGATTATAAACTTTCTCTTCCAACTATAATCAAACAGTTGGTATGCATTCATTTATCTAACACCACACATTGAAAACTTCTTGTTTCTACTTGCAAAATTCACAAAAAATAAAATTAAAAAAAGAAACAAGAATTACCTTAAAGAACATGATGAGCATATCAGAACAAGAAACTGGAACAGTAACAGTGGCCTCCACTTCCCCTTGGTCACTGCTGCTCTCTTCTTCTAGTTCAGGAACAATGGTTTCTTCTTCAACTACAGACGACCTTATCTTCTTCAAATTCGACAATCTTTTCTTGAATACCGATGAATTAGGGATGGTAATGCAACGATTGGCCAATCGGAGTCGAATCGGCAATGAGCAGGACACGGTAGTAGAAGAAACTAAAGCGGGCAGAAGGGTATTAGGGTTTTTATGGGGTTTGATAACCGTACAACAAGAGATGGAAGAAGATGCAGAAAGGGTCGCCATTATTACTGATGGTGTTCCTTCTTCCAAATTGAATCAGTTGAGATACTGTGTCGGAAGTTAAGTTGATCACCCTATCCGCCTATCTGCAATAGAGTCGGTGATAATCAAACGTTAATATGTTATGGTGAACAAGGTCTTAGTGTACTTAGTATGGTACAACCTGTAGATTTTTTTTTTAAACATGTTCGATCATTCATGATCACCCTAACAAATAGATAACTATTGTCTAAAGAACATAGCATGATGACTTAACTTACCCATCTAAAAAGAAACTTACAACTAAAAAAAACTCATGTCTTAACCCAAGATCTTTTATAAAAAAGTTAAGGGAATATAAGGAAATGTTTCAAACCGTAAAAAACTAAAAATGTTCAAATTGATTATCATTTTGGTTTTGTAATCTTTTTTTTTTCAAATAATTGGTCAATCAAGTTTGAAACCATTATAAACGATTTAGTCTACAATTTCATCAAAAACCAGTCACAAAAACTGGACTAACGTATGTGTATACGGTTCGGTTTTTATTATTATGATTCGCCTTTTGTTTTTATTATTCAAAAATCATTGGTAATGATTCGATTTACGATTCCATCCAAAATCGAAAAAATCAGACCATGAACATTCTTAGACTATCAGGTCGTGAAACTTTATAATTCTAGAGTTAAGGGTACAAATGTTCCCTGTGCTACGTCAATTTTATGCTGATATTCTCTAGCTTCAAGAAGTTAAACTTGTGGTATGAATTGTTTATAAAAATGTAACACCAGTGGTCCTAGGAGCGAATAACCATAATCATTTTCTGTCAAGTGTCTTCGAAAATACCCATCTTCATTCTCATCTCTCTCTTTATCACCATGAAATATCTCTCTATTTAATATCACTCATCATCACCCCACCTTTTTGAACAACCAACTAACCCTCACCATCAACCATCACCTGTCGGTGTGTGGCACCTACCACACTCATTTGCTTGTCACCCCACTGCCATCATCACTCCATGCAAGTGTTACCATCAACATAAGTTCTCTCTCTCTGATCATCTTCATACGACTGATGTGTGTTTGATTTTCAAGTGCTTTAACAGTTTAAAGTTGCGTTTTTATGTGTGTTTTATGTGGAAAAATGATACTTTGAGATACAAGTCTTATTTGTAGGTAAAAACACGTTAGATGGATGCCCGGGGGTGTTAACGAGGTGAAAAGATGCACAGATGAATCAGAAACAGTCGAGAAAGTGTCAGAACTTTGGAAGCGCATATCTTGAGCTAGAGGAAGAGTTACGGAGTCCATAATATATGAAAACTGAGTTTCTCGACGAGACGAAGCAGTAGGTGAAGTCAGACTGGGCGTAGGCTACGCCCGGGCATAGGCTACGCTCAAAAATTCAGCGTTGGCAGAAAATTCCCACCGTTCAGATGTACCCAGCGTAGGCTACGCCCAAAACGCGGAAAACGAGATTTTAACCCTATTTTGCCTATTTTCAAGCCATATTCCATCTAAGTCGAAAGTCAAGGTTTTTGGAGACATTTGGGGACGAAAATTGAAGGTTTTTACATGGATCCAACCCTCCGGATCACGATTCGATTCAAGAATCATCCATGGAATCAACGATTGAAGATCAAATCATGAGAAGGCAAGGCTAGTTTCTTCGTAATCGCTTTCGGTTGATTAGGGTTGTAAGTGAAACAATGTTTGAATGTTGAATCTAGGTTTTTTATTGTAAACTTGATACGATTTCTATTTGGTGATTTAAACAATAGATTTATGTTTTCGTATTGTTGCGTTACCATCAGTGATTCGGTTTTCTTGCATCGTTTACTCATTGGTAATCGTGTGATGTGTTGCGTATGTTTATTGGTAATTTTGTGAATGAGCAAGTCTTAAACGTTCGTTCCATCTTTATCACTTTAATCGAATTGATTGACAACATCAATTTTATATGATTTCAATCTAGGTTTAATTTACATTCATTGTGGATCTTGCAACCTAAAAACCGGAAGTGATTACCTTTTTTCATTAATTGTTTTCAAATCAAAATTTAAGTTTGTTTCTTTTAAACGCTTCTCTTAATTCAATTCAATCTCAAGTTTTCATTTTTCTTATATTAATTAGTTTGTAGTGACAATTAACACTTTCCACTGATTCCTTGTGGAGACGGCCTTACATACCATTGCTATAGTCAAAGGTAGCTAAGTCCCTGATTATAAATTGTTTTTGATTGACCTACGACACATCGATCAACGACAATAACAATATTTCAACGATGAAGTCGAAAATTTGATGACGAATTCAAATTTTAAAATTAAAAAAAAAAATCAAATTTGTGATTTTTGAATCAAAATCATATAAAATATTAGGTTTCTCGAATATAATTTGAGAATTTAAAGACACTAATGTAAATTGCTAAAGTCTTGTTAACTTTTGGCCTTTTGGCCATTGTCCTCATCACCATTATCACTCATTTATGTTCTTGTGCTCCATTAAACAACTCAATTTCTTTTCCATCTTTTTTTTTAACGGCAAAACATATTACATTATCAAGACAAACGTAAGATTAAGCAAGAAGCTCAATCTACATATCAAGAGTTTAAAATTTTACATTTAATCCGCACCAAAACCTCCAGTCTATAGAGTTTGAGTTTGTTCTATTCTTTATCCAAATAAAAGAACATAATTTTATCTCATCCATAATCTTCCCCAAATAGTAAAATACTATCATTTCTTGCTTTCCATGAGTTCCAAATAGTTAGCAGAATGATTGATTGTATCAATTTTTTATATTTCTTATCCCCTTAAAAAATTAAAAGAAGAAAAACTATAAATTTATCATAGCGAATCGCCTTTATTACAGAAGGATCAATAAGAGATGAAATAAACAAATAATTCAGTTCTTTGTATCGTCTTTGGGAACGACAGATACAAAGGAATAAAACCATCTTAATTTCTAACTAGAAGCAGTAACTGCATCTTGTTTGTGATGATGATGATCGATAAAAATGAAAAAAAGATAATTAATTTGCACACTTTACAAACAGGAAACGTTATAATCTGTGGCACATTCATTGCATGTTTTATGAAAAGAAAAATAAAACTAAAACGTCGTAAGGATTGTCAATAAATTATATAACCTCTAATTGGATCATTGACGAATTACTAAAATATCATCATACTATTGACGGATTACTTTGAGAAACCCCTTGTGCATGTGATTCGAATGCATGACTATTTGGTTCTTGAGTCTTATCCCACTTATTCCCACAACCACGAAACCGCTAAGATGTAATGCATTAATGCATGGTCCTCATTCTTTTACTCCGATCATATGATACACCATTTGATTCGTTACATATACAAGTATCTTCTGTATTACTTTTATCTAGAAGTGTTCATTTTCTGATATTCGAAAATTTCGGATAGTGATTTTCAATATCCGAATCCGAAATTTCGGATATCTCCGAAATTTCGGATATCTGAAATTATGAAAAAAAAAAGTATTTTAAAAAAAATTCGGATATCGGAATATCCTAAACTATCCGAAAATGATCCAAATTATTAATTTTTTTTGTATCGAATTAATTTTAATATCGTGTTGAAATTATAACATTAAAATGTCCGACTACCATACGGATATATGCTTGTGATGGCGGTGATGATGGATCAATGGTGGTGTTAAAAGGCTTCTGCTGGTGGTGGTATGAGTCTATGATGTGTTGATCCACGTGATTATTCAAGCTTCATTAAAGATGTCATGTACTCATGTATATCGTGTCATCTCAACTAAAAGAAGCCATAAATTGATTTTTTACGTACACGATATAAAAACTAGCTAGCATATTCTTTCTCCTTCATGTATGTATGTATGTAATGCAAGTGGATTTCAATTAGATTTTTAAAAGATGCAATTATCAATTTAACTTTCTTTTTAATTAGGAAACACTCATATATTCAAAAAAATCAATAAATAATGTGTCCAAAATCGATGCCTGAGTTTATTAATTGGGTGGCTAGATTAACAAACAAACTTACCGAGTATATTTCTATTTTTCAGTAGAGTCTGGGGGAGGATAGACACAAACTTTACCCCTATCCTAGTTAGGATAAAGATGCTGCTCCGAAGGAGTCCCCGGCTCAAATTGGGTGGCTAGATTATCTTCTGAAATTCGAAACTACCAACTTAATTTGGTCAATTCTTTTAAAGTTGTTTTGAAGTGTAAAACGTAAAGTCATATTTGGATTTCTTCCAAGTCAATGATTGACTAGGTATTTCTTGTAAATTTAAAGTGTGAACATTTTGAGACAAGTTTATGTGATTGAATAAGTTTTTTATTTTAATTTTTTGAACTGCCTTTTGACCTATATATTATATAAATTTTATTTAAATCAATTAAAAAAATACACATTTATTTATACAAATAAAATACAATACAAACTTAGCTCTTATTCTATTATACACAACACCCCAAACAAACAATATGATACTAGCTGCTAATTGATACATATATACGAAACATGTATGAAAATAACAAAGCCTTCGATCTTCAGCCAAAGCATGATTGATCGATCACTTGGGGAGCCGAAAATAAATGGGTACGGGATTATGAGGCTCCGGTGCAGCATCCCAAACCGAAAATGCACTCGTGGAGTTCATCCATTTGTCGGTCATCTCCGGAAAGTGTCGGTCCAACACATCTTTCAAACTCTCTGTCGTGTTCACCCACTCGAACCCCTTTTTGGTGTACACTTCTTCGTTAAAATCGCTCGTGAAGAATCTATCTGCCTGGAGTCTCCTTGATGCCATGATTAGAAAGATTATGAAAGCGGTCTCACTAATGGCGAACCCTTTGATCTTTTTCTCAGCCATCATTCCCACCAACAGATCAAGCTGTTCCACATCGTTATCGTACACTTCTCGCAGTGTGTCGATCGCTTCTTGATCGTCGGTTAGATCTTCCCATTTAGAGATTGGGATCATGAAAAGCGATCTACGGAACTCATTATATCTTGCTACTTTTCTTTCCCTATCCCTATAAACTGCATATATATACATATCATATGTTAGGTTCAATGATCAAGTAATCAACAATCAAGCACACACATTGTTTACTAAATCAAATGACAAGAAACTACTTACTCTCGAGTGACGCTAGGTCGATGTGGTCAGGACGATCCGTGCCATCCACGTTTTGAGGCACAATGTCCCTGAGCCAGACCGGATAGTTATATAGCTCAAGAGCCCCGCATGCTTGGTGTCCCATTGATACCATTTGTGCGGTAAATCCGATTTGTGTCAATTCCTTTTCTCCATTCTTTCCAATCAAATTTATCATGTCAAGCCTGTTTACAAGAGAGTTATTTCTAAGGTCTCGGTATTATATAAACAAACATGCTAAAATGTTGTTCAAGTAGCAAACATTCTTACTTTTTAGTAATTTTGGGGGACTTGTTAGGCCCTGGTGTTGAATTGACATCCCTGATGAAGAGTTGATCAGGTAATAGAGAATGCATTCTGTAAACACTTGTAAACTCTTCGGTTAGCGAGTAGGGTACCCCGTGGTTTTGGGGTTTGTCTAACCCTACAAGACCTCCCAAAATAGCTCCACCAACATGCCCAAATGTGTCCTTGAATCTTTTCCCCAGTAGCCCATACCTAAAGTAATAATCAAACATTAACATGCTAAAAATGGTGCTAACTAAATATGTAACACATGAAATTCTAGTAATTAACTAGTTTAATAAACTAAGTTACCAGTTTGCCCTCATTCCAGCAACAAGCATGTCGGTTTTAAGAAGCTCGATGGTCCAATCAATGGTGTGGATCTTTGCAATCACCGCGGAAGTTACGAGTCTTGCGTGACGATACAGATCTTCGTCGTCCAAATCAGGATATTCTCTCTGATATGATTATCATAATTAGTACATATATGTTACGACTAGCTAGTAACATGAAGGTATGCATGCATGATTAATTATCATATATGCATAATACATGCACACACATGTAATGTAAATTAAAATTAAGAGAAAATTCAAAATGTCCGTTTGACCACGAAAATGTCCATTTGACTTTTCATTTCTAAAAACGTAAATTAACATTAAATACCTTTAAGACATCACAGACTGCATTGTGCTCATGGATGAAGAGGGCTTGCAAAGTTGAGACCCCGATCCAGCTGTTGCGAATGTCGCCTGCAATGGGCAAACCATTGTCGTCGTGTTGAAGGAGGTCATCTTTCGCAATCTTGAGCTTTCCATCGATGAATGTTCTTACATGACGTGCTGCACTTGAGTTGCTTCCATATACTGCACTCCCGTCCCTGTACGTATAATCCCCGTTAATTACATAAGTCTCAACTTCATAATATTTAAAAAAACTTTTTCAAACTATGAAAAAGTCAAAACTGTGTAATTTTTTTTAAAGTCAATTTCCAAAATATCCATCTAACCCAATTTTTTCCACAAATGTCCACTTATTTCTAATTTATACAATAGACGTGTTTTAGAAACAAAAAACAAATGGACACTTTTGGAAAAAATCGTGGTCAAACGGACATTTTGGGAATTTTCCCTTTTTTTAACAACCGTTTACTTAGCTACCTAAGCTTGACCCCATATATACGAAACTATCATGTCTAGATGAGTTTGATTAACTAAATAACATTATATACGCACATGCGTACACATATGTTAAATTGAGAAATATTGTTACTTAAAACTAAAAGATCTGTTTATATCTACAAGTTTAAAAGATATAATAGTAATTTCACCTACTTTAAGAGAAAATTACTTTTTGATACCCTTTAAATGTGGCTATAAATATATTTCTTTTTAATTCTTTACAATTTGTTGATTCTTATTAAATTGAATCCATATATATATAAAATACATATTAGAAGGGTAAAATAGTAATTTGAATAAATTTCTTACAATATAGAGTTTAATAACTATTATAGCACATGTTATACTTTTTAAATCTAACCTAAATGTATATTTCTCTTTTCACTTTGTTTCACATTGGTAGCATTTGATAAAAATTGAAATAAGATAAAGTGATTATATAAGAAAAAACCCCTAAAAACAAATGAATAATTTCTTGACATTTATGATACATTTGGCTTTTTATGTTAGGAGTTAAATTCATTTTTAGTTAACTATTAAATTAAAACAAAAATTGTTTTTGTTATAGTTATGACTCAAAACCAAAACATATAGTTATTTAAAATCACTCAATTGTGTTTCCCGCTACATTGCGCGGGTACTATACTAGTGTGTGTGTGCGTGCGTGTATATTATGATATGCATGCATAAATAATAGAATCATATATTACCACCAAGGAGTTCTGATGTTACGATGACCTTCCTTGATGTCAGAAAGACCAGTATCAATTTGTTTAGTCTTGTAGAACTTGAAGGATTTGAGAGGACATTCACTGGCTACTTCTGTGGGCGCCTTAAGCTCAACCTGTTATTTAAAGCCATCCATTATAAAGCAAGCATGTTACTTCTTCGTTTTAATCAATCAATCAATTAATTAATTATATCGATAGGAATTAATATATATTATTGATTAATTAATTGATTAATTGATTGGTCGAGTACATATATATTAATTAATAATTTAGTATATAGTATACTAGCATTATAAACCCATGTATTACATTGGTTGATAATTATAACATGTTATAAATAATAATTTTTATAAAAAGTTATATGTTAGATTTATCAATTATTGGTGAAAGTAGAAATGTGAATATCTAAAAATTTTAAAACAAATAATAAATATATTCAATAATTATTTAATTATATTTAAAAATAATATATAATTTAAATCTTATTATAGTTTACCAAGTTTTTGTAAAGTAGTAAATTATTAGAATAAGAAGATATATATTTTTCCATATATAATTTTAAAAAATTGTTAAAATAATTAGGAGAGAGAGGCGGAAAAACAAATTTCAAATACCACCAGGATGTGACACGTGTCTCCTAAATATACTCCTTTATTAGAGTAGGTAGATAGACACGTAACGTAAATGGATATTATATTAATAGAGCTATGATATCGATATATCGAACCTGTTTTGTTTCTTCAAGATGATCAATCCAATCATGAATCATGAACTGAATCCATGAAGCAGCGATCATGTTGAACTGCTTTCCGGTGTCTATAAGTTGTTTACGAGCTAGAAGCTTTGTTGCTATCACCATCGGATCTGGCTTCAATAGCTGCACAAAACTACATTTTAATATAGTACTATATACATTTGTACATGTCTCATTGCTACTTCGAAAATATATATATTTACGATCTTTTATAGGAATTAAAGAAATAATCAATTACTTAGACGATATAAAAAAAACTAATTAATAGATTGGTACTAAAGGGCATATTTAGCCCAATCTTATGTATGTTATAGCCTTATAGGTGATACCTTCTTTGAAGGTTATAGATTTAAATCCTATAGTTGACATGTTTGGTAGATTTAGGAGTAGATCAAGTGCCCGTAAAAAAAAAATAATTGATTGGTGTAATTTAATAGCCAAAATAAAAGTTTTAAAACTTGGTGACCAAATTAAGTTATAACAATATAAGAATTCTGTTCTTCTAGTTTCTATTATATATACATGTGTGTAGTGTGTACACTTGTATAATAATATAAATATTAATAATTATTAATTTTGTTATTATTTGACCCACCAGGTTGTTTTCATTTTACTTTAATGCACTAGCTGTGCAAGTAGTCGTTAGAACTTAGTTCAGGTACAGCCAATTAATTACAACTACATTACAAAAGAAAAAACCAACGCAAATTAAGTATGAAAAAATAAATAAATAAAATCTTGAACAATGAATCTTAGTCATAGCAAGGATCTGTATATTATTTACAAGAGTCACAACTTTAAAATTTAATCACTTAAAATATTTGCATAATCATATGATGACTCGTACGTAATTTAAATATTTTTCGTAATTAATTTTTTTATAAAATTTATCATACATCTCAAGAATATGTGACATTTATATATGAATTGATTAGTTATCTAATAATTAAGCTCGATTCATGCAGACATGACCATTAAAAATACTCAACAGGCAGCATGCATGTTACGACCATATATTAATTACCTTTTCTTTCTGATCAACAGGGAGCATGTTACGACCAAAGAAAGTTCCTTCACTGCCGGCAGTAGCATTCGACGGATCGTTAAACTTTCCGTCGGCGGTCCTGAAAGCAACATCATCGGTATCGAACCGAACCCCAACCCTAGTTTTCCCAACACTCAGCAAATTATACTTGTCATGAAGACTCCGACGTATGCCCAAGTAAGCAAGCCCCAAAAACACCGGGAAACGGTGCCATGCTATCCCCGACTTATCAACACCATGAATGATCTGTCAATAAATTAAATGCATTAATAATATAATTAATTAGTTTCATATATCAAAAGTTTAATTAATTAATTAGCAATTTAGCATGCATGCATTATAACTATATTATATAATACCAGGAAGAGAAACTTGTCAATGAGTGTCATCTTTTGAAAGAGTTCATGAAAGTCGGCATGGATGAAGTGTTTGATCGGTGAAAGAAGAAGATTTGTTACAGAAGACGTGAACGATTTCGACATGATGGTCGATATGATTTTGGTATGTTATTGAATCGAATCGGAATCGAATTGAATTATGAGGAAGTGAAATGTTTTTTTGAGGATATATATATATAATGCATGTACATGTATGGCCTATTTATATATTTATTTGTAAGTAGGGAGACACGCGCGTTTGTGGTTTGACTCTCAGAATATTCAGCAAATGAGAATACGTGAAAGAACAAGACTAACTGCTTTAAAGAACCACGACTTGGAAAATTTCCAAGTCGAGTTTGTACAACCACGTACTCATGTAATAAATTATGAAAATATTATTGTAGTTTAAGTATGTAATATTAATTATTAGGTGATAAACCATTTAATTACTCGATCATCTTCTTTGTAATAAACTAATAATTAATTATATATATGTTAAATATGATTATGAAACAAGGTTACTAAAACTTGTGTGTCTATATTTGGATATATCATATGATACACATGCATTCAAACTCTGTCAAAATAAATTTAATTTTTTTCATTATCATTATTATTATAAATGTACATTTTCAAATATTATGTGTTTGCATAAATTTAATTATTTTAATGTGTTTACTATCTTACACATGTGGCATCATATGCATTAAAATCTTTGTTTTTCTTTTAATATCATTATTATATTATACGTACATAACACTTTCTTTTTTATTTTATGTGTATATATAAATTTATATGTGTTTGGAATTTTGCATTGTTATAAAATGAAAAAACATTAGATATATGGTACCACTTTCAATTTTCCCTACTTAATTATTTTGCTTGTATACGTTATTACGGTACCACTTTCAATTCAACTTTTAGGTTTATTTTGCTTGTTTGACGGTACCACTTTCAATTTTGCCTCCTTAATTATTTTCTTTAATTTCTTCTAAACTTAAATATTATAAGTATAGGGGTTGGATCCACTTAAAATAGATTTTTTTCCTGAAAATAGTTAGAATTAATAAAAGTTTGGCATATTACATGTTAAAAATATAAGAACAAAAATCTAGTACAAAAACAAAATACTGTACAAAAAATGAAAAATGTAGCACAAAAAAAATCCAGTACAAAAAAATAAAAATATGTTAAAAAAATAAAAAAATGTAGCACAAAGAAAAAAATATACTACAAAAAACATAAAAATCTAATACTAAAAAAAATCTATAGAGCAAACAAAAAATACAATACAAAAAAATAAAAATTTAGTACAAAAAATAAAATGTTATACCTAAGTTACCATGTCACATATCAAAATCTTATTAGGTGTTACTCTTCTTATACAAAAGTATCTTATTGTTTGATATTTCCCCTATAAGTATAAGGGTTTGATTCTTTAAAAAGTTTTTTTTACATGAAACAAATTGAACGAGACACCTTTTAATTTTAAACTAATGACTACAATCAAAGAACTGAATAAAAGGTATTGATAGATATAATAGAAAAAGATATTTTTTTTTATCTTTTTTCAAATTTTTCATGTTTTTTTAAACGTTCATAACATTTTTCATACGACAATATTTTCTAAAAATAATCAAACCGTAAATTCTGGTGTTTTTCTCTTAACTTGAGTATTGTTTCGGCATACTTTTATTTTTAACAATTCAGTACATTAGTGTGTTGTACTGTATTTTTATTTACTATATTCTTCTGTTATTTTTTTTCTCTTTAGTATATTTTCATTATATATATTTTTGTAATTTTGTTTATTATCATGTGCTATATTATTTAAAAATACCATAATATTTTCAAAAAACTCATTTTATTTTAAAAAATACAGTACATATACAAAAAAAATTAGTGTGATTTTTAAAAAAAAAAAAAATTTTATTTTTTATATATCAATATTATACTCATACTAAAAACAAAAAAATATTTGATTTTATTTTTTAAAAAAGTAATATGATGTAAAAAAAGTTATAAACATTTAAAAAGAATAGAAAAAACTTGAAAAAGTTGATAAAATATATTATACTTAAATTACATTCTTTTTTTCAACTATGACACATGCTAAATTTATATTGATTAATTATTATTTTTATCTCTATCTCTATTTCAACATTTTCCGATAAATATAATGGATTTCTAAAGTTATACATGAGTCAGTTGTCTTGAAACGGATTCTTTCATACGTCCAAAACGTTAGTGGATTGAGTCAAATTCAGATTTAATGGTTCATATTTATTTTGCATATTTATCTTTAGTTTATCTCAAAAATATTGAAGGATAGAAGCATTATTTTCATGATTGAATTGGCCAGCCGATTAAATCTGGAATCGGTGATTAAACCGATTCAGTTTGATGCCTTTGGACCGTTCTCAGTTGAAATGGCCATAAATATTTTCTTTCCTGCTAAAATCTAAAGAATAAAACTTTAAAATCAAACTTATATTTTTAATTATAATTATGTTTGTTTAGATGTTTTTATAATTATATAAATTTTTTAAATCAGTACCAACTAGTAAGTTAATTAGGGTTGTATATTATGTTTGTTTAAATGTTAAATGTCTTGTCTATTGGATATAAGTTAGGGTTGTATATTTATGACACAATATGAAAGCACAACACTAAATTAACATACTTTAGTTTGGTGTTAATTAGTTCGGGATAGTTTTGGATTAAACACACGAACCCATTTAGCTAAATAGATTTGGTTCGTATCAACCCTATCATGTTCAGCGGTAGACCCAATTAACCCATTTAGATGTACTTAATTATTTCTAATTGAGTTTTACGTTAACTTAGTTTGGATATCTAATGCTAAAAGTTTATATTAAAACAAAAAAAAAGGCATTAGACTATAATTACATGTCATAATAAAAATACAAAAATTGTGATCATACAGGTCGTGTTTGTGTCAATTTTTGAATATTTGTGTTGTGTTTGGGTTAACGAATACGATATGATTTTTCGAGTTCGGCTCATGTTCAGTCTCAAGTTAAATTTTTTTAATTCGTGTTAAATATTTGACCTGTTAACTTCCAAACACAGTCCGATTAACACAGAAATATGGCACGGCTCATCTTTATCCCTAAAACCCTAGCTTGGGGACTCCATTTTCGGAAAGGCCCTACTTTAAGAAGCTTGTTATGGGCATCCAAGTGAATTTAGAGATTCTCTGTTTCGTTATATACATCCTCTCAGTTTTCTGTATGAATTGTTAGATTCCACAATAGGTCATTTTTTAAGAATCATATTCTTTACAATTGGGTGAATTTGCTGATGTTTAATATATTTATAACAGTTTTTTAAGATTAACAACCGAGTATTAATGAATTATGCCTATGTGGTTGAGTACATTATATACTAAAAATACCTCTAAGCAATGTAATTTGAACTTTTCCCTTATCAATCAAACTTGTAACCCTTGTGTTACAAATGGGTTCAATTATCTTCCATGAATAATTATATATATGTTGTTATCAAGGAATATAATTGACATCTTATTCTCTTTATAAATTATAGCAAATTGAAAATTCAAATTAAGCATTTCGATGTGTCACCGTTAACTCTATCGTCTAGCATGATGACAATACAAGAATGGTCTATTTGTTTGTTGATATTTTATGGAGATATCTTATGTATTTGCTCTTTAAACACTTAGATGTATTGTTTAAGATTTTAATAATATACAAGTTGGTGACACATTTAAAACATACTAATTAAGATGGTCTAATGTTTAATAATATACAAGTTAATGCAAGTCGTTGTCAATTGGTTCTCTTTTCAAAGGGGTGTTGCAGCTTAATAACATTTGGTTGAGATTAAATATATGATGGTGTGTTTTTATAAGCAAAATTATATAAAAACTTAATTTCAACTGGTTTGTTTGTGACCGTCGGTGACACAATTGCAACAAAAGTATTCGGTTATTGGGAAAAAATCAATATACTTCTAATGTCGAATCAGGATCAACTAAGACAGAAATAAAGCATTGGGTGTTAAGACATAAAAAAACGTCGTTGAAGTCGTTTGCGGATGGTTAATTAAGCAATGGTTAACCGGACGAATTCATGACGAATTTAGCAACTGCTTTTATGTAAGACTGTTTTTCAGTATACTTAACAAGAGTTACTTGGACAGCATAAGGTAATAAGCATTTTTGACAAAAAGTCATTTTAAAATGAAATAAACAATTTTAAACTGGGCTTAAATTTTTGGATGTTAATTCGGATATTCAAACATACATTTGAATTCTAAGAAAAATATTAATCATTCAGTTATAATTTTGATTTTAATAATCCAAAGTTTTAGATATTGACCTCTACCGGTCCCAACTTTGAAAATCGTTAATAATGGTCCATACTTTCACAATATTTTCTTCTGATGGATCTCCGTTAAAAAAAGTTAACACCGTTAAATTTTTTTTTGAATTTCAAAAAAAGTTAACACCGAAATATCTAAAATTTATTTAAAATATCCTAAAAATATTCAAAAATTTGACGGAATATTCGAAAATTATCCAAAATATCGAAAAATCACTACTACAAAAATCACCCTAATGCAACCTTTATAGTAAAAAAAAGGCTGCATTAGCTGAAGTTGCATTAGATCTAATGCAACTTTTTTGTTACATAATGCAACATTCTTTTTCCTAATGCAACTTTTTTAAATGCAACTTTTTAAAAAAGTTGCATTATGTAATAAAAAGGTTGCATTAGGCTAATGCAACTTCATATAATGCAACCTATTTGCTACCTTTGTGTTGAAAAAAGGTTGTATTAAGCTTATTTTGTAGTAGTGAATTATCCGAAAATATGAAATACATAATTAATATTTATTATTTAGTAATTTAAAAATCTATTTCGGATAATTCGGATATCCAAAATTTTCTAAAAGAGGTATCCAAATCGGAAGTTTGAGATGTCCAAACTTCCAAATATCTAAATTTAAGATATATCAAGTTCTATCTTTCGAATAATTTGATTTTATGTTCAATTTTATATACAAATATTTTTTTCAAAACACCTATTTCTGATGTTCAGGACCATCTACATGGAGTGGTTTATATTATACAATAAATATATATTAATTTAATATAAAAATAAATATGGTTGCGAATGGTTCCAATGTCTTAGTCCAAACTTGATGTCGGGGTGGAATGAAATCTTTGTGGTCGGCCCCCCGGTTCTTAGGTTGAAAAGAATGTGGGTTTTAAAATATAGTATACATGATGGCAAGACTCGCAACTTACATACAACGATTAATTAGACTCGGGTTCAAATCTTTTATTTTCTTTTCTTTTTTTGATTTCTTTCCGTGATTGATTGTTTGAGCTACATTTTCTTGTAGTTTTTTTGTTGCTTTTTATAACAGTTGGTTAAAAACTTAAAATAAAAAAACGATACGAGAGATAAAATTAATAATAAAAACTTGTTTAGGGTTTACAAATTTACATTAATGTTCACTAATTTACATGAGATCGGAGAAGATGATGTTTCAGTTTGTTTGTGTGTTGCCAATTGTTGAGAGTTTTTATTTTCTCTGGTTTATCAATTTATAAAAAGGATATAAACATTTGTCATTTGATTTCTTGTGATTTCATATAAATCAAGGGTGGAAAATTGTACACGAAAACTATTAATTTTTTGAAATTAAATGTATGCTGGAAAATAGGTTTTACAAAACAGTTACATGTTAGGCACACAAAAATGTTTACATAAATTCAGAGGCTGTAAATCCATGGGCTGTTTGATATTGTCAAAACTTAAATTATAAAACGAAAGATATTAAAAGACTTGAATCCCTCACATGTTTAATTGTGCGTTAACCCGAACGCACGTTTTATTAGCCTTTTCTTTTATTGAAATGTATATATGAATAAAATAAAATAAAATAAAATAAAATAAAATAAAAATGAGACTGACCGTACGTTAGGTCTCCAATTGCCGGCTTTCACGTCATTATAAGACGCATGGACCAGATGAATGAAGGAAGTCAAGGAACCAAGCGAGTAACACATTCTAGATAGGAGAAATGGTTAGGTTATACTATTAACCATGGTTGTAGAAGTCGTTAGAAGCTAATCGGACGGCGAGGTACCACCTATAGATTAATCAAGATTAATCGACGTTAGTCGGATTGAAATTTTTATGTGTAATTTTACAAATATAAATATATATACTTTATACACACATCAATATCAATAATTTAAATAATGCTTTAAATAATTAAAAAAACAAACTTAAACATATACTAAGTGAAATATTTCAAAGTTCAAACTTAAACACTAATTTCAAAGTTTAGAAATGGATTTTGATGTTTAGTTGTTATATTTGATGTTTCAGATTTTACATAGAAGTATAGTTTAATTTTTTGTAGTTATTTATTTTTTTAATACATATATATCTTTTGAAACAATGAAAATATTAGAAAATAAATAATAATTAGTTTGATAGCAATTAATTTGTTTATTGGCAATATAAAGTAAATTGCCGGCCTGGTTTCTTGGGCGATTCTGAGTTCTTTCTATTGATTCAAAAATTCCATAAATTGGTACTAACTTATGTCCGTACGTAACAAATATTCCAAAGTCAAAAGTCTTTTGGGATTGTTGATTTATTAGAGTTCTCATATTGATGATCACCCCGCTACTTGCCTATTTGTCTTGTATTCGTTATGAGCAATTTGATGTATAAATTATTGTGAATTCACGCATCACGTTGTCTTTATCACAAAATAATTTTAACAACTCGATTAGAGAAATTATAAAGCACAACAATAAAAACTAAATATTCGTTAAAAAAATTAATATATTCAATTATTTAAAATAAGTGTAACTACCTTTTAATAAGTACACAACACTACAATAAAACACACATATATCGGCGGTGCCTGTCGTCACGAATGATGAAGGAAATCGCCGCAAATCGTATTAGCGGTGACGCGTCGACATTAACTAAAAGGTCGCCAATAAAAGATTGTCGTTAATGGTCTCAAAATGATGCTAAAGGTTAAAAAGTCACCACGAAAAAGTTGTCACTAATAGGCT
Organism: Mikania micrantha; assembly: GCA_009363875.1. Lineage (NCBI taxonomy): Eukaryota > Viridiplantae > Streptophyta > Magnoliopsida > Asterales > Asteraceae > Mikania > Mikania micrantha. The sequence continues at coordinate 103,851,760 of CM018680.1, forward strand.
ATGTCACCCTATAGGTTTAAAACCTATTTAAAAGATTTTGATTTAAAAATTTGCATTTCCTGGTTAAATTGAAATGCAACAATTAATATGAAACATATAAAACTACATAAATACCAAATTAACCATTTAAATCTTGTTTAGAACACACATAAACCAAATATCCATAAAATTTTTGTTTAGAACATATAAGAATACATAAATAACAAATTAATCGTAATCATTTGTCTCTCTCATCCGTAAACTAGTTTGGATTTATATTATTTTCAACGGTTGGATCGACAATGAGAAGGATCCATGTGTTGGTTGCAGCTAATGAGGGCGTCGTCGCTATTGGTGCATTTTTTGTAGTGAAAGGAGGTTATGTGACTCAAATGAAATATTTATGAAACGTAATACTAAATGATCGTATTTATCAACTTTTTTTAAGTAAATGAACATATTTATGTGTTCTTTATAATTTATAAAATAGATACACATATAACCATAAGCGTGTTTTAAAAAAAATAATTATAATATTCTTTCTAAATTACTTATAATATTCTTATAAAAAAATTAAAAGATATTCAAATGCGAAAGTCGTAAAAAACTTAATTTTTTGCATGTATTAAATTATTTAAGAAAATAATTGTAATTTTCTTTTTCTTTTTATAATTAAGCGAACGTAATTATATGATTTGTTATAGTGGCATGTGTGCACGTATAATGTGTGTGTATATATATATAGGAGACGGTTCCAATACAAAGGAGGTTTTCGGTGAGAAGGATAGGAAGGATTATGAGCCTTTGATGAAATTAATCAATGGTTAAGATCTTGTGGTCCCCACTTTTCCCTAAAAAGTTGCGTGAATTAAAGCTCAAAGGGCAAAAAAGGAATAACCAACTCTAGTTGACTTTTGTGTGGGTAAATCAAGTTCCACCCGTTTTTTTAAAATCAAATAACTTTTAAATACTTAATTATTTTTTTAAAAAAAATACACCATAAAATTAAGAATTTTATTGTCTTTAATTTGAATATGATATTGCTATAGTTTTTTTTCGATTTTTTTTATGTGGTCCGTGATTTTTTAGTTTGGTCCGTGATTATTGATCCGTAATTACGCATTTCGTTATTGATTATGCATTTAAAATGACGGTCCGTGATTTTTATATAACACGGTCTGTGATTATTTGGTACGTGATCTATACAGTTTGTCTTTGATTTTGAGTGTAAAATCACGGTCCGTGATTATTGGTCCGTGATTTATCTAGGTAATTCCTTGATTACTGGTGTCAAATGACGGTCTGTGATTTCATATAGCAGGATTTTACACTTGGTCCGTAATTATCCAGTATCACGGTCTGTAATTTTGGTGACAATTATACCCTTTTCCTAGATGACACATGGCACGTTCTGGTTCCTTCCTACGCTTAGTACCGTTTATCCCCTTTGTACATTAACCGGCCCCTATATATATATATATATATATATATGGCATGGAATTTTTGATAACCCTCATCTTTTGTTACAACCCATTAACCATCATCCAATGATAACTTTAAAAATGTAAGTGTATAGGATGGTGACACGTGTCAGATTCCTTTTTTTTTTCTTTTTTTTAATATAAAGGGCATTTAAGACATTTGTTATTTAAGTAAAGTTTACCCCATTTTTTTTAAACATTCATAACTTTTTTATATACTATATTATTTTTTAAAAAAAATTGCACCATTATACTCGTCTCATTTTTCTCTTTAATTTCGTTATAGTCTCGACTAGTTTTTTTTTATGTCATGTATTTACATCATTGTAACGAGCTTAAAGATAACAAATTAATTACAAATTTTTTCTAACAATGGTAAATTACAGTAATGTAACAAAAAAAGAAGTAATGTAACATAAAATGAAGTAATTTACAATGACATAATTAACGGTGACGTAACACATTATTTTATTTTTTTTCTCTAACAATGATAATTACAATGATAAATTACAGTGATGTAAATAGAACACATTATTTTGATTTTTTCTCACGCAATGATAATTATAGTGATGTAATTTATCATTGTTCGAAAAAAATTTAAACTAATTTGTTGTCAATGTAAATTACATCACTGTAATTTAAACCAAATTCACCGAAAAAAACCGAAACCGAATTTTACGTCAATGATAATTACAATGATAAATTACAGTGATGTAATAGAACACATTATTTTGATTTTTTTCTCTCACAATGATAATTATAGTGATGTAATTTATCATTGTTCGAAAAAAATTTAAACTAATTTGTTGTCAATGTAAATTACATCACTGTAATTTTAACCAAATTCACCGAAAAAAACCGAAACCGAATTTTACGTCAATGTAAATTACATCACGATAAATTACGTCAATGTAAATTACATCACTGTAATTTATCATTTTTAAAAAAATTTCAAATAAATTTGTTATATTTAACCTCGTTACAATGATGTAAATATAGGGCATTTAAAAAAAGTAAAAAAAATTAGTCGAGACTATAACAGAATCAAAGAGAAAAATAAGACGAATATAATGGTGCAATTTTTTTTAAAAAAATAATATATTATAAAAAAGTTATTAATGTTTAAAAAAGAGGGGGGAAAAACTTATAAGGGGTAAAATGACTATGATGTCCTTTTTAATATTTTAATGTAATGCTTATGTGTAAGTTTATGATTGGTTTAAATGGGTTATGTAGTTGTATCAAAAAAAGAGAGTTATTTTTTATACCTTGCCATATATATATATAACACTGACATAAATGAGCGTATTCATGCGACGCATTATAAATATAAACATTCATGACTAGAAACATATTTTTATCAAACTAATTATAACAAAGTTAAAAAACTAAAAAAATAAATAAATTACATGCCTCTATAGCCCGTTAAAGGCCGTATAAAAAGACGGTTGACATATGATTAACCGAGATGGTATTGAGTTAACGGGAACATTTATTTACCACGTTTTTAATGTTAAATTGCTAAGATTGATGATTCATTTCATGATAGTAGTCATTTTGACAATGGTTGATGGTCGGCTGTTCGTGGTTATGAAAATCTATCAATTTAGTAGCCTTGGTAATAATTAAACCTGAATATAAGAGACGTAATCAATTTAATAGCGAGAAAAAAAAGAAAGAAAAAGGAAGGAAGGTCACATGTCCTATTCTAACACTTCATCTATGATTGCACACTCCACCTATCTATACGGGTCGTGTAGGAGTATTATACAACTCCTACATAGCTATATAATCCATATTGCCCCTTGAACCTGTACGGACCTATATGACTCATGTACGGTCCATATTGAGCGTGTTGTATAACCTGAACGGCCATACAATAATTGTATAGAGGTGTAACAACATAACCTTTCATATTTACTGTTTATACCATGATTTTCATCTTTTTCTGTGTTATTATATGACTAGTTTTAAGGACATATAACATGCAGTAGTTACGTGCCCTATGACCTATAGGTTATACCTTTTTTTTAACGGCATTTGATCTCAACGTGTGAACTACTGATTTTCAGGCCATGTTACCAAGGTCTAGTTATCATGAACTCTGTTGAGACCCCACCACCACCCCAAGAGGAAACCGCACCGGAAAACCCCCTGACCTTCCAAGAGCCCATATTTCGCCTTAAGATGGATTTGAACCCGTGACCTTTCATTTGGAAAGACAAGGGGTACCGCTAGCGCAGACATCTTTTGTACCTATAGGTTATACCTACGTTACACAAACACGTACGTACGTATATTAATTAATTAAGTTCCTATTGGTTTCTTTTTATTATTTAGTTAACGAAACAAAATGTTCACTAATTAATTAAAATCTACCAAGAAGTTAATCAGTTGGATATAAAATTATGTATGTACGTCTAAAACATGTGGCTTTTTCTGATTGGTTATAGATATAGGCAGACCATCTGTGGCCGGTCTGTATTTGTGAGAAATTGCAGTCAAATTAACAAAACTTTGAATCCAATGTTAAGTTGTTAACCACTCCCTCCATCCTTGGTTCATATAATTTTGGCATTACCATATTCATTGAGGAGAATTATGTTCCAACCACAGTTAGAGTCTTCACAAAGTAGCTAGCATTAAAGTAGTAATCTAATGGCTAACTAATCCTTTTGAGTCTTCATTAATTAAGCAGCTAGCATGTGGAAAGAGGGTTGTTCAGTAGCCGAACCGAACCGAGCAGCTCGACTTGGTTCAAATTTGCAAAATCGAGGCAAATGTCGTGCTCGTTCCTCGGTTCGTTTAAAACGAAGTGGCTCGGCTTAGCTCGGTTTCAAAATAAAATATAATGCATTTTTTTTTCAAAATATTTATATTAATTCCAAACTAAATAATTAAAAAAAATAAGTTTAACTACATAGAAATTCAAAACTAAAATAAAGTTCATAAATTAAAAATTGCATAATACGAAAGCATAAAAAAATTAAAATGTTCAAATAGTTCATCAATATCATTATTCCTTAGTTTGAATATACCAACATCATCATTCATTTTTAAGAACTTGTAAATGCTGTTGTTAATAAAAGAAAATATCACTTTATATATACAAAATCTAGTTATATTTAAACAAGCCAAAACGAGCGAGCCAATGAACGACTATCCGAGTGAGCTACGAGCAAGCTTACCTTGGCTCGTACTCGGCTTGTTTATGAAATTTGAACGAGATTTTTTGTAGCTTTTTCCGAGCAGCGACAAGCAACGAGTATTTTGGACATCCCTATGTGATGATATAGATTATAGAAGTATTTTTTTTATAACAAGGAATATTATATGGGACCCTAGAGCTTCAATCTATTCAAAATTTCGTACGTTGGATGCAAAAAGAAATTATTATCACTCGATTGTATTGAAACAAATTCACGGTATCACATGTGATGCAAGATTTAAGATTGTGATGGAAGAACCAAAAGGAACAAATTAAATTTGGATCTTGCAATGCCGTGAACAACTTTGGTTTTGGCTATCTTAATTTACTCGTAGATGTATCAATCTCCTCCTTAGCAATAGTGATGTTTGACAAAAACTTGTGAAAATGGCATTATACCCATTTGTGACAGTCGTTTATTCGAATGTCATTCATTCTACCATCATGTCAAACACTTCTGACCTCAAATAACTTTGAATCAGTTTCTCACCTATATCTTTGCTAAAGTCACGTGTGAAAAATCTATCTGCTTCAATCTCCTGCCAAATCATTACCTTTTTTTATTGTTTTCGAAAGTTTTTAGATTAAAATATTTTGTTGATACACATGAAAGTTAATTCAAATGATTCATATAGAAACACAACAACAAATAGGTGAATATGTCACAAAAATCGTACCATAGAGTAGACTAAAGCCCTTTCTTGTATCGGGGATGAACCATTATAATGTTTCAACTAGCAATTATCAATTGAAAAACCATTTACATGAACTCCATGAGTAGCAACTTAATTATTCCTAGTGACTTGTGTGTGAGTTGATAATAACTGATTTACTACCAACTTTATTGATTACTTGTTGGTACTGACCATGCAGCAACTTATCCTACTTGTCACAGATAGGCTAAGTTAACACAGACTACAATGAGTGCTAATGAGTTCAAATGGACCAATTTCCATGCAGTTATGCAACAACTAAGCAAATTCAAAGCAACTTCCAGTGGTATTTCAACTTCCAGTGTGGCCCCAACAAGATACTTTACCACTTGCCCCTGCCTGAATCTTCACAAGGGAGCGCATGCCCCTTAAAAACCCTTTTGGAAAAGGGTACCCTCAAGTTCCAGTGGTATTTCTACTTCCAGTGTGGCTCCAACAAGAGACTTTACCACTTGCCCCTGCCTGAATCCTCCACCAAGGGAGCGCATGCCCCTTGAACCCCTTTTGGAAAAGGGTACCCTCAAGTTCCTTGGTGCATAAAGTAAGATCAGCCTTGAAGAACTATGTACGCCGCATCTTTAAAGTTGTACCAATGTTTGTTCTTATTCCACTTTGATATTGATCTTGATTACTAAAACAGTCTGATGAAACTAAAATCAGCAACAATAAATGCTTCTTTATCGTCCTTGGATCTTCCTAAATAATTAACTTGTACTATAGGATGTATATCAAAAGTTCATATCTCATTTTTGATTTGAAAAGTTATGCTTTGGCATCAACTGATCAACTTCAAATTGACAAAAACAACAAATTTATAATGATATTGATGCATTGCTACAGAAAATGGTGATAATTAGTAAGGGTGAAATTTTCAAAAACAACATGAGAACACAGTCCAAACGTGTCAACCCATGAACATAACACATTTAAAAGCCCACAAAAATAGTAAAGAAAAATGAAGAGTCTAATCGGTTTGTATAAAACAATTAACTTTAAACCCTTAGCCTTAGCCGTTGAACCCATGTCATACCTTCTTTCGCTTTCTTCTCAAGTTGGGCATGGCAGACAAGAAACTAACAGGTCTGATCCCAATATTATCCTCTTCATAGTTCTTAGGTGATACAGCCACAGCCATACCCACATTTGGGCCAATTGATGTCTCCGTCTCCCAGCTATGGTCTACGTCATTCGATCCTTCAGTTGGTGGGCTGCAACCAGATGTTCCAGGCTCCTTGTTATCCTCATCTTCATCCAAGCAAAATCCTCCCCCCATTTTGAGGTATTCTTTCCGTAATTCTGCCTCAGGCTCATCTTCATCATTTTGACCACCACCTTTACTCAAATCTACCACATCAGCATTAACTCTGCTTCCTGGTGATGAGGATTTGTAATTGTGATCCCCATTGGCGCTGACCGGCAAACTACTGACCAATGTCACTTCATGATCTAGAGTTGTAGGTTCATCAAATTCAGAGTCTCCATCATTTGTGTATAACACTGACTTTTTAACACGTTTTGACTGACAAAAATCACAGCAAGCTGATCAGATAGTGAAACATTTAAAATTTTGACAAAAATAACTATTCTTTGAATCTAATGTCTGTGTTCACCTTTCGTACTCCATGTGTCTGTTCAGCATGCACTTGTTGCACATAGTCACTATGGTTTCCATCATCAGAACTTGTTTCAGAAAGTTCTAGATTATTCTTCTTTTTCCTTCTTCCTCTTCCAACTGATTTACCACTTGAACCCTTTCTAGTATTTTTACCGTGTCCCTCTTGAATTGAGGAATTTGATTTTTCTATATGCTGCTGTAATTCTACATCAATTTTATGTTCTTCAGGTTTAACCTTCTTTCTCTTGTTCCCAGATGGATGTAGCTGCTCATTGTAATCCATCGCCTCTGAGCTTTTGCTCCCTGCCAGTCCTTTCACAGCTTTACTCATCCTCTTGCTACGAATTTTAGCAAATCTTTCATTAAAGGTGTAAAATGCTTCCAATCGCAATTGAGTCTGCACAATTGGGATTGTCAACATTAAACATGTTTTCTCCTAGAGGGTAGTCCTTAAAACAACTGGTATGATTGCTGCTTTTTGACCTTGAGGTCATGGGTCAAGCTATGTGAACAACCTCTTACAAAAATATGTAAGGTAAGGCTGCTAACATCAGATCGAGAAGCGATCCGGCCTCTCCCCGGCAGTGCACAAAGCAAGAGCTAAGTCAAGCACCGGGTACACCCTTTTTTTTTAGACATGCTTTCTCATAAATAAAAGAAAATTGATAACCTCATGTTTGTTGTACTCCTTTAAAACAGGTTGTAGCAACTCATCCGCCTTCTGTGCGCCCCATCCAAACTTCTCAAAACACAATCTTTACAAAGCAGAAATCAACAGAAATTAGAAACCAGATAACGAACTCGCATTATAACATTTCAAATAAAACTCACTTGCGAAGAACAAATAGATCTGGCTTTCCCCATGAAAAAGGCTCTGTTGACTTGTCCACCTGTGGAGAAACATATGCTGAAACCACCGCATCACTTGGAAAAGTAGAAGGAATATGCCAGTTTTTGCTCACGTTTCTCTGTTAATTAAACATATTCAAGCTAAGATCAACAATGATGAGAATAAATAGAGATCAAGAAGGAAAAAACATTAAAAATGAGAAACCAATTTCTTTTACATGCTTATCCATGAAAATTTGCTTCAGGTCATCAACTGTAGACTTTTCTTCAGCATTGGTATTTGACCCTCTTTTCCTTGTATTTGAGCCTTCTTTAGGGTCAACTATACCAAGGATACTTGGATCTGGAGATTCTATCCACTCCCGAAATTTGTGAAGCCCGTCTTCTTCAGGAAAAGCATTAATTACCTCTACAGCATTTACAATGCCAATTCCACTGCAGGATAGTGCAAATGGAATCCGCAAAACAAAAAAAAAAATATTATGTTCGCAAACCTAAAAGAAATCACAAATACACAAACAGTAACTAATAAAAAAGATCATCTTACTCTCTTACCTGATGCCTTCCGTGTAATCACTTCCAAGAAGCATTGCAACACGGATTAACTGTTCTCGTGTTAAGCCAAGCTCTGTTTCAATGTCCTAAAAAGTAAAAACCATATTTATACGCATCAGATAAGATTAACTCATGAATTGCATTTCAGTGATGGATTTAGTTATGTATGTTGCATACCTTCATAAAATATGTTTCTACATATTTTCTATCATCAAATATGTTTTTATACACACTTCGCGCCCCAAACAACAACACATCAGAGTCATCAGTAACAACACCATCAACAAGCTTTACAATTTCCATATATGCACATTGGGCTTCAGCTTCCATTGGAGCAATAATGTATGGCAATCCAAACATTTGAAGAAGCTCCTAGAATCAATATAAAACATAATTAACTTCAATTCTATTAGCACCTGTTTTATCATGGGCCCCTAAAAATGCTAAAAGACCACTAATGCCTACCTGGCATTCAGCAAACATCTCACCACTTACAGACTCTGCATTTCGTTCAAGCCTTCTTTGTTCATCACCAAGATCAGTGCATTCCTTGGTTAAATTTGTCATTTCTTCTTCTAAATTAGCCTTTACAATTTCAACCTGTTCATCGCTCATATCATTCAGAACAAATCTGTTGACATCATCTTGCCTTTGCACAGGAAATGCATTACTGCCATTTTCCTCAGTAACCTTCTGCGTTATATCAAATTCAGGTTTTAATTCGTTAAAAGTTCCTTTAAGTTCCAGTGTCTCTGAAACATGGTCAATTATCGGATCTTTGGCCACACTTTCTTGAACATTGGTAAGATTAACATCAGATGAATTCGAAATATGAGTTGGAGTGCTAGACAAACTATTAGAACCAATGAGAACATTGGCCTTCTCTCTACGATTATCTTCATGCAATTCATTGCTCAAATCAACTCTCATTTCTTCAGTTGAATTCGCCATTTCCGCATGTCTTTCTACTTGATAATTTTGATTGTTAGTTGCATCTTTAACTAAATCATGATTATATTTCTGATCATTTTGATACGATGTTTCCATCTGCACTTCCATTGAATCTGGATCATTTAGAGTAGTTGCATCTGCATCAACAGATGACGTCTTTGGAAGAACACACTCTGAGGATAATCTTGGAGTTGCTTCATCCTCTAGATATCCAGGCACAAAAACTGCATATTCAGGATCTGTGCTTTTATCATCTTTACACTCTTCAGGTGCAGACGATGCATCAATATTTTTCTTGTACCTCAAATCATCCATACTTCGTCTAATTGCTTCCTGAAAATCCATTTCTTCAAGTAAATCACCTTTTGAAGCAGATTCCTTTTGTTCTAATTCAATTACAGAGCCTAAATCAGGATTATTATGAGAAGGTCCCTCCTCCCATTCCACTTCACTTTCATCACTTGTACCATGAGTAGCAAACGATCTTTCTCCTTTAATTTTTCCTTGCATTCCCTCTTCCCATTCACTATCTGAAATGTTAATAATAGGTTGCTTCTCAGATAATGTATCATGAGTCAGGAATTGAACAAATACATCATCATCACTGTCTACAAACTGCTGCTCATTATCATCATCAAAGGACACCTCTATTGATGTTCCATTAACCGAGATAGGTTCCAGATTTGTTTTGTTGGAGCTAATGAATTGATCCTGATATGAAGTCCTAGAAAGCTTGGAATTCTCTGGAAATTTATTCGGATCAGTCTTATCCTGTTCAATCTCTTTCATCAGGTCCAAATTCCTTTGAAGATCACGAGTCATACGAATACCCATAGCTCTCACCTTGCTGACTCGTACACGTCCCCTTTCATCTCTGTATGTCTCAACATCTTCATTAAATGCCTTTCTTGGTTCATTTATGGTAGACTCAATTGCACCATTTGACGTGATGGTTGAGCCACCACTAATAGATCCAATAGACAGTTGCCTTGTTGCTATCTGGTTTCGCATGTCGCTGTCTGTCTCAACTCCAGTAGATGCAAGGGATCTACACAGTGAAGCTTGTAACTAAACAATGAAACTACAAGGGGTACTGCAAGTTATTAACTGAATACTCACTGCCTGTTCCCGGTAAAAGAAGATGAAAAGATGTACTCTCTGTTTGCTTCCGATGCTATCCGTGAGGTCTGAACTCCACCAATCCCCCTTCCACCAGCTACTTTCTGCACTTCATTAATCTCCCTACGAAAGGCAACTGTTTTAAGATAAGACTCTATTTGCAATTCAGAAAATCTTGCAGGGGCCTGCATAGACAGAAAAAAGTAGCTCAGAAGATCTTGAGGGACAATAAAGCTTTGCTGCTAAGTTGAAGCACAAATACCTTTTTGACTTTTTGGTACTTTTGACGGTTCTCTGCCATCAATCTTTCTCTCATCTATAAAAACAACGTATATTAGAACTTCATTAATCAATGAAATCTGTTGAAACTCACAAAATACATGATTGATGTTAACATTTGTACATACTTGTACTAGAAGATCAAGTTGCATAGACGGTGGTAAGGAAGCTAAAACAGCAGGGTCAATCTTTCCTTCCAGTGTTGGCTGAATAATTGATTAGATAGGAGCTATGTTAAAGAGGAGTGAACCACCAAAAACATAATAAGTGCATTCTACTGTATCTTTTATAAGCTAAGTATCACAAGTGTACATGTTGACCATACTTCAGTATGAAGAACATGCAGTTTTGTCCATCTAGATGCAGATCTATCTTCTAGTTGCATCATTCATAATAAATTTTTGAATAACAGCAACATTTTCACGTGTCTGCCTAAATCATATTCCGAACTTTTGCCACTACTTGTGTTAAAATGAAATACACATTTACTTAGCAATTCACATATGTCGGACTAACTCTGTTCAAATTCCAAATAATTTCGCTCATTGACCTACATATCTCTTACACTCTTAACTAAATAAACTTACAAGTAGCATCTCTTCATCATCTTCTCCACCTTCATCTTCTGCAAGGACCCCAGCATCAGATGTAGATGCATCACCCATGAAACCTTCATCTTCCTCTGCCTCAATTGATGCTGCCAACCTTAAAATTAAACAGCATCCATCATAATTCTAAAAAAATAATCAACACAAGGACATATAAATGTTGTTACATTGCATCTAAAGCTTCTTGATCAAAAACTTTTGCCTCTTGTGGACTTGTTTTTGCAGCGATTCCAGAAAGATCATCTTTATCTGTAATCACCTTTTTACCCTTATCACGATTACTCTTTCTCTGATTCTCCAAATCATTTGCCAGCTCTTTTAGCCTCATTGCCTTGAGCTATAACCAATTACCAAGACAATATTACAGTTATATTAGCCCTAATTTCTGTTAAACACATTCCTTTGGTTCCCAAAAAAAAAAAATTTTAGTACTAAATCTCAATATCATAATGTGGACAATATAAGGTATCAAATATAAAGGATCCTGAATGGTAAAGCTAACACATAACAAAACTATAACTACTCAACTAACTTTAACTAAGTAAATAAACACTAGCTCTAATTAAAGGCACTCACATGATTAAGAAGTAACTTCTCAGCAGTTTTTCGGATCTTAGCCTGAGCATTCTCACGCTGCCGGCGACGTGCAATTACGGTTCTCCGCTTCAAAGCAGGTGTAGCACCGTCAAAAACAAAGACTGGTTTGGTCCGCAGGAACAATAGCTTGCAAATTCGTCGGAAAAACCCTAATATATGAGCATTCCGCACCATCTCCCCTTGGTCGTCCCGCATCGCCTTCATGAACTGTATCATCCATATGCTCGCATCTGTAAAACACACTCACTAGCATTTTAACATGAACTGAAAACCAGTACTAGCAAATCAACGATTCAACGATCGTAGTTTTTTAGGATAAATATGATTCGTGTACGCAGAAAGAAAGAGACCGATTGCGAGTCTTTTGCCGGCGAGGGTTTCGACTGAGACACGGCGGCCGACGGGGGATAACAGGTCCCAGAGACCGTGAACACCCATATTCTCCCCTTCAGACTAACAGTTCCGTATATGGTTGCCGCCAATTTCGTGAAGAGGAGGTTAAAGGGGGCCGTCTACCATCAAATCTTAAACGACGCCGTTACACTTCCCCTTGGCCTTTGCAAAAGAGGAGGCCAAATAGACACGTGATTCTCGTATTTTTCTGTACTAATAAATGATTCCATACAAATGACACATGACACTTCTATATTGTTTCAAAAACAAACAATTATTTTTAAATATAAATCATAATTAATGTTATAAATAATATACATTATTTACATAATAAAATAAATTAATACTGATAATCTATCTATTATAATAAATTAAGGTTTTAAATGACACATGACGTGTTCTTGTAACACCTCAACTTTGATTTCCCGCTCATCTCTCCTATTAAATACATCCATATTAAATAATAATATTAAATATATATACTTTTTATACACTTTTTAAATCAAGAAAAATAATTTTTAATACATTAAAAATGTATTAATATTAAAAAAAACACATTTTAGAAAACCAATATATTATAAAATATACAATTTTTAAAAACAATATTAAAAAAATGTTCAAGGAACAAACATTGAAATAAATAGAGTTTAAAAAATACAATAATTATTTTCATTGATAATCAACCCGTGTAATACACGGGGTATTACCTAGTTCAGTATATTTCTCTAACAAACAATCTTTTATTACTTTTCATTTATTAAATGAGTGATCAATTTTCTTTGCCTACAAACTATTAGTTAAATGTTTGGGTTTTTTTTTTAAACACTCGAACTGACACGTTTTTAAAAAGATTAAAATATAAGATTTTTATGTTTATTTATTACTATTTTTTTTCTCTAAAATTTGCATTGCATTCAAGCCTTGTTGTGTTGATAATATTGCATTATTTTGTTAACAAGATAAAATAATTTTTAAATGTTACCAATTTAAGTGTTTGGTCTTCAAAAATACGTAAACATAAAATCTTTTCCTGTATTGTGTTATATCATGTACCCACATTGATCATGTTAGGGAGCTACCTTTCTTGAATCTTTTTTATTAATATATATATGTTAAAATTCTAATCGATCATTTTAATATTTTGCAATCGCCCCTCTTAAATTTGTATAATCAGAATGATAATTTAAGGTTTTTTTTTGAACGACGATAATGATAATTTAAGTGATAATTGTAAAAAAAAGCTGGTTAAAAAAGTCTCCATACATGTTTAGATAGATTTTAGAAAATAAATCCCGTTAAAAACAACTTTAGATGAATTGTATTTTTATTATGTTTTTATATATGAAATTTAGTTTGATTGTTTTTAACATGGCCCGACACAAATATAAGAGAAAAAAATATTATATAACAATCCTCAAACGTCTATAAAATTTTTTTTATATCCGCACTGATATCATTCATGTTAAATTGCTAATTGATTTTTGATAATAAACAAGGGCTTCTAGCCTAATGGTTATCCCTTTGGCTTTCCTGTGGGAGGTCACGGGTTCAAATCCATCCCAAGGCGAAATAGGGGTCCTTGGGAGGTCAGGGGGTTTTCCGGTGCGGTTTTCTCCTGGGGTGGTGGTGGGGTCTCAACGAAGGTCATGGTAACTAGACCTTGGTGAAGTGGTCTGAAAATCAGTGGTTCACACGTTGAGATCAAATGTCGTTCAAAAAAAATTGATGTTTGATAATATCATAGTCTATTAAAAGCATGCTTAAATGTTATCATTATTTACTATTGTTAATAAATACAATCATTATTTAAGTTTACCTAATCTCTAATTTCCACATTCTCAATAAATGTTAAGAATTTTTAATATAAATTCAATAATAACTATTTTTTTACATGTAAATATTTATTTATCTGAAAATGTGCTCTTTATTTCTCAAATAATATTTCTCAATATATATATATATAGAGAGAGAGAGAGAGAGTGAGGTTATCGTACAAAACATTAATTTTGTAAAAAGTGTGAGAAACAATCTGGACCATGGATGTGCTAAGATCTAGGGCTAGAAGTTAATTTTGGGAAAACCTTTTAATTATCACTTGATTACAGTTATCAAAAGGGTAATTTAGGGATTTAAGTAATTTTGATATGCTGATATCTCGCTCAAATCGAAAAGAAAGGGATTCAATTGCCGAAATTAAAGATCATTAAGGTTATACGATATTCAAGCCTTCTTCCGACTAACCGGTGATCGGCGATTTTACCATAATCAACACATTCAATCGACCGGCATTGTTATTCTGACGATCGAGATACTGATTGAATCATTTTTATGCATCCAAATTCTTTAATCGCGATGTGCTATTAAGTGAATCAGATAACTAAATTCCTTTGATGTTTGCTATTTATGGCTGATGATCAAACCCTGTTATTTTAGCGATGAAGAAGGGGGTAAAAAATTTGAAATTTAAGGGATGTGCTATTATGTGTTAGTATGTGCTGTTATTGAATAATATAGTGTGTTGTCTTTTTGTACACATTATGTGAGACATTGTGCTGTTATGATGTTATAACAGTATTGTTATGCAAAACATTGTGTTATTATGTGTTGATATTGTGTGTGTTTTAAAAACAACACATGTCAGATGTTTAATTTAAACATGATTTCTCATATCATCACATACCAATACATACCATCACATATCATGTCAATGCCTGCGAAGTTTTTTGCTAAAAAGAATTCGTATTTGTCAGTTAATGGAAATTACCCACTTTCCTTGTTTAATGGAAATTTAAAAATCAATTAATATTAAATTTCCTAAACTACCCTTCTCTGTTAATTAACCATAATGCCAAATGTCAACATTTAATTGGTTCCTACCATTTTTACAAAAATTCCATTTTGTATATGAACCTACTCCTATATATATATATATATATATATATATATATATGTAATCCATTTCACAGGGATACCAATGGTGCAAAATCCTGTTAATCTATGCATTTGAAGTGAATGACCTCCTGAACATTCACCAATTGCTACAAACAAAAACTTCAAAAAGGAAATGATTCATGGGATAGTTGTAACACTATGCTGATGTTTGTGGAAAGTAAGGAATGAAAAAGTCTTTAACAATATACCACCCTCATGGGCGAAGGTTTATTCAGACTAGGGGGCGATTGCCCCCTTGTTTTTTCGTGCAGTAGTGTAAGTTTCCCAATACGTAGTGTAAAATTTTTTTAAAACCTTTATTTCGCCTCCCCTGGAAAACAAAAAAATTAGTTCGTCCCCCCTGAGATTATGGTGAAGCTTCGCCACTGACCACCCTCATTGCAAAAACTAGTTGAATAAATTAAAAACCAAAGCTTCTTGTGGATATCCAATATGGCAAAAATGTTTTATGTACCATGGGCGGATCGGGTTTCTTTTAGAATCCCTGACATGTAAATTGTGTATGTTTTTTTCGTTTGTTTAATAAATATTTTTTGCCGTTCAAAAAAAAAAATTTACCAAAAGTCGGCCGTTAACATATTTATTCGTATCTTGTTTCAAAATCCAGCTCATGATTCCATTACCATATTAACATATTTTAATGTGATGTTCACCATTTTTTTTTTTATTTTAACGCGACGTTTCTTTTTTTTTTTTTTTGCCTCTTCATATCAGGAATTCCAGATTGCCACATCCCATGTACGTCCACACGCCATCGATCAGACTTTGAACGGCTCCAAACCATTGTTCAAGGATTCCTCTATCATCATTGTTCAATTGGAAAAACCAAAATTTACCAAAATCATAACCAACCCAAAAATGAAAAACCAAATCCAAAAGGGTTTTAAAAGCAAAAGCACATAGGGTTTTTGGTTTGAATTAAGCCAAAAACCGACCATAATCGACCTAATACAACCTTTGATTTGTTTTAACCTATGTTAAAAACATGTGTATTATGCATGTTAAATAAATAAAATTTAAAGTTATTTATTTTAAATAACATATCACATATTTTCAAGGATTTTTTATAAAAAAAATAATAATATGACTTATGATGTAATGTTATTATTTAGTATTTAATAAAAAAGAGAATAAAAAAATCAAAATCTAATAAAAAATGACCTACAAATTATTAACAAGAGAAAAAAGAAAACCAATTTTTATGTTGTTTACAAAGCTAACACGCGTCTCATCAAAACTTTTATTTATTAAAAGGTATAGATTATATGCATATATTATAAACTAGGTTATAAACCCGTGTATAACACGGGTTGAATAAAAAGTAGGAAAAACTATTAAAGTGTGATAATTTAAAGAAATAAAATTACATATTATTACATACAATTAACAACAATATAAAGTTACAACAAAAGTTAATAAATTGTTTAAATGTTTTTTTGTATACAAATTTTTTTTTCTATTCATAACTTACCATCTTTGTATAAGTCAAACCTTTTCTACTTATTTAAGTATTATAAAAAATAAAATAAATGAAATATTAATTTAAAATTTGAAGACATACTCAAGAATAGTCTATACACATCACTATTTTATACTATTATTACAATAATTTTCAAGCTTCTCTTTTCTTAAATTTATTGTATATTAAATAATAACATTAAATATTAAATATATATGTAGCAATTTTAAATTAAAAAAATATTTTTATGGCATTAAAATATACATTAATATCGAAAATTCACTCTTTGAAAAAACATATTATTATAAATATAAAATAGACAAAAATAATTTTATGAACGATATGTTTAAAAAACTAAGATATGAAAAAATTAGTGTTTTAATTTTTTTTATTATTATTTAATTAATCAAATTAAAGTATTAATGATATTAAATTTTAATCATATTTTATATTAAAAATCACCTTACGCTAAATTTTTATCAGTGACTATTAATTATATTTTTATTTAACCAATGTAATAAACGGTGTATTAACCTAGTAAATGTATATATCAATCTGTTAATTTTTCATAGGCAATCTAAAAATTTGTTTTTCCTACATCTCTTTCCTATAAAATATTGAAAACATTTTTTTAAATTTAATTTTTTCTCATTTTCCTTCTATCAAATATTAATGATTTTATTCAACTTAATAAATAATATAACTAAAATATAAGTTATTATTAAAATATTTAGTAATTACAAAACTATATATGAAAAAATATGATACGCTATTTAAATAAATAACTTTACAATTTATTTAGTTAACATGTGTAATACATAAGTTTTAAATGTAATACATTTATACGTAACTATATATTAGATATTATATTAACTGTTAATTAAGCTAATTAGTGAAATTAACTTCTAAAAACTAAATATTAAAACAACTAATTATTGAATGAGTTAATTTAAAGTATTAAATCAATCCTAAAAGGATTGATTTATTTGAATATTTAAGTAATTTTATGTCTCAATCAATTAAATTTTAAAAACTTAATTTAATTTAATATACTTAACAAATGCAATTAAATCATGGTTGTTTTGTAGATTGCCATGTGGCAATTGAGAAGTATCGTAATGACAAATGACAAAAGATGATTTTTGTTTATTAGTATAGTATGATTGTTTTATTTTTTATTTCAAGTTTAACAATTTTAAAAGATTGGACTAAAATTATATAAATGCTAACTTGCTAAATGCCAAGGCTATATAATTAGAAATAGTTTTTTTTTTTCTTTTTCAATCTATTTTTCCATTGATGATCCGTTAGATACAGGATTAGTGTTTACTAGCTACATGCCGATAATCCCAATTTTAAAGGCCAAAAAACATTAATTTTGTGTTAATGGCCTCAATAACAATCTATTCCAGCATCGATGAGGAATTACCCAAAGATGCAGCGTCCTTCCGGAGTTCCGGAGAAAATATTGTTTCTGGATGTTGTGTATGCATTGTCATTGTCATCGACAATTTGATGAGCATAGGCACTACAAATTCCAATAGGATTCAACGAGTCATATGCTAGATTTTGATGAAGATCTCGAGTATTTGAAAGATGATGATCGGGTGGTTAATTTTTTTTCCACAAGGAGCTTGTCGACACTGGCGGAGGTTTTAAGGAGCCCAGGGGTGCCCTGGCCCTGCTGTTTTTCTGGTCAGCAGTTCAGTCGAAAAATTTTAGGTATTGAGCACGAACACTTTGGTTTTTCTTCATAACATTCATTGGATCATCTTGGATTTTAAAAAATAATAAAGTTGAACTAATATTATGATTCTTCTTCCGAGAACTCAACTTTTTGTCTAAAACATTTTATGTCTTGTTTGATGCAAACATATATATTTTTTTGAGTGAAACAAATATTTGATATTTTAGACTTTAATTGTTTGACCCGACCCGAATTATCATGTGCCGACCCAAATTTTTAGTCCGAAACATAGCGATAAGGAAAAAAATTTTACCCCATGACTTTCGGCCCTCTCGGACATGTTTTTCAAGCTCCGCCACTGGTTTTATAACTACACTATGAGGTAACTTTACATAAATATAACCAATTTATATAATTATCTCGTTTAAGTCATATAACTTTTTTTGTCTTGCTTAGATTATTGAACTTATCAATGGTGTTTTTTTTTTAATTGAATTATGTACATTTTTGTATAAATATTGACTCAAGAAGTTTTAGCATGTATGTTTCGTGTTAGGGGTCCCGTTGATGACCCACAACCAACATAGTTTTCATAGGTGTGATTTCAAGTCTTATGTCAATGCTATAAACATAAAGGAATTTTGTTATCGTTAGCCCAAGTGAAGATTGTTGAAAAGACATCTGACTATCTGAGGGACCTAAAAGTTTTGTCAACATTGCTACATCTAAGGGACTGATATTAAGTGTCTAATGAAAGATTTTATTTCTAATTCTATGGATGTCTCCTGTTAAATGTAAAAAAAATGATTTTTTTATTATTTTAATAGTGTTGTTTGAAAAATTATTGATCAAAATGGTTTTGTTAGAAAAACTGTTTATCAAAATATTAAATATTGTTAATTTGTTACAGTAAAATGTTAGTTTCTCACTCCTTATTAGTGATAACTTTAATTAATTAAATAGTTAGTAATTTAATCATCTTATTAACCACACTTGTATTTTTCCAACCATTATTTTACTTATTTGCAAAATAAAAAGTCATCAGTTTATTATTTATAATACCAGTCTTGTCATATCTTAATCCTTTTTTTTTTATAAATTAAACATGTTATCTGTTTAAATTATCATAAACTATGTCACGTGATTCGTTTCACCCACACCCACACGTTGATGAAAAATAAATAAAATTCTTTAAATGTGTTAAAATTAAATAAACAATTAAAAATTATTTATTAAATCATTATAAAATTCTAGAGTCTGGAGATATGATGATCGGTTCTCTGCTTTCAAATGTGCAAAATTTCTACTTATTTTCTTTCCCTGCTATAAGGCAAGAGTTGCAAATCTAGTAAGTTGGGTTTTGAAGATGATGTAATTTGGCATTAAGGCTATGTCTTTTCTTTCATTTATGACTTTTTAATTCACAAAGAACAAATTTTTACACCCTAAAGTCCATAACAAGATCACACTGATAGAAAGAGCAATCCACATGGGCCACACCAACCCCACCTGACCCAGATTTAGAATCATGAAAACAGCAATAAACCATATCTTCCTTCTTAAGAAAGAAAGATTCTTCATGTTGCTCACAATTACCTCCATGGATCACTCCATTCACAACTCTATACAAAAGAGAACAAACAGATAAACTTACCCAGTATATTCTCATTTTTCAGTAGGGTCTGGGGAGAATGATAGATACAAACCTTATCCCTATCCCAATTTGGATAGAGAGACTACTCCGAAGGAGTCCCGGCTCAAAGTTATCGTTTGAAGTTAATAATTTCGACGCTTTTAACGTTATTTTCACAAAATAAGTAAAATAACGTTAAAATAAGTGCAATTTTACTTTTGCCCTTTGAGAACCCACACATATATACATCATATAAGTGCACCTCAAATGTGGCGCACAACTCAATACAAAAGAAGTATGACTTAATAGAGGCTGTATAAGCAACCAAAGACAAGATAAAAAGTAAAAGAATACTTGCAAAAGCAAAAGCAAAAGAAAAGGCAAGTTTGCACTTCCATTACCCTAAAATTATTCTCTTAAACAGTCATAATCTTAATCATCAAGTCACAATAGTTTTACAGAAGTTTATTCTTGAATTCTTAACAAAAAATGTTTGATTTTTGATTATCAATTTAGTCTTGACAAGGGTTTCAAGATGTGTAAGCCATGCAACTATAAAGCTTCAATTTTTCTAACAATAGGAAGCTACTCTGAAGTTCTTGCTTCAACCCCAAAAAAATTCAATGTTATTTAAATTTTATAAGGAATTTTTGTATGATTCAAGAAACCCACAAAGCTTGAATCCTTAAAATCATGTCTAGTTTCATTTAGTTTGCTCAGGGTTTACACATGTAAAGACACTCAACTATAAAGCTATCATTTTGAAGGCAAGAAACTATATATTATTGCTCTATACCAGTAAAACTTTCTTTTGCAAGGATTCTTGAACAATTAGAAACCCCGTTTCATGCCAAAAGGACAAGATAGTATTGGAACTGCTAATCAATAAGAAAAATAAAATAAAAATATGATCAAAACGAACCGAATGTTTCATACTTTCATATACCTTGCCTTCTGCTCATCCAGGGTAATTCCATGTCAACTGAAGATGGATTTTGCATTTCATTCTCAGAAGAACTTGTAATTTTTCCCTTTTTAGACCATAACCAAATTTTGGAAACTGAATAACTATCGGTTTTTGCCCCAATACTGATCTTCTTTCCCTCCATATCATCAATGACTTTTGAATTTTCATTTTCTTCTCCATCTTCTACAATCTTTGCTTCCAAACGGTCTCTTTTGTTGTTTAAAGCCAGCTTGAGGCGCGTATTACCAACCACATATTCATATGAACCCATCGAATAACATCTTCTTGCATCCAGTTTTCTGCTACTAGTCTCTCCTGTTTGCTTTTCACCTTCAGTTAATCTTCTAAACTTGCCAAGCCTAACCAAGAAAACCCCTTTTTCAGCAATGATTTGTTCATGTTCAATCATCTTTTGTCCAGCAACAAATTCATTCTCATCTGCTTCCCTCATATCATCAAATTCAAAAATTGGGTTGTCTAAGGAAATCCCAGGGTTAAAAAGGGTATCTCTGCAAAGAGGACATGTTGAATTTGATTGAAGCCATGTATCTATACAGTTTATATGAAAAGCATGGCTGCAGGTGGGGAGCAGCCTTAGTTCGTCCGATTCAACAAATTCAGATAAACAAACTGCACAATCAAATGAATCTTTTGCACCCACAATCTCCTTGTACATGAAAACCGGCAACGAGTCGATAAAGGCTTGATCTAAGCCAGAATCATGTAAATGAAAAAGCTGTTGAAGCTGTCTTTGAAGCGTATCAGAGGTAGAACCAGTCAGGTATCGATTAGATTGAGTGGGATTTGATGATGAGTGGTGTTTTGTTAATAATCTCACAAGCAAATGGAGCAAACCAGATACGAAAAACAAGACAGCCAAGATTACAATGACGAAAATAATAGCTGGGTTAATCTTATTATCTGAAGAAGATGAAGGGATTGCTGTTTTATGAATTGCAATACGAAATGGGGGAGAAAATGATGGTGAAGAAGCAGGGGGTTGCAGAAATTGACCATTTTTTTTGTAGATTTCATATTTCAACCAAGACAATTTTACATGTGTATGCCTGGAAACCCATCTTTCTTCTCTAAAATCCATAATTTAACACAACATATGCTTGTTAAAGTAGAAAAAACATGTCGTGCTATCTCAAGAACAGAACCCAACTCATATTATTGATGGTAAAACCTTAACCTAAGCAGAACAGATTGCAATAGGCCAAGAACACAATGTATGATGAAAGGAAATCAAAATTTCACTCACCTTAGAATCTTGAAGTGCCCACCTTCTGGTTCAGCGGCTCAAGGCCCACAAGAAGAGGTCTCCAAACAATTTAAAGGAGGGGGAGGGGGTTGTTTTAGAGAATCAGGCCCTTTTATAAATAAATGTCTAATTTGCGATGTTGCATATGATTATGATGTATGTATGTACTATGTGTGGCATTTACGGGGAAAAATTAAAATTGAACTAATTTTAACGTTATGTTACTTATTTTATAAAAGCATTGGGATGCTCAATTTCAAACAAAAACTTAGTGACGGGACTCCTTCGGAGCAACCTCTCTATCCCAACTAGAATAAGGGCAAGATTTGTATCTATCATTTCTTTCAGACCATACTGAATAATGAGAATATACTAGGTAAGTTTATTTGTTTGTTATCCATTTATAAATAACAAATTTACATGAGATGACGAAAAGGAGAGAGTAAGATGGTTGATTAAGAAGAACAGTAAGGTTATTATTAAACCGATTTACTAATAGCGATATATTTTTTGTATTTTCTATTCTTAAAAAAAACATATAACAATTATGTTTGAGTAAAAGTAATTTATCTGTGTGAGTGACAGATGAGCATGCTACTGAAACAGAGTGACGAGAAGCGCACAATATAATTCCTGTTACTTCTGAATACCGGCTAATCTATGCATTTTCTTTATTCACGAGTCCCTGCGACGGTGACTAGGGGTAAGGAAGTGAAAATTTATAATGGGTTTAAAGTCCGATACTACCCGATCTTTCCTGGATCTCAAGATTTACCTCCCTCATTATGACTGTGGAACCGGTTGGTGAGGAACACCTAATAGTGACGTTCACCATTTTTTTCTTCATTCATGAATCATGAGTTTGATCATTTAAATTCCTTATAGATGGGCTTGAGGGTCACTCGTGACAAATATGAGTGGATGATAGAGACTTCGTCCATCAAAAGGGTTGGTTAACTATTTTTGAAACCCTAAACGGAATAAAATTCCGGAACCTTTCACTAAATATTATGTTAAAAACCTTCCTTTTTTAATCCAAACTTGAGACCGACAATAATAAACTAAAATTTTATATCTTGTAGAGTTAAAAAAAATTATTTATATTTACATGTATAAAATGTTTAGATATTTTATTTCTAGTTTTTTTAAAATAAAAATTCTTTTATAAATTTCATAATCAATTTTTTTATAATCGTTTTCAATTGAATATTATAAAACTTTTGTGTGAATTTTTGTTGTATCTCATATTCCTTTCAGAACCCACAAGCTAAAAAAAAACTACAAACCAAAAACCACGCTACATATAAAAAATTTTAAAAAAATTGAGAGTCATATGTTTTTAAGGATTCTAAATCTTTGCTTGAGTTGCTTGATCTATTTGATTATCCTTGCCCTTTAACATGGTGCAATGAAGAAGGTTAATATATTGAAAAGAATGGAATCAATATTACCACGAAGTCATAAGTGATCCATTATGATGACATAGCTTGAACGTTTTAAAAGACAGACGAAAGCTTACGTATTCACAAGCCATGTTAATTTTTTGAAGCGATAAGACGTAAACAATAATTAAAACAAAAAAAAAATAACATTTTCATTGAAAAATTAACTATTAAAAAAGAAAGGGGAAAGTCAACCCATGGCCCCTATAATCCTTCATCCATGATCCATGGACAACTCCTCAAAGATCGTTTTCTTACACTTTTTTTTTTTTACTTTTTAAATTATAACTAATAGACTGGTCACAAGACTCTTCAATAAGTCCATTAAATAGAGATTTTCTATGACTAAAAATCTATCAACCTACATCATACTAGATCAAACTAATCGTTTCAGGATCCCTTTGTTATTTTAAGAAGAAAGAAATCTTGATGGTTAAATTAAAATGTAAATGAGATGACATAAGCTGCACACAAGATTTTTATCACGAGTTAACACATGAATAGCTATTTGCTACAGACAATGTGAGATTACATGCTTAAATCCTAGACAATATAAAGAAAAAGAAAAACAAACAAGCCTAATATAGTTTAAATGTATGAGTATAACAAGTCAGTTTTATTGTTATAAAATAAAAAACTTATTGTAAAAAGTAAAACTTATAATGATAGCTTGCAATTATTAAATGAGTGTATTTTTATTTTATTTTATTTTACAACGAATTATTTCAATCTCAACTACTTCTTCTTTGGTTTTGAACATGTGAGTTGTCATCAAAAAACAAAAATTGTAGGGCTGGTTTCAAATGTACGTATTTATTAAAAGGGTAAAGTATGTGAAGGCTTGCTTTTGGTCCTTTTGGAGTAAATAGGGACAAGCACCATTAGCTGCCCGTATTAATTAGATTAGGTAGAAACTTTGATGACATTTTAAGATAACTTGTCCAATCAAGAAGAGACACGTAGCATATATCATTTTAATAACTTAGACATGTCTCATAACTTTTTTTTTTTACTAACAATAGTTCTACTTCTAAATTACACTCAAATACACCTTGCTTGGATTTGAACCCAAGACCTCATTCCTAAGAGACAACGCCTCTACCAATTAAATTAGTCCCACATTGAGACATGCCTCATAACTAAAGCCAACTTTTTCTAACTTCATAAATATAGAGAAATGCCATTTCGTGCTTATAATATATATACTGAAGGCTTTTTTTTGAACGACAATTTGGATCACTGATGAATCATAGACCCATCCGATCATATCTACACCCAATAGAAGGAAACTCATCATAGGTGAGAAAAACCCCCTAGCATAGCATGGAACCCCTATTTTGTCCATTTAGGACTTGAACACGTGACATTCCCAATATTAAAGCCACATGATATCTCCTCTCAACCACATGAGTTGAGGATCATTGGTACAGAAGGTTGTTTAGTTTTACTTATTTTTATAATATTACCTTTTTTTTAACGGCCAACTAATCAACTGCCGAGTACTCCGCACACGGCCCCCAATAGCTAAAGGATGCCCAAGCTAGCCACTAGTACAGATAGGCAGAGCCCCTAGCCCACCAACCACCAATTCTCGGGAAAAACCCGACCCATGTACCCGCCTAAAGGCATGATGGTGGAAAGTCGGTAAAACCGGGTGGAATCAAGAATTGAAACCAGGACATGCGTCTTCTATCACTTCTCTCATACCTCTATCTTATCACTATGACAAGACATCGTTGGTTTATAATATTACCTATCTATACAAACCCAAATATGAATAGCATACATCATGAGGTACAAGTATTCATTGCATGATTTTTTTTTGTTTCTATCCGAATTTTGTTGTTAATGCATATGCCTTAATGGAAACAAAAACAAAAATTTGGTTTGGTTCCCCGGAAGCTGTTGCTAATGTTTTTAAACCCGGACTGGTCGATCAGACCAGGTTTCCGCTATACGAGCGGTCACGTTATGTGCTTAGATTTGTTTTTAGACGTACTAGCCGGTTCAACCGGCGTGCGGCTGTCCAACTGCTACACCTGGCGGTTCTACCATCACCAGGCAGTGGCGGAGCTTGACAAAAATGGTAGGGGGCGAAACTCTGCAACATTAAATTTTTTTTCCCTAACAGCCTAGCGCTAATAGTTAAATGTTCGGGTTGGCAATTCGGGTCCAGGTCGGGTCAAAAAAAGTGACAATAAACAACAATTAAACTATATCAATAATTCTGTAAAAAATTTAAAAAAAAATCGGGTTGGCGATTCGGGTCCCATCTCAGACACTAAATTTATACCAATAATTTTGTAAAAAATTTGAAAAAAAAAATCAAAACCCTAAATGTTTAGATTCACTAACAATCACGCAAGAAGGAAGAAAGAAGGCTGGAAGCAGGGCCACTGCAGCGGCAGACCGGGGAACGGGCGGCACAGGGCCGCAGGCGGAGGCCAGGCGTGTGACGGCGTGCAGCGGGGCCGGTGCTGTTGGTGGCTGGTCGAGAATCGGGCGAGTGGAGGCTGTGGGCGACACAAGGATGAGAACAAGAAAGAGTTTTTTTTCCCCTTTTCTTCCTAAACGGTAATTGTGTAAACAAATAAAACAAAAAAGATTTTTTGATATTGAGATTTAGATTTTAAGTTTTTGGACTTTGGAGATTGGGTAAACTCTAAACAGATTTTTGGGCTTAATATATACCCATAAATTTGTTTGTTTATAGGTTTAATCGAATCGGTTTTATACGTTTATAAATTATTTAAAAAATTTTAATATTTTTTTGGGGGGGCGAACATAGGGTGTATATTTTTTCCAGGGGGGGCGAAATTTTTTTTTTTTAAATTTTGCACTACGAATCGGGATATGTACACTACTAACCGAAAAAATAGGGGGGGTGTTGCCCCTCTTGCCTCAACTAACCTACGCCCCTGTCACCAGGGGCTCTGTACCTTGGACCCCGTCAGGGCCACTGCCCCTGAGACCCAACAAGATGGCGCAAACACCTTAATCTCCGCTTGGTCAGGACCTCAGAAATCATAAACGAGCATGCGCTCCAAATCTCCGAACTCTTTAAGATTATTTTAGATTCATATTACGCTAAAATATATAACATTTGCAGTACTTATAAGACGTTTATTTGATACAGTGATTAATGAGTGGTTGTTTTTTAGCTATTTAATTATTTGGATTTTTTAATTTTCCATAATTTATATACATTAATAAAACATTTACGACGCCATCTAGTTCCTAAATCAGCCCGACGGATGCAACCACAGACCAAAAAAAAACCAGTTCAACGTTTCACCCGGTTTTAAAAAATTGGTTGTTAGAATTACTTTTATTCAATGAGAGGTGAACGTCCTTTGACGCCCCTTTTTTGTTTAGTTTTTCCTTTTTAATTGTATATTTTTTTAATAGTTTTTTTGTTTGGTTTTTTTCCTTATCCTATCAGTCACAAATTGATTGTATCACTTTTTTTTTTTATAATGTTTGTTTTCTGTAGGTCTTTGTTGATACTCCTGATATGTGAATCGATGTTAGATGATTATATACTCATAGTAACGTGTGATTTATATCATTTGGTTATATATAAAAAGGTTTTATCTCTGTATCTGTTAAATTTTTTCACATGTCTTCCTTAAATTATTACAAAAAAAAAATTATAGTTATTAGACGGTTTGTTTCTCTTAATTTGCTTTAAACTTAATTAAAATTTTACTTTGTAGATGAGCCATAAGGGGTCATTCTTCAAACGAGACGTCTTTAGCTTGTTAAAGTATATTAGATGACATATTGATCATAGAGTACGCCGGGATATAAACCAAGGCAACAAAAGTGGAGGAGAGATTGATTCACACGATAACAAAATAAATTCTCATATTTATATTTTTTTAACCCAACTTTTTTTTATAGCCCAAGTTTATCACCTAATCCAATTTTCTGTTTTCGATATTATAACGAACAGGTCGAACACTAGTTAACCGAAACAAATTAATCGCTAAATAACTGATCGTTTTACTTAAGTGGACCGGCTATTGACTAACTGGTTTATTACCAATTTGGTCATTTGAAACCTAAAATCAGTCCTAAATAATCAGTTTTTTCAAAATCCTAAAATAGATTAAAAACCGGTTAATAACTTATACCCATTCGGTTAAGCTTTTTTGTGCATAGACTTGCTAGACTTGACTTGCATGTTTGACTATCTTCAATTGCAGTATCACATCAATTAATTTTTATTTATTTTATTTTTTTCAGATTGGCCCATTTGTGTTGATTACTTTCGATTACATCCGCACTACAACCATTAATATACTGGTTACCTTCACCGAAATTAATTTGTGTAAAAAGTACCAGGTTAGTGTGTAATGTTTGAAACAATTTTGATATAATATAACTTCAACTTATTTTAATTTTTATCTAAACTTTTGACAAAATTTATATATTATTTCTCTCGTCCGTCTTACGTAAATTAAAAATTAATTCTCAAATTTCTACAAAATAAAAACAAAATTATCTTTTTGACCATTTTGAAAATTTCAAAACAGTATTACTATTTTGGATATAAACATTACAAGGGGAGGTCTTTGACAATTTGTGACCTAGACACCCTCGCGGAAGCTGTTAAGCTGCCACAGGCTCGCCTCATCCCTAAGAGGGTATGTTGTGAATGGCTATTTCACAACTTAACAAATACTGTAATTAGGTATATAATGTGATAAGTTTCTATTGATTATCTGATTGATTACAAATTTACAATTAAGAACTGAAAGTAATACGGGACAAATACTCTAGAAGGGGATGGGAAGCTTAGATATTACAGAGAAGTAAGATGGGGAAGAACACGCACATTGATCGTATTCGTCATACCCTAGTTTCTCTTCTCCCCTTTATTATATCATACGACGTTTTTAATTCCTTGCAAATTACTAGTTGGGCCGTCTTAATTTGGCTAGTTAGGCATGGGCTTGATTCATCCCTAAGAGGGTAAGACACTAAGACCCTAATCATCATACCAAAATGTTTAAATCTTAACTAAGTCTTTTGTTGTTGGCGACAAAAGTTGCATAAGCATCCCTTTCAACCATTATGTAGTTTTGAATACTCCAATTAGAACACTTTTTGATGAGTTCTGTAAAACTAGTATCGATGCCTCTTTAAAGGATATAATGATACATTGTTTAAAATCGTTACTATTTATATGTAGAATCCGAGCTTCCCAAAATGGTCGGATTGGAAAACAACATTGGTCACATTTGAGTGAATATGAGTTTTAAAATTGGCATGGGTCAAAATTGGTGATGACTCTTAAAGAATGGTTGAGACGGTGACTATGTTAAAGTGGAGATGACATTGGTAATGTGTGACTATCATTGAGTTTATGTGAGAGACAATGGTAATGACACCGGTGATAGTGACAATAGTAATCTTAACTACTAGACAGTGAATACACACAAAGTTGGTGGGTACTGCGTGATTTATCTTAGATTGATCTTCTATAAACAAGCAATTGTAATTAAATTGTATGAATTCACCTTAGATTGATCTTCTTTAAACAAATCAGACTCAAAAACATTGAACTTCCGCAATGCACGTACGATTTATCACATAGAACAACAACAACAACAAAAAAAAAAAAAAAAAAAAAAAAAAAAAAAAAAAAACTTAAGACAATATAACATGATTCGTTGAGATGATTTACATTCATAAGCTATAACTAGGATTCCTTCTTTATAGTCTAATACAAAAGCTACAAGTATATATGACTATATGTGGATACCAGGTTAAAAACGGTGTATTACATATGTTTAATAAATAAGTTTTAAATTATTTATTTTAAATAAATATCATATATTTATAAAAGATAATTTTTATAAAAGTTTAAAAAAATGACTTATGTTGTAATCATATTATTATAAAGAATTGAATAAAATCCTTATTATTTTATATAAGATAGAAAAAAAATTAAAATATAAAAAAGATGTCTTACAAATATTTAGTTGAAGAGAGATGTCAAAAAATTAATTTTTAAATAACTTATAAAGCTTACTTGTGTTCAATAAAAAATGTATTTAATTATTTATTATTTATTATATAATATATAGTGTATAGATATATATATACACACACACACATAGGGAGAGGTTCAAATGTTAACCCTCCCTTATAGCGTTAACCGCTTAACCCTAGCGTTTTTTGGCCGAATCTTAGTTTTTTTTTTTCATGGTTTTTATTATACATAAATAAGGGGTTTCTTTTTTTCATGTTTTTGTTTTAACTTACACTTACTATAACTTCCAAACGGTGATGAATTAGCAAAAACACAAAAAAGAAACCCCCTATTTATGTATAATAAAAACCATGAAAAAAAAAAACTAAGATTCGGCCAAAAAACGCTAGGGTTAAGCGGTTAACGCTATAAGGGAGGGTTAAGAATGAAACCTTCCCCTATACACATATATATAAATTTATAATAAGAAGTTAAAGTTATAAACTTAAGAAAACTTGTAATATGTCTGTCATTATGCCTTGAGCCTTACAACACGCCTATGCAAATGCCGGCCCAAGCAAAACGACCAAAACGGGCCTAAAAGTTCTCCAAAATCCCTTCACGAGACACGAGTAATGTAGCCCAACATGGTTTTGTTGAAAAAAGATAACGTTTAAGGAGTCAAGCCCAACATTTTTTATTTTTTTTGTCATTTTTTTAGGTAAATATGAGTTTTCTCCTCATCAAGCCCTGCTAAGATAATTTCTGTGCTTAAAATTTTACATTTATTTTCTGGTTTAATTTTGAACGGTTTCAACGCATATCGCTAAATTCATCTACTAGATAAACAAGTCAACCAAAGAGGCATTGTCTCAATGGTACTCCAAGATTCTTTCAAATGGGAGGTCTTGGTTCAAATCCCTCCCGTAACGAAAAAGGGGTCTGTGGGGGGTCAGGGGGTTTTTCCAGTGGGGTTTCCTCCTGAGGTGGTTGTGGTGGCTCATGGGAGGTCCATGTAACTAGACCTTGGTGACATGGCCTAGAAACAGTGGGTTCACACGATTGAGACTTTCGCCGTTCAAAAAAAAAAAAAAGATAAACAAGTCAAATGTATCGATTATATATATATTTTTTGAATTTTGTGATACATATGTTATCCGAATATGTTAATATAATATTCCGTGAGCTCCCGTCCATATCTTCTTTACTCGGTCAACCGTTTGATTTTTTGTAACCTCCATTTTTGATTTATTAAACCACTTGCTTTTCAGTGTTTTATCTGTTCTTTTTTCTCGTTACATGTATTTAGACTAAAAAATAAATTAAAGTTAACGTATAGACAATTCTTCTCTCTAACTCTCTTTTCAATTAAACGCATCCTATTTTAAATGCTAAATATATTATTTATATATTTATAGTTGAAAAAGATTTCCTAATATAATAAAAATATTTAATATTTTAAAATCAAATTATATAAAACATGATATAATTTCAAAAAACAAACTTTTTTGAAGTTAAGAAATGGTTTAAAACCGTAAATTTTAAAAACTAAAGTTTTTTTTAGAAAATATAATTTTTAAAAAACAAAAATAATTTAAAATCACGATTAGACGTGGAGATTTTGCTTATCATTGTCGTTTTGCTTGGGTGTTGAATAGTTGATTCACTATCCATTTCTGGAAAACTGAATACGTTGAAATTTGCATTTAAAGTTGTAATGTATTACTTTACAATATAATATAAACTAGGTTACTACCCCGTGCATTACACAGTTTAAATAAAGAAATGTAACGAATAATTATCAATGAAATTTAGAAATTATAAGATAATTTTTGATATAAAATACGATTAAAATTTCGCATGATTTAATATTATAAGTACTAAAATAATAATATCATTTCTTTGAAAACTAACTTTATTTTATAGTTTGTTTTCTTTAAACATTCTGTTTCAAATAATTGTTTTTCAAAACTTTATAATTTATAATATTTTTTTTAAAAAAAGAATAAATTTATATTAATATATTTTAATGTATTAAAAAATCTTTTTTTATTTTAAAAAGTATAAAAAATATATTTAATATTTAATATTATCATTTAATATTAGATACATTTAATAGGAAATAGATGCGAGAAATAAAGGTTGAGATGTTTTATAACAATGATATATGACACTAAAACCTTTATTTATTAGTTTAGGTTGAGATGTCTTAGAAAATATATTTTTTTAGAAACAAAAATAATTTAAAATCACAATTAGACGTGGAGATTTTGCTTATCATTGTCGTTTTGCTTGGGTGTTGAATAGTTGATTCACTATCAATTTCTGCAAAATTGAGTACGTTGAAATTTGCATTTAACGTTGTAATGTATTCCTCTATCATATAATGTAAGTACAAACTTTTTTACCTTTTTAGTTTTTTAGTTTTTTAGTTTTTTAGTTTTTTCTAATGTAAAAGAGGTTGCATCCTTATATAATATTTAGTAACGGCTTGTATTCAAATACGTTCAGTTTTACATGAACAATTTCTTGAAGCACACATTTTACATGTAACTTTAGGCAAATACATACTTAAAGATCATACATTAAACTGATGTGAATAGTAAGATGCATATTTAAATTACGGTTTTGACCCATATGTTTTAAGTGTTTTAAATATTTCGGTTTAAAATGTAATATTCTATCAATTCAGCCCCTGGGGTTAGACAACTATCGGTTTTTGCCACTCAAACTTAACTATTGTTACGGTTTTTGTCCAAAATCTAACTATAGTTGGGGCCAAAAACGTTATTTGTTTAAACTTCAAGGGTTGAATTAATAAAATATTTTATTTTGTACCGAAATAGTTAAAACCCTTAAACCACATGGCCAAAATCGTAATTTACTATATTATAAACGTACATAATAAAGCTAATCAATCAATGTTTAACTACATTTATTACCAAAATTAAATATTTTGCTTGATATCATGAAGAAAATATTTAACAACATCCTCCACAATAACAATCGGCAAGTAAATGAAACCTTCGACAAACGTGACAAAATTTGCAATTTTGCATAGAAAATTATATCAAAATATATACCGAAACTAACCATGAGAGAAACCAAAAACATGGTACAAAGATCTATAAGAGCGCATGTAAATGTTGTAGTTTAATTATATATTTTTGGCTAATGTTAATATAAAATTTTGACCTCTTTTACCCTTTTTTTAGTTTTGTTTAGGGTAAATTGTCGATATGATCCTTGTGATTTGTTAGTATTTTACTTTTGGTCCTTAGTATTCATAAATTATACATATGGTTTCAAACTTTAAATATTTGTAACATATATATAGTCGTTAGGTCACTAGATTACTCTCACATACTTGACCAAATTACCCTCACATAAGGACTATATGTGTTATAAATGTTTAAAATTTAGGACTATATGAGTAATTTATGAAACTTAGAAAAAGCGACGGCATAGGAACCACGGGACCCTTACTATTTAGCAAAGTAAAATGGTTGGCAATAATAGAGATCATGATCAAAAGAGTGACCAAAGCAGGTTGTTTTTTCCTAAGCCTTCAACTTCACTAAGGTAAAGAAAATGTAACATAAGAAAACAATAAAATGGTAACCTTGATTGTAATTAAAAATAATGTAAACAAGAGGTTACAAATATTTTAATTGATTAGTAAGTGGTTGTTTGTTTGGGTTTGAATGGGTCTGAATATGTCTGAATCTAAATGGTTCAGATTCAGACCGTCTGTTTCGTAGAAAAAACACACATCTAAATGGGTTCCAATGTCTGAATGGGTCTGAATACGGGATACTTCGTCTGTGTGTTTTGAACATCGTTGATGCTGCACTGGTACACGATGCATCTGCAACTTGAACTCCATTTTCACCGAAACAAGAAGGAAAATCTTTCATTTTTAAGCGAATTTAGAGCAAACCCACAAGAGATCTTGATCATATAGACTAAACTCCACCACCATCATCTGCTCATCCACGACTGAACTCCACCACCATCATCAACGACTGCAGCTCCACCACCATCATCGACTCTGATCCAACCACCACCAGCGACGAATCCGATCCAGCCACCACCATCGCTATGGTTCGATGCGAACGAAACCCTTAAATCGACGATGGGAACGATGGCGATGGTGGAGTTCACGGGCACCTCTTCTTTGGTGAAGGGGATCTGCTCGGTGGCGACGGTTGGCGGCGAAGGGCGGTGGACGGGGACCTATGGTTGGGAAGCCCGATGGAAAGCAAACGGGTGGGGTGCACGGGAAGCATCTTCAGTGGTAGGGTTTTCCGGTTTTGAACCCAAAAAAAATGGTATTTTTTATTTAAAATCATTCAGATGTGACACCAAACACTCTTAACTGGTTCAACACTTAATCATTCAGACTCTCTTAATCATTCAGACGTCTTAACCATTCAACACTTAATGGTTCAGATGCAACCAAACGGCCCCTAACAGTCGAAAGAAGCAACTAAAAATCAAACCAAAACCAAAACTGAATAAATAGAATTCTTGGTCTTTTTTCATAACATAACTCCAATGCAAGTACCCAACACAACTAAATAGCAACTTTGGGTACTTAATAACCTTGCTAATGGAAAATTATTAGGAATAATTATCTCTACCGATTGTGGCTTAAAAGTAATTAAAATGAAGTTAGGGCTTTGAACTCTCCTTTAGTTTTGGCCTCCAATAAAAAAATGATATATGTTGTATTTAATTTTGACTTGTATAATCTCGTAAGTATAATTGACACTCTCAATTATGGTTAAGCTTGCATTTTTCAATTTTTTTTTTTTTTTGTGAAGACATATGTTTGGAGGCTATTGGTTCTTAAATTTATGCCTAGTTTATAAAACTTGAAATAAATCTTACACAAACAACTTTATTTAATAATTGGAGCTCTTGATTCTCATTTGTTTAGTTAAAATTACAATTAATTTACTCTAAAATAATATGATATCTTACTAAAATATTAAATCTTTAATTACCTTATTAGAATAATTAAATATGAATAATTGAATATGTGATTAGCTTGATAAGTAATCGAAACAATTTGTTTTAGTTTATGACTTGGTTTTAATTTGTGACAAATTTTTCTCTAGATATGTTAAAAATTAGACTTATCATTCTAAAATAACAAAAAATAGGAAGTAGAAGTTAAATGGAAAAAAAGTATATATATATATATATATGTGTGTGTGTGTGTATATATATATAGGGAAAGGATCATATAATAACCCTCTCTAATTGAGAAAACTCAATAAC
Source organism: Mikania micrantha (assembly GCA_009363875.1). Classification (NCBI taxonomy): domain Eukaryota; kingdom Viridiplantae; phylum Streptophyta; class Magnoliopsida; order Asterales; family Asteraceae; genus Mikania; species Mikania micrantha. The sequence continues at coordinate 103,886,777 of CM018680.1, forward strand.
TCAAATCCAATGGTTCAAATTTTCAAAATTAAATCTAATGGTGACATGTGTTAGTAATTAATTTTTAATACAAAAGGGCATTATGGTCTTTCGTCTTAATTACAAAAATCAGATTTAATAGAAGAGTGACAAGTGTCATACTTTTAAAAAACCATCTATTTTCCTATTTTTAAATTAAAGTTTTCCCCCTTGATTTTTATACACTTATAACTTTTTTATACTATGTTATTTTTTTATAAAAATTACACCATTAAACTCGTCATATTTTTCTCGTTAATTTCATTATAGTCATGCCAAATTTTTTTCGGGGCGTTCGTAATTACACAAACGTAAAAAACATAAGTACAATAATTTTTCTCTTTTTTCAAAAATTTTCCATCAAATTTTTTTTTTCTCTCATCTTAAATATATATTATAAACTTATTTTTTATTATAAAATTTAGTTAATTAGATAAATTTATATCAAATAAGATAGAAAGTTAAATAATTGTAACGTAATATAAATAATAAGTTACAGCTCGTTACATCAGTGTAACGACTCGTTACATCAGTGTAATTATGAACATTTTGAAAAAATTTAGCTCGTTACATCAGTGTAATTAGGAACACTTTGAAAAAATTCAGCTCGTTACATCAGTGTAATTACGAACACTTTGAAAAAATTCAGCTCGTTACATCAGTGTAATTTCAAAAACTTTAAAATTTTTTTAACAAAACTATACTTGAATTAAAGATAAAAATGTGACAAATTTAATGGTGTAATTTTTTTAAAAAAATAATAATTTATATAAAAGTTATGAAGGTTTAAAAAAATGGGGGGTAAACTTTTATTTTAAAAATCAAATCAAGTACACCTCACAAATCTCTAAAATACCCTTAAAGAAATCTCAACCACTCATTTTTCCCAGATTTAATATGGACCACACATTTCAAAATCATTAAATTAGACAACCAATCAAATTGTGTTTATAAGTTACCTCAATTAACATGGGTTACCATTTACTCCTTACCCTATATATATATAAAGAGGCCTTTATCATATATAAGACTATGTGTAATGGTCACCCTACTGAAATCCATTCTCACGTCAATTTTCTCACACGTCATCACCCCACTGAAAACCTTAAAACCCCATAGTGGTCACCTTACTGAACCACAGTGAGAGGAGAACAAACGGTGTGTGAGAGAGGAGAAAGCGAGGAGCGGGATCCGTGGAGGACTAGGATTTGTTCCCGCCAAGAAGGGGGTGATGTGCCCGTTTAGCCCAGCCGAAGCAAGGGAACCCGCTGGGGGCGTGAGGTACCTGTTACACACGGTCTAAAACATTATTAGTTATATATACTCGCATAAATTTTGTAACTATATATAGTGGAAGGAATAATAGAGGGGATCAAGTTTTGAGCAATTTTGATATAATATCACAGCCAATGATCTGATTTAGGAAATGTCACACCCCGAGCCGGTGGAAACGGATCGGCTTTCCCGTCGGGCGGAAGGTTCTCGGGGCGCGATATCGTGAGTGATAATTGTGATGATCAGATTGTTTACATAGCATCAATGTTAATTATAACTAAAGCACAATAAAGCATAAAACTAGGATTACAAAGTTAAATTACAAATGTCAATGTTTAATAATTTAACTAGGTAAACCTATCAAAAGCATCAGGTGTTTTCTATCTTGTATCGGGACAAGATATCAAAATAACTTCACAACGTTCCTCAAAATATGTGCTTTTCAAAATATACTAAGTCCTCTAACTGGGCATCCTAGTATGCATTCCTTAGCCTTAGCTTAATCCTGTACGTCACCTGAGAAAGCATGTAAGAAAACAAAGTCAACATAATGGTTGGTGAGTTCATAGAGTTTAAGTATTTGAAAAATAGTTTTGCAAACCTTCTCGATAAAACCTCAACCTCATTAACAACACATGTATCATCCAACTCGGTATGCTTATATATAGGGCATACCCCTGAGTCGAGCCTACAACCCGCCCAGACGCAGTCCCACCACATACTAAGTCACATAGGACATTGTTGTTAATGATAATTAAGCATTTTACCTACCATTCAATTCCATCATAGTTTCAAGTATCATGTTTAAAAGTTTATGATATCCACCCAATAGCATTCCCAAATCCCTCCAGTAACAACCTTAATCTCATTAACATCACCTGTATCATCCAGCTCGGTATGCTTATATATAGGGCATACCCCTGAGTCGAGCCTACAACCCGCCCAGACGCCGTTCCACCACATACTAAGTCACATAAGACATTGATGTTAATGATAATTAAGTGTCTTACCTACCATTCAACACGCACAAAGTAGCATTTGAGTATCAAGTTTGAGAGGCACCATTATGGACAGCTGAGCACCCGAAGGAATTCAGCATCCATCCATAACGGTCCTAAATATGACTCGTGACGTGTTTTGATAGAGGAATCCTCAAGAAGACACAAAGTCAGCTAGAAGAAACCAAAATCATTCTAGTCATTCGTCATACCCATGGAGGAATCAAGAAGGACACTGAATGACTAGTATGGCTTGACCACTGTCAAGACTCGTCAGCCAATCAGTTTGCCTTACATGATCCTGACAACGAAGAGCACTGATGACTAGTGTGGCTTGACCAATGTCAAGACTCGATGGCCAACAGTCGGTCTTACGATGTCCGACAACGAAGAACACTGATGACTAGTAGGGGTTGACACATGGGTCAACACGCGGCGGCCAACAGTCTGTCTTACGATGTCCGATAGCTTAAGCATACAAGTTTAGAGCATTCCCATAGTTTCACTGATGACTAGTAGGGGTTGACACCTAGGTCAACACGCGTTGGTCAATCAGTTCGTAGTCTGAGCATTTCAAGTTTATCAAGCATTCAATGTTTCAAGTATTCCAAGCATATCAAGCATTCGATTGTTTCAAGCATTCCAAGCACATCGAGCATTCAAATGTTCCAGTATTTAAGCACATCTAGTATTCAGGTGTTTCAAGTATTTAAGTCTTAACAACTTTCTGAGCAAGTGAATCTTTCTGAGTTTAAGTTTTCAAGCTTACATACATACAGTTTTCAAAAGCATTCCTAGTTTTAGTATTTGTCTTTCTTATGCAATCAAAAGTTTCAAGAGATTTAAGAAATTAAGTATAAAAGTAAACAAACTTAGCGTTTATATTATGAGTGTAAAATATTAACTTCTAAGAATAAGGGTATAAAGTATTACTATTTAGAGTATGTATATATAGTATTAGCTTTCATATCGAGTGTGTCAAGTGTTAGCATTTAGCGTAGGGGTTTCAAAGCCTTAGCATCGAATATGTAGTTTAAGCATAGAGTTTATAGCATAAGTATCAAGCATATAGTTTAAGTCTTAGTCTTTAGTTTCCCCCAAATAAGAGTTTCAAGCATAAGCATTAGTATAAGCATCATGTATAAGTGTAAAAGCATTTTATAAACATTTCAATAATTGTTTAAAATGTATAACATGCTTCTCAATCCCGAGGTAAAAACAAATATGTTTGAAAAGGGACAAATGAACTCACCTTGTGCTTTAAGTGGTTGACTAAGTGTAAACAAGAATGTGTGCGCTCGTTGTTGTGTTTGTTGTTGTATTCACAATCCTGTCTTGATTTCACGTTGTATTTGACTTATAAGTATAAGTTATATCCAATGTGTATGTGCGCAAGTGTTAGCCCTAAAGTTGGCTAACACTTGTGAGTCTTGGTCATCCTTCGGCCCTTGTTCAATTGCCATAGTTTTCCTTCACTTAATTGTTTTGAACTAAAGTTTGTATATTACCCTTAAATTCCTTGTTAATCTAAGTGATGGCCCCAAAACCTTATGTTATATGATGTTTATTAATCAATTAAATTCCATCACCTTTGTATTAGGTTAAATTAATAATTCCCATGTAAATGGATCACTAATAAGTATATAAAATGTTTTTACATCATTCATGGATTGGGCCAATTGTGCCATAGTGGGCAGAAATAACCATAATGGGTTGGGTAACACTATTGGGCCGGAAGTAATGTGTTTGAGCCTGCTATTTTGGGCTGAGGGACACTTGGGCTCGTTTAGCCCTCTTGGGCCGAATATTAGATGAGCCAGCCCAATCAATGTGTGACCCGAGGTAAGGGTTTTGGGCCAGCTACTAATGGGCCGGTTAAGCCTCATGGGTTGTTTAGGTATGTTGTGGGCCGTAAGTATGGCCCAGTTTCGAATATCCGTGTTGGGCCTGTGATAGAATGGGCTAATTCGGTCCTTGGGCCTAAATGATGGGCTGGTTGATGATGTTGGACTGGAACTGTAATGGGCTGATGGTGGGGCTGCACAAGCTTATGTGGGCTAGGCCGGAATGCATGATATTGGGTCGAGGGTAGATGATCCATCCGAATAGAGTTGAGTCGAATGAGTGGCGGCCAAAGAAATCTATGCATGACCAAGTTTACTAAAACTGGTATAACTTAATGGGACCAGCGAACCTACCGACCCCTAGGGTTCGCCCTTGACCATAGGTTCGTTCACCTGATTTAATTGACCAAGGTTCGGCGCCACTAGGAGGTTCGTGGGTGATGATTAGTGTGCATGGAAGGTTCGCGGAAATGTAGGTTCGGTGGTAGGGGTTGGCGAACCAAGGGTTCGCTGATAGATGCAAGGTTCGGCCCTACGCGGTTCGAAAATCCTGGCTCCAGCTCGAAGGTTCGTGTCTCTATGGTTCGTTCAGGGCAGGGAAAGGTTCGGCTAGCCTCCAATGGTTCGGCCAGTAGCTGAAACTAGGTTCGTGGCCATGCACGACGAAGGTTCGGCAAATGTGATCCCACGAACCCTGCAATTCGATTGGTCCCCATCATCATCACCGTCGAAACTGAGACTGTTTCAGTGCTGCTTCCCTTTCATGGACGTACAAGGAAGTGTTTTCGAAGGGTGAGGTTCGAAGGGAAAGTCTAGGGCCGACTATATGTTTGTGTGTTCGACCAAAGGTAAGAAAACCCTAGTTTTCGACAAGTTCAAAGCTTCATACCTTGAATTCAGCTGGGTAAAACTCCAGATCAGTTGTACTTCCGTGTAGAGGGAGTCGAGAGCTTCGTTTGGACACCAAGAACGCGTGATTACACCAAGAAACGAGTGAGTTATCGCGATTAGAAGAATGGTTATTCTAGAGAGAGAAAGTTGAGGATGAGAGTGTTTAGAGAGAGAGAGATGATTAAAATGAGGTGAAAGCCTCATTTTAGGCTTTAAATACTCCGAGGGTATTTGGGTTCGTTTCGATTGCTCGGTTTTCGTCTCCGTTGCGTTTCCGGACCGTAACGCGCGTGTTTTTAGTAATTTAAATAAAAGGAGTTTATTTTGAAATGTTTGGAAGGTGGCTATTTCTAGTAAATACTTTAAATATTATCTTCCTTGAATTATTTATCGTAATTTATTAAAATGCGCGTTTCGTTATTTGTTCGCGTATTTTATGCTTTACACGCTTTAATTAAAATAGTTTCCTTTTAATTTATTTCTGATGAGTTTCAAAATTGTAAAACAGGAAATATTATATTTCCTTAAATTTATTATCGTTCGTATCGTCTTCGTTTTCGTTTCATCAGAAAACGTCACTTACGCGCATTTTCGTACAGAACGCTAGCTGTACGAACACCATCGTACGTTTCACTTTCTGATTTTGTTTTCTACTTTTTCAGTCACCATTTCAGATTGTCAAACCCTCAGGTTTATTCGTACAGATCGTCACCTATACGAATAGTTCATCGGTATGTATTCTGTAACAACAACTGTTATGGTTTTATTCTGTTTATCCTCACATACGTTTATAAATAATAGCATTAATTCAAACATGTGTATACATGTCTGTGTTGTCTGATGTGTTTCTGACTGTTAACCCGTGAGGTTTAAGTCAGATTGCAGACCGTTAGCATAATAGTTTAGCGTTAAGCCTCAAGTGTAAACAACATCAACATGGTTTCACATAATGTGTACTTGAGTTACTGTGCACTTTACTGTGCAAATTACTGTTCCGGTAGTGATTCCGGCACAGATGTTACAGGAAATCTCATTATTTTCTCCTTTAAATCCTAGCCGTTAATATATACCATCTTCATGGCCACCCTTCTTCACAAACTCGATAATCATCTTGGAAATTAATACTTCACAGTAATATAATCCACCCTTTTTTTCCTTCCAAATACATCACGTACTTCTTAGTCTAATACTCTAATCTATACTGTCATAAATGACATTAGGTAGGCTAATACTCCAGTCTCCATAAACTACCTATTGAAATTAATTGACTTGACTCAATGTTGTTCCTAGTTAAATTATTTACTTGAACAACTTATTGAAATTAATTGATGTACTACATTCAATTTAAACAATTTTTGGGCAAAATATTATGATTTACTGGTTGTTTTATCGTCTTGTTTTAAACATTAAAAAGTAAATAGGAAAACATAAGAAGACAATACATTTAAAAATAATATAAAAGTTAATTATGTCGTTATATAAATAAGCATTAAGAAAAATAAAAAAAGTCGCATAAATCATACCAAACTTCTTTAGTTTTAATTAAATTTAGAATAATGGGAAAAAATCAACCTATTGAAAATCGGACCGGACCGGTTGATCGGATTCGAAACCGGTGTGGTGGTCAGCCCAAATATAGCATATGAACCGCCTTCTCACGAACCAGCCGGTTCACTTGTCGAACCGAAAACCGGTTCACTTGTCAGACCGGATTTAGTTTTTTTTTATAACTAGAATTCAAAAAATAAAACATTAAAAACCAAACCATGTATTTTTTTAACATGATTATATTTGTTTGAAAATTAATTATATTTATTCGAACATTAATTATGTTTGTTTAAATATATTTATAATTACATAATTTTTTTATATATTTATTATCTCTTTCGCTTTTAAATCCGGTCAAAACAGTTTTAAGTAAGACATACGATTCGATGTCTCGTACGTTCTTAAAACATTAAAACATTGTAAAGAATGTATATACAGTAAAATTGCGCCAGGGGCTCTCCCTTTAAATGTGTTCACACCCACCATCCTTGACGTGGAAAATAATTAGTATTGAAGCTGTCTATTCGTGACTGATTTTGGTGCGAACAAAAAGACAAGTCGCAGTGGTTCCTGTTTCAAGTTAACCTTTTATAGAAGATTGCCTGATCTATCTACTTTGTGATTATCCTGATAGCTTTCACGATCTCTCAACTAAACCTGTGGAATCCTGATTATTTTGATTCTATAGATCGATCCTAGTAGACCGTGATCTTCGATTTTTGCACAAAAATGGCTGCTCGGAGAATGTCATCGCTGCTTTCTCCTTCTTACGCTCCGGCTCTCTTACGATCGATCGGTAAAACCAAGCGTTTTAGATTTTGTTCACTGATTCTAACTCCTTGTCTCCTTTCGTTGAGATTTTACGGTTGTTTCAGTTCACTCGGTTTATACTGTTGAAATCGAAAATCCTGTTCGGTTTTGCAATTTTGATATGATAAGATGGTATATGTATTCTGCTCTAGGATTTTGAAACGGATTTGATGACCTTATACTTAACGTCAAAAGATTACGCCTAATTAGTTTCCGTTTTGAACTGTAGCACGAAGAAATTGTCATTTTATTTCCGTCTCACTAACATGCACGTTTTGATCTGATGTTAGAAGTAAATTGAAAATCTGAATATGAATAAGACAGTTGTTTGTGGCACCAATTTTGAATTTTGATATATGTGTTACCGTATACATATTAATTCATACTTTTTACTTTATTTTATATATGACGGCTACTGCAGGTAGATTAGTTATATAGAAAATCAACATATAAGTTTAGGCAGATTATGTAGCTATCGATAGACTAAGTTAGAGAATAATTGGCCTAAAATCTCTTCTTACATGATAGGGCCGTACTATACAATATAATACTACACACAATATGTAATTATGTATACTTGGGATTTTGAGGAAATTGAAATTATATTTTATATCTATTATTTGATGCTATTTTATGGTCCTAATTATAGGTGTAAGTGTGTAACGATTGTATCTGTATTTGGTGTCCGTTGTATGATATTGTGTTGATTCATCTCAACTTTTGCATTCTGTTATTGAGATCAAAGTTGACTTTGACAATCAATCGCATAATTCAGGCTACTGTTCTGGTAGAGGCATTGGCATCAATAAGTTTAACACATCTGCTGCTTTAGAGGAACCAATAACACCACCTGTTAGGGTTGAACATACCAAACTCCTCATCAATGGAGAATTTGTGGATGCAGCGTCGGGTAAGTCAAGTTTTTGAATAATTTGTTGTTAAGAACTGATATTGACCATCTTTCTTTCAGGGAAGACTTTTCCAACTGTGGATCCAAGAACAGGGCAACTGATCGCCAATGTTGCTGAAGGGGATACGGAAGATGTTAATCGTGCAGTGTCTGCAGCACGCAAGGCCTTCGATGAGGGCCCATGGCCTAGAATGACTGCTTATGTAAGCTTATTAACTGAATGTTTTTTCCATTAATATTTTTTCTTTTCACATAATTTTATTTTATGTTGCTATATGTCAACAGGAAAGATCTAAAATACTGTTGCGGTTTGCTGATTTGGTTGAAAAGCATGCTGATGAAATAGCAGCTCTTGAAGTTTGGGACAATGGGAAGCCGTATGATCAAGCAACATCTGATGAAATACCACTTTTCATTCGTCTTTTTCGTTATTATGCTGGTAAGCAGTGGTGGATGTAGAAATATTGGTACTACATGAACTTTCACTCTTTAAAAGTTACCATATTGGTTTTGTTGTTACTGCATGTTAGGTTGGGCTGATAAAATTCACGGGCTCACAATCCAGGCTGATGGGCCTCATCATGTTGAGACCCTGCATGAACCGATTGGTGTTGCAGGCCAAATCATTCCATGGAATTTTCCTCTTCTAATGTATTCTTGGAAAGTTGGGCCTGCTTTAGCATGTGGCAATACTGTAGTCCTTAAAACTGCTGAACAAACTCCTTTGTCTGCCCTCTATGTGTCAAAGCTTTTCCATGAGGTAATAATAATAGATATATATGTGTAAATGAAAATAATAGTAATAGTAATAATATAATTCTAATAACTAACATAAAAAATCTTCCAGGAAGATTTAATCAGTAATGTTTATTATTATCGTCTTGATTAACAGGCAGGACTTCCTCCTGGTGTGTTGAATATTGTGTCTGGTTATGGCCCAACTGCTGGTGCTGCTCTTGCTAGCCATATGGATGTGGATAAGGTTGGTTTGAGGATCGAAGCTGGTAACCAATAAATCACAATATTTGTTTTTACATCAATGTAATTTTTTTAATAAATTTTATGTAGCTTGCTTTCACGGGATCCACGGAGACTGGTAAAATCATTCTTGGATTGGCTGCAAAAAGCAATTTAAAACCAGTGACTTTAGAACTTGGTGGGAAGTCACCTTTCATTGTGTGTGAAGATGCCAATGTTGATGAAGCTGTCGAACTGGCACATGCTGCTCTGTTTTACAATCAGGTTTAGTTAACTGGCATATTAATCTTGTGTTAATTCGTATAAATAAACTCTCAAGATTTGAAAATGAGATGATTTTATTTGTAGGGCCAATGTTGTTGTGCCGGATCACGTACATTTGTACATGAACGCGTTTATGATGAGTTTATAGAGAAAGCTAAGGCACGTGCTTCAAAACGTGTGGTTGGTGATCCCTTTAAAAAGGGTGTTGAACAAGGCCCTCAGGTATTGGCTGTTAATAGTTACTCAAAATCCTTTTTTTTTTTTTTACAAATCTAATTTTCTTTTGTGGTTATTGTCCATATTGCAGGTTGATTCTGAACAATTTAACAAGATTTTGAGGTATATAAGTTCTGGGGTTGAGAGTGGTGCTACCCTTGAAACTGGAGGCCAAAGATTTGGCTCTAATGGATATTATATCGAACCCACTGTTTTCTCAAATGTTCAGGTAACATTTTCAACCACCATACAAAAATTTTTAATTTCATTTTAATTAATATTATAATTAATCTTTTGCTCATCATTCCAAGCAGGATGACATGCTAATAGCAAAAGATGAAATCTTTGGACCAGTACAGTCGATTCTGAAATTCAAGTGAGCTATGAAGCATCCCTAGTAATTTTTTTTACTTTCGCATCTATTAACTTGTTTATTATAAAACAGGGATATCAATGAGGTGATTCAAAGGTCAAATGCATCTTCATTTGGGCTAGCTGCTGGTGTTTTTACACAAAATTTGGACACTGCTAATACATTAACCCGAGCATTGAAAGCTGGAACCGTGTGGATCAACTGTTTTGATGTGTTTGATGCTGCAATCCCTTTTGGTGGTTATAAGATGAGTGGGCATGGCAGGGAAAAGGGAATTTACAGTCTCAACAACTACCTACAAATTAAAGCGGTTGTTACTCGTCTTAAAAACCCTGCATGGCTTTAGTTCTCTGGTTTCCTTCCTTTGTATCATGTGTTGTTTTGTCTTTATAAATATTGACATGTGAATGCTATTATCTTATATGCGAGACGATGAAATAATGAAACCGTTTCAGTTATCATGACCAAGAAATGTATGCATAAAGGGAAGTTCCCTATTCTCATTTCTCAACGGTCATCCCCCCCCTTTTTTTTCTTTTAGTTGATAATATCTTTATCTTGTTACTTTCCATCTTGCTACTTTTTTGTATTACCTTTAGAATATGACTTTATTTTCCGAAATTAGTTAGCATATTTCCTTGCAGTTTCTCAAAACTGTTTTAGCTGGCTCTTAATGTAATCTGTTGCCAAGTTCCATCTCTTTTTGGGACGTCATATGCCAGTTGCAATGTTCGGTATTTGGAAAAGTTCAGATGCTAAGCCCTTGAAAAGTAGAAATTACTAGTTCACATGTGAAATACCACTGGCTCTTGTGTGAAACCATATAGGTAACATGTGAACTAAAGTTAACAGTCTGGACAGCAAAAGTTCATAATCAGAGAGTTTGACATAATGGGTATGTAGTTGTTGTAATCAGTTACGTCTCATTTGCGGTGCACACATATAATGTACATATAAGCCCCATTTACGGTGCGCGCATATAAGGTATATATGTGTCGGCCCCTAAGGGGCAAAAGTAAAGTTGCACTAGTTTTAACGTTATTTTACTTTATTTTTTTTTTTGAAATTAACATAAAAACCATGGGTTGGTCGGTTAGTCAGGCATCATGAGCCGGGGGTCTCATTGGAAGCAGCCTCTCTATTCCTACGAGGTAGATGTAAGGTTGTCTATGTCTCAGACCCTACATATGGTGGGATATACTGAGTATGATGATGATAATGATGATGACATATAATGTACATATGTATGGCCCTCAAGGGACAAAAGTAAAACTGCGCTAATTTTAACGTTATTTTACTTATTTTGTGAAAATAATGTTAAAAGCGTCGGGATGATTAACTTCAAACGATAACTTTGAGCCGGGGACTCATTCGGAGTAGCCTCTTTATCCCAACTGGGATAGGGGTAAGGTTTGTATCCATCCTCCCCCCATACCCTACTGAATAATGGGAATATACCGGGTAAGTTTGTTTATTTGTTTGTTAGTTGTTGTAAGCAATGAATTAGTTAATATAGGATTATGTATTGCTTTATAACACACATTAAATCATGTAATCAGAATCCATGATATACATCTACTATACTATTACCATCATATAACATATAATCAATTGCTTCATTAATTCATACATACTGGCACATACCCATATCATATTATGCAATTGGATAGACATCAACCCTGGATAATTTCCATCTTTTATTTTTCTTCATCTCTAATAATCACATTATTAATTAGCTCAAAACAATCTAGATTTCAGTGGTTCCCTTCGTTTAAACATAGTCTTTGTTGTCTAAGCACCAACAATAGAAATCAGACCTTGAGATTGACAACAGTTCATCCGGATTCATCCTCTCAAGCTCACTTTGTCTCCATGAAGCAAAATTATTCTTATTTTGTGGGTCAGTAGCAAGTGGATAGTTCTCATTTCTATGAGCCTGTGATTTCATCCTCCTGTAAAGCCTCATTGTTGCAACACAGTCTTCATAAGGATCTTCTAAGCCAGTATGAATATCATACCTGTGTAACAAAACACCGATCCCCGTTATCATACTTGACTGAATCCTTTTAGTCACTTATTTTATATAAATATCAACGTCTACCAAAGATTACCCGAGGTATGCTTTTGTAAGATACTTAAGCGAGTTGCTTAGCTTGCTAGTCTTCATTAAAGGTGGATAGTTTGCTGTATCTCTATATATAATAAAAATCAATTCTTTATGAGCATCAAGAGTCATGATAAATGGTCATGCATATTTATATCTGATAGTCTACAAGAAGATGCTTGCTTGCCTTATTTTACTTGCAGGGTATTCCAAGTCTAAGCATTTAAGAATATGATCCAAACCATGACCCACAAGAATCCTTGCTCTCCCACCTCTCGGACGGATCTTCCAAATGGGTTCCCCGTTGCACAGAAAATCTTGAATCTTTCGTTGAACTTGTTTGAGTGGCATTGCATCCCTGAGGTATTCGGGGCGAATGCCAGTTATCTCATACCTATGTATGTCATAACTTTCTTGTGTGATATTTCATAATTTACTGAATAATACAAGATAGAGTATATTACGGTTTCAGCCTCTGTGATTTTTATTTTTTTAACTATTTCAACCCATAATAGAATCTTCTATCAAAGCATGTTTAAACAACTAACGGTTTTGGCTCCCAAACTTAACTATTCTAACGGTTTTGACCTCCAAATCTAACTATGGTTAGGGGTCAAAATGTTGGTTTTTTAAACCACGCCAATAAAGATTTTATTTTGGTTAAAATTGTTATAACATTTAAACCACAGGGGCCAAAACCCTAGTTTATTCTATAAGATATATAGATGTGTGTGTGTATTATAAAAGACAAGAAGGCGCAGATATACCTGTAGTTTGTAACTGGCAGGTATGGTTTGACATAGGATCGGAATAATATGTTCTCATATTCATCAATAATGCAAACTTTTGCACACAGATCCAAAGAACCATCACTACCACCACCAACCATTTTGCAAGCAAGTGAAACAGCTTTTGCATTCCAGTTATCGATTCTTAGGTCATCTTGGACGCCTAAACTAGCAAATCGGGATAATAATCCCTGAAGTAATTATTAAGTACATGTCAAGGAGATTTAATTTTCTGATTAACACACAAAATCACAAATAAATATAGAAATAGATGTCTTTTTTAATCTTGATGATTTATTACATTTGCATGTGATAGTTGGCATGCATCTCGATGAACCTTGAGAGCACTGCGACTGCTAAGGATGGTTAAGCATATGTCACAACCATGCTCGCGAAACACCCTTGCACATTCTGCCTTCGGTAAGGGTCCTGTGAAAGAAGAAAGTAGTGTGTAAGTGTTCTTGATGCTTAGCAAATCATGTTATAACAAAGGATACAATCATTAGTGATTAACAAGTTGAAGGTTTGAAACTTGATACGATTGGTACTGTAACAAATCACTAAATCAGTATCATGTAGCATATACCTATAAGATGTTCCCGAAGAGATTCAAATGACCGGGAACATTTTCCACAAATCCCACAAATGGGCTCATGAACCGAGTGGTACGAGGTCCTCATGTGTTCCACTAGGTGCTCCTTTTTGTTGAACTGCCTATAGCAGGCGGCACACTTGTTCCTGGTCAAATGAAAGCTTGCATCATAAGATAGCTAGCAGTTTAGGATTGGGTTCAAATACTAACCCTCTCTTACGGCGCTAACCCATTAACTTTGGCAAAAAATGGCCGAATCTTGAATTTTTTTTTTTAAACATCATTGTAACACAATTTGAACCCCATGTTCAGTTTTGAGTTTTGGCTAATTCATCACCTTACAACGATGATATTTTTTAAACGGTGATGAATTAGCCAAAACTCAAAACTGAACATGGGGTTCAAATTGTGTTACAATGATGTTTAAAAAAAAAATTCAAGATTCGGCCATTTTTTGTCAAAGTTAATGGGTTAGCGCCGTAAGAGAGGGTTAGTATTTGAACCCAATCCTATAAATATAAGTTAACATGTATATATGTAAGAAGTAGTAATTTCTTCATCATGTTTGATGCTTGTAATACAACTTATAAACAAACAAACAAACAAATAAACCCAGTATATTCCCACTGTGTGGGGTCTGGGGAGGGTGAGATGAAAACAAACCTTACCCCTACCACGGGTGTGATAGAGAGGCTGCTTCGAAGGAGACCCCCGGCTCTAAAAAAACCGTTGCCCTTTTTTTTGTTTTTTTTGTAATACAACTTATATGTGACTGATTTTGATATGCGTGCAACTAATTATGGCATGCGTCAATATGGGACTTGCTTACCTGGTAGAGACATTATCTCTTAGAAGGGGAGGTCCTCGGTTCAAATCTCGGCAAGAGGATTAATTTGGAGTAATTTAGAAGCATGATAGATTTGTTGTTAAAAAAAAAAAAGGAAAATTTAAAGCATGCAGACCTACTTACTTGTCGGAGTTTTTGAGATATGCATGGCTTAGTTTACTCATAAAGAGATAAACAATCCCAAACACCCTTAATCAAAACTAGGGCTGTGGATTTATGCATATTAATTAATTACCTTAGAGTCTCTGTAGAATCCATTGTTTATATTATGAACTTGATCGAGTTATTAATTTCTTGTAGTTTTAGGAGAAGAAATGATGAGAAGGCTGCTTGATGTGGAATTGAAAGAATGTTGAAGGTATTTATAACCCACGAAAAGGTAACTTTTAATTATTACGAAACGGGTTGAAATTGTGTGGCTACGTTCGCATCCTTTATCCTAGTCTGAGACAAATACTAAAAAAACATAGTCAAGAGTTACAAGGTGGATCCATTTTGGAACTGAAAATGATTGATTCTTTAAGATTAGACCTAATTTGAGGTAGTTTCTTGGTCTTTTTATTTAAATGTAGCTCCACTGCATATACTCGATCCATCGTCCCAAGAGCATGGTTAATACTCCCATGGACCCATTCCAGATCTTATTGAATAATTCTACTCCTATCATTCCTGTTTGTTTGCTGATGTTTACTTTATTCCATCCAGTCAACTTGGTGCTAGCTACCCCATGGGGAGAGATGCCATGCACATGAGAGTTGCACAAACGTATACAAACCATACGATTGTAAGGCTTGTTGGAAAAATTCAGTAATCAAACTTGGAAATCTATAGGATCGTCTATGAAATCATTATTTGAAATCAATATTTCTACCTTTCAAGCTAAAGAAATTTGATCAATGCATAATCTAATAGTTGATCTTTGTGATACGGGTTTCAATTGATTCTTCTTCTGTGCTTCAAATTCTCTATTAAACACCAAAAACAACCGCAAACAGTTTTTAGCGGTTAGTTTTTGCGAGAGTATTCGCGGGTCAAATTCTCAGGTCAAAACAATTCCGTTCATAAAAATTAAGTCAATTCTGTTTATGTTTTGGGGCACTGCCCCTAGGACCCCGCAAGGGGGCGCGGCCCCTTGACCCCCGCTTGGTCAAGAGCTCAGAAATATTAAACAAGTGTGCATTCTGTACATACCACTATTTAATATTCTTTTACATTTAATTAATGACACCAAAATATACAACAAGGCTTGTGTTCCCAAGTTTTATACACAATAAAGGAATCTCAAGTTTGTAAATGAAGAAAGGAAGATAAGAAGAGAGAAGAAAAGAGACATAATTTTATATCGTGTTTTAAAGTTCGAAAAAAATAGAAAAGAAATGAATGATTTATGTGTTCTCGAGTTGTAAGAAATAAAGAAAAAATATATAACTTTACATTTATACTCTTATTAGATTATTATTTTTTATATATAAAGTGAAAGGATCGGATAAAATAATAAATGATACAAGTTTGCATTTGTCTTTATTTTATTTAATTTTACTTGCTTCCAAAGTTCCAATTGAAAGGAAAATTAGACGGTAAGATTATTAATAATCTTTTCTTTCACCTCCCTTTACTTCTATTTTCCTTCCATTAAAAAGTTTTAAAACACAAATAATTTTTAGTTTTCTCTCACTTACTTTCGTTTCTCTTTCTACAATAAACTCAAGCACATAACACTAGAAAGAGAGTGTAATAGAACAATATAATTTAATTTTGTGTTCATGAGTTATTAGGTATCAGAAATAAATTAAAGATTTTATACATGTGTTCTCAAGTAGAAAGGAAAAGAAAGAAAAATTTATATTTTACCATTATATCCTTAAGTTTATATATATATAAGAGACGGATCCAATACAAAGGGATTTAGCGTGAGAATGATATGAAGTATTTCTAGCCCTTAATCAAATTAATCAACGGTTAAGATCTAGCGGTCCCCACTTTCATTTAAAACTTACGTGAATTAAAGCTTGAAGGACAAAAAAGCAACAGCCTACATTTGTTGACTTTTTTTTGTGGGTAATCAAGTTCCAACATTTTTTATAAACCGAATAAGTTTTAAATGCTTAATCGCTTTTTTTAAAAAAAATTACACCATAGAATAGAGAATTTTATTATCTTTAATTTCAGTATAATATTGCTACGATTTTCTTTCGTTTTTTTTACGTGGTCCGTGATTATTGGTCCGTGATTATCAGTTGGTCAGTGATTTTTTTCACTAGTTACGTGATAATTGGTATGTGATTATTCAGTTTGCCCTTAATTATTTTGATTTTTATACATGGTCCGTGATTTGTTATATATGGTCCGTGATCAGTAGTCCTTGATTATTCAGTTGGTCTTTGATTATGCATGTTAAACGATGGTCCGCAATTTTATATAACGCGGTCCGTGATTTTACACGTACCATTATACCCTTTACCCAGATTACAATGGCGTATTCTGGTGGCTTCCTACGTTTCTCATGTTAATTTCTTTTGTACAATAGCCGACCCCTATATATATAGGGATGTTCAATTAAGAACCAATGTAAGATAAGAACTAAAAGAATTATTTCTAGCCACAAGTTTGAAGGGTATAAAGGTAACTTCCTCTGTTTTCAAATAAAATTACTTTTATACCCTTCAAAACTTGTGGCTATAAATATGGTTCTTTTAGTTTTTTATAATTTGTTGGTTCTTATTAAAATCAGTCACTATATATGTATATATATATATATATATAATTTAACTGAAAAGAGAAAATAATAAATGTTAAACAAATATCGGTTCTTAATTATTTATATTTTTTTTAAAAATTGTTTCTCATAAATCTTTTATTTTTAAAAAAAGAAATTGGTTTAAAAAGTTCTATTTATAAAAAAAACTCGTTTTCCAAAACACTCATATTTTATAATATTTTGGTTTTTTAAAAATTGTGTTTTCTAATATCAATATTTTTTTAATATATTATCACTATTATTTTATGAGAAAAATGTTAATAATATAATTAATATTTAATATGAATGCAATTAATTGGAGAGATAAACATGCAACTTATTGTGAATATGTTATAAAATTGTGGCCAGCGTCCAAATTTATTTTTATTTATTAACATTAATAAATAATTGATATTTCCCCTTTTCCCATTCAAAGAAAGGTTAAAAAAATATAAAAAATTCCTTTCATTTCCTTTTTTTTTTTTACTTTCACTGATCCTTTCATTTTCTTTTTCTTTCATTAAAAAATTAAGAACATAAATCTTGTTTTGTTTCGCACTACCTTTTTCACATCTCGTATGAAAAAGGACTCGGAAACACAATTTCACAACTCAATAAACAAAAGTTTGTTGATTATTGAACTTCAATAAAAAAAAAGCTCTGTCAAAACAACAATCCGTATAGAACACTAAAACGAAAAAACCACACATATGTAGTAAACGCAAAGTACAACCTTAACAACATACAAAATAAATATATGTAGCAAAAAAATCTATTATATGCTATATAATAAATAAAATTTTTTAATTTTTATTATATTTCTTATATTTTTAATTTTTTTATAAATTAAAATTATATTTGAAAAAATATATAATATATTATTTAAAATAAATAATTTGAAAATTCAATTATTTAACATATATAATACACATGTTTTTATCCTATTATGTGTTTGTACGTGTCTGTGTATATATATGTGCGCATTAATAACAATAATGTGTAGCTTGGGCATAAGCGTCACGTAGATGATCTTATCATGCATATGAATTGTTTGATTAACATATAACACAAAAACAAATATATGAAGTATATATGTAACAAAAAGCAAGAAGAGTAGTACTATTTAATAACATATCAAGATAGTTATGTAAAAATTAAATAAAAATTTGGAGAACACACTGCAACGAAAATCACCTATGGCGACGAAAAAAGTCGTCTCAATAGAGCCAGAAAATCGTCGCTATAGGCTATAGCGTCGTAGCGTCGCCACTATGTCGTCCCTATAGCTTAGCCGCTATTGCTAAGACAAATCGTCGTTATAATGGCCGTCGCAATTGTTTAAGCTATAGCGACGACATGTCGTCACTATAGATGACTAACACATATTTATTTTTGATTTATTTTTTATTCTATTTATTAATTAAAAAAACAAAATTATTTTTGGATATTATCTATAGCGACGACATGTAGTCGCCGTAACTCAAAGTCAAAAAGTCAAAGATTCACTCGTAGAGATAATATGTCGTCGCAATAGCTCAAAGTCAAAAAGTCAGTGTAACACCCCGACCGACGGCGGAATCATCGGGATGCCACGAGGGATGTGTAGATTGTTCAAAAGCTCATGGGCATCTAAATCAAGTCATCATATATCATTTAATCAACCACAATAATTACACAAAAATCATGTTCATCATGAATCAAATTCATCAAATACACAAAAGATTTAGTTAAACTAACTAAACTCTAATCGCCAGAAATTTAGTTAATTAACTAAGTCCAAGATCCTATATGATGATGATGTCCAAAATAGAAGAGATCCTCTCTTCATTCCTACTTGTCTCCATCACCTGAAACATGTAAGAAAAACAAGTGTCAACTACAAAAGTAGTTGGTGAGTAATCATAAGTTTTTATATTTAAAAAAAATGTTTTAGTAAAAATGCGTTTGAAAGTTTATGCTTAAAATGGTTTTATATAAAATGCTTTGTTTAAAAACGGGTATAAAACTTATGATCTTCTTGAGAAAATCCATATGAATACCTGTATGAGATAATCCAACACACATCCATCAATTTAACAGCCGAACACATACACAATCACATAACCACATAACCAAATCAATCATAGCCAATCACAAATAATCATAATCAAATATAGGCAATCAATCACAATAAATCAACCAAACTCAATCAATCATATTCTCAATCAATGTTCGTGACTATACATGATTCCTTATGTATTTAACATAAGTTAGATACATGAATCATGGAGTGGTCGTTAACCACGTGACAATACATGAAGTCAAAGCAATTAACCGAAGTCAAAAGCAATACTTCACGGATGTGGAAACCCTCCACGTGACAATACATGAAGTCAAAACAATTAACCGAAGTTAAGAGTAATGATTCACGGATGTGGAAATCATCCACGTGACAATACATGTAATCTTTGTTGTTGACCTAAGTCAATAACAATGTTTACACGGATATAAAAGAATAATAGATAATCCATTAATAATAATATTTTCAATATGTGAATATCATATTGATAAACAGGTATAACCTTGTGTTATCAAAATAATATTTAACCGGTATACATGTTCCACCTCCGGGTTTTAAAACTAAAACAGTTTAAAGAAAGGGAGGTTATGAGAACTCACCTGAAGTCCTTAGAATCCGGGTTCTCGTATTATGCGCACTCGCGTATGTAACTCGAAATAACTCAAAGATCTGTAATTTAATGTATGACTGTAATCATAAGTATACTTGTTTCATCTTGATTGATCATTCGCAAATGTTTCTCTTTTAATTAGATCATAAATGTTTTCTTAACTTAGTTTACTTATCCTAAGTTAAGAAAACTTCTAAATCTTTTATAAAGGTGTATCATCCATTCATAGTTTAGTCTTGTTAGTTCTAGCTATGTTATTATGATCCACTTGTTGTATTATCATAAGTATCCCTTTTGCATACATGTTCACTATGTCGACCACTTTGGTTAGGTTATTAACAATTCAATTAGAGTTTCAATAATCATCCAAATTTGAGTTAATTATAACACGAGTTCAATATTCATAAAAATATTTAATCTCTTAAAACTCAAATTAAAATGGACATGTGGTGGTTAACTTCTCATGAATGCATGGGTACTTCATTACATGTGTTTATACCTATGCATATATACATGTATGTAATCATGTCCCCTAATTGTCCTTAACCCCCCCCTAATTAGCTCATAATTAAATTTTTATCCCAATAAAGCAGCGAACCCTTAGGGTTAAAACCTAAGGTTCGGCTCTTACCATACTAGGGTTCGTGGCTCTTTAGTCCTAGGTTCGACCAACAACTAAGAAGGGTTCGCGGAGGGATAGACTCGGCCAAGGGTTCGCCACTTCATGCATGGTTCGTGGCCATGCATGGTTCGGTTGTATTCAGACCTAAAGTTCGTCCCACCCTAGAGAGTTCGGTGCCCAGAAGGGTTCGGTGATGGCTGAGGGTTCGTAGCCAAGGTTCGGTCATCTCTAAGGGTTCGCCACCATTGTTTCCCGCCCACATAGGCTCGGCCAAAGGGAAAGAGGGTTCGGCTAAGGGAAATTCCAGGGTTCGCCCCCCTTGTTTCACGAATCGGTCTACCTCATCATTATCACCTCCGAAACTGATCTATTGTAGGTTCGACTAAGCTTCCACATGTTAGAATTAACGCATTTAACAAAGATCTAGCACTAAAATCGTTTAACATCTAAGAATGTAAGCCGTGTATCTTTAGCATAAGAAAACCGAAAATAAAACACCAGATTTACCTCGTTTCGTGGATCAAACGTAAGATTTTCTTGTATTACCTTGTTCTCCTTGATTCCCCGGTCGTTTAGGCTCCGAGATCTCGCGATTTCGTGAAGAAACGAATGAGATACGTTAGAGAGAAGTTAGAGAGAGAAACTAGTGGCGGGTTTGAAGATTTAGAGAGAGAAAGGCAATTGTGAAAATGAAGAAGAAGAAGAAGTCTTCTTCTTTAATGACCTGTGCAATCCCCAGTGGCTCGGACTTGTTTTTATCGCGATAAAAATATTTAATTGCCCGGTTTTTACACGATAAACGTATTTAAACATAAGGTGTTTAAATAATAGGGTTTCATTAATTTAATTGATTTTTAAATAATCGTTGTCTCGTAAAGTGATCTCGTTTAAATAATTAAATAGTTATAAAGAAAATGATTTTAAACAAATTATTTCGTAAAACAATTCTGTTTCATTTTCGCTAAATCAATTATTTAAATAATTTAATTTATTCGAAAACATTTTAGGTTGTGATTCCTAATAAACGTTTTTAGTTTCCATTTATTAGATTAACATCATTTGATAATGTTTAACTATCTCGTCGAAAAGCGTTACTCGCGTACGTATTCGTAAAGATCGTCACCTTTGCGAATCCGATGCTCGTACCGTATTTCGATTTGATTTATGATTTATGGAATATCGTTTTAGAACATTATTCTTAATAATCATATTCGTGTGAATCGTCACCCACGCGAATACATTATTAAGTTAATGCTTCTAAATCAATACTCGCGTTTAACTAATGTTCGTAACCTCACATCGCGTAATTAACTCCCAACATTTATTAACCTTAATATTATCATTTCCCAAACCAAAACCCACTAAACCCTAGTCACTGACACATCCATGATAGACCGAAATATGCATATATATAGGGCATATGTAAGGGTCAGTCGCAACTGCCCTAGCCACCGTCCCACCGCTATTTCGATAAACCATGACCATGGGTCCTTGACTACGTTTAGTAACCAGACTCAAACAAACTCCCAGTTCCATCCCGAATCCATTCTCATTCCATAATCCATCGTTATCAGTGATAAGTAACCGCGATAAACACTACGGGTCTGTTTAGTTGAATTACAACTAAACTTCCCGTGGTTTACGCGTATAATAAATTATAATCATGTATACCAGTAACAGTGATAATATCAGTAATGTCAATCAATAATTTCATAATCATTCATAATAAATAAATCTCCAGTCGTAACAGTACAATCGTACGGATGTACGGACGTACGGACAGCTGAAAGTACAGTGATGTTACAGTCTCCCCTAGTTAAAGGAATTTCGTCCCGAAATTCAACTTGAAGTGACCGTAGTAAATAAATGTGGGTACTTGAGCTTCATCTGATCTTCCCGCTCCCATGTGAATTCTGGACCCCGCTTCGATTCCCAACGTACCTTGACAATTGGAATTCTACTGCGTTTGAGCTGTTTAATCTCGCGATCCATTATCTCCACTGGTTTTTCAACAAAGTGCATGGTATCATCGATGCGGATGTCATCGAGTGGTACCTGAAGATCCTGATCAGCTAAGCACTTTCTTAGATTGGACACGTGAAACGTCGGGTGCACATTACTAAGTTCAGGAGGAAGTTCTAACTTGTAGGCAACCTTCCCGATCCGTTCAAGGATCTTAAATGGGCCAACATAACGTGGAGCAAGCTTCCCCTTCCTTCCGAATCGAACGACGCCCTTCCAAGGCGACACTTTAAGTAATACCATATCTCCCACTTCAAACTCCAAAGGTTTTCTTCGTTTGTCCGCGTAACTCTTTTGTCTGCTGCGAGCAGCTAACAGATTGTCGCGGATCTGGCGGATCTTGTCAGTCGTTTCCTGAATAATCTCTGGGCCAGTAATCTGCGAATCGCCGACTTCGGTCCAACAAATAGGTGACCGACATTTCCTGCCATAAAGAGCTTCAAACGGTGCCATACCAATGCTCGCGTGATAACTGTTGTTATACGAGAATTCAACCAATGGTAGATGGCTATCCCAATTGCCACCGTAATCGATGACACAAGCTCTCAACATGTCTTCCAATGTCTGAATCGTTCGCTCCGTTTGACCATCCGTTTGAGGATGATAAGCAGTGCTAAGATCCAGTCTTGTTCCAAAAGCTTCATGTAGTGATTCCCAAAATCGCGCCGTGAAACGAGCATCACGGTCCGATATTATGCTTAAGGGAATACCATGTCGGCTAATAATCTCATCAATGTAGATACGAGCTAACTTCCGCACAGGGTAAGTTTCGCGTATCGGTAAGAAATGAGCCGACTTGGTCAATCTGTCAACAATCACCCAGATACTATCCTTACCGTTTGCGGTTCGTGGGAGTTTAGTAATGAAATCCATGGAGATATTCTCCCACTTCCACATCGGTATCTCTGGTTGTAATAACAATCCTGAAGGTCGCTGATGTTCTGCCTTGACTTTGGCGCAGTTCAGGCACTTAGACACATACTCAGCAATTTCCTTCTTCATTCCAGGCCACCAGTACAAGCCCCTAAGGTCTTGATACATCTTATCAGAGCCCGGATGGATTGAGTAACGAGATTTATGAGCTTCATCCATAATCAGCATCCTCAGATCACCCCTGTTCGGTATCCACAACCGATTTAAATAATACATTAATCCATCATCTTTAGTTTCCAATAAGATTTCAGCCCCGCAAGACATCTCATTTTTCAAGTTATCCTGAGCTAATGAGAGTTGTTGGGCTGTGAGAACATCATTACGGAGGTTAGTGTGCACTCGGACACTATGGATCTGAACTTGACTTTTGCGACTAAGCGCATCTGCTACTACATTCGCTTTACCAGGATGGTAGCGAATTTCACAGTCATAATCATTTAACAGTTCAACCCATCTCCGTTGTCTCATGTTAAGCTCTTTCTGATTCAGAATATGTTGTAAACTCTTATGATCAGTAAAGACTACACACTTAGTGCCATAAAGATAGTGTCTCCATATCTTCAAGGCAAACACGACTGCACCAAGTTCCAAGTCGTGTGTGGTGTAGTTCTTTTCGTGAATCTTCAATTGTCTTAATGCATAAGCCACAACCTTTCCCCGTTGCATGAGAACACAACCGAGACCTAGGTTGGATGCATCACAATAAACCACAAAATCATCATTTCCGTCAGGCAGTGTCAAGACCGGAGCATCACAAAGTTTCTGCTTCAAGGTCTGAAATGCCTCTTCTTGCTTTGGTCCCCACTCGTATGGCCTATTCTTTTGAGTCAAAGCAGTGAGAGGGACAGCAATCCTGGAGAAGTTCGATATGAACCGCCGATAGTAACCGGCGAGTCCAAGAAACGATCGAATCTCCGTCGGTGTCTTCGGCGTACTCCAATTCTTCACAGCATCAATCTTTGCAGGATCCACGTGAACACCGTATTCGTTGACTATGTGTCCCAAGAATTGAACTTCTTTAAGCCAAAATTCACATTTAGAGAATTTGACATACAGCCGCTCCTCTCTTAGGATCTCCAAAACCAACTTAAGGTGTTTCTCGTGTTCTTCCTTAGTCTTTGAGTAGATCAGAATATCATCAATGAATACTATCACAAATTTATCCAAGTATGGCCTGCAAACTCGGTTCATGAGGTCCATGAAAACCGCAGGTGCATTGGTAAGGCCGAAAGGCATTACCAAAAATTCATAATGGCCATATCTGGTTCTAAAAGCTGTCTTGGGAATATCATCATCATGTACGCGAAGCTGATGATACCCAGACCTAAGATCGATCTTTGAAAACCATGCCGAGCCTTGAAGCTGATCGAAGAGATCGTCGATGCGCGGCAGTGGATATCGATTCTTAATTGTGAGTTTGTTTAATTCGCGATAATCGATGCACATTCGGAATGACCCGTCCTTTTTCTTGACAAACAAGACCGGTGCACCCCATGGCGAATGGCTCGGGCGAATGAATCCTTTATCGGTAAGTTCTTGCAGTTGGCTCGCCAATTCTTGCAACTCCGAAGGCGCAAGTCTGTAGGGAGCTTTGGCTACTGGGTTCGCACCAGGTACTAAATCGATCCGGAACTCAACTTGGCGTTCTGGTGGAAGACCCGGTAAATCGTCTGGAAAAACTTCTGGAAAATCTCGTATCACCGGAACATCTTCAATTCTCTTTTCTTTCTCTTTCTTCTCCACAATGTGTGCTAAGAAGGCTATACATTTCTTCCTAAGGTACTTATGTGCTTTAGTGCATGACATCAGCTTAAGACCTTTGCTAGCAGTTTCTCCAAATATTCTCAAGGTTTCACCCGAAGGTAAAGGAATACGAATATATTTCTCATGACAAACAATCTCCGCTCTGTGGGTGGCTAACCAATCCATGCCTATGATAACATCGAAGCTACCAAGATGCATAGGTATGAGATCAATTGGGAAAACGTGATCATTTAAGTTCACCGTACATCCAACGATAATAGTGTCAATATCAATAGTGTTTCCGTCAGCCACCTCCACATTGAACGGTTTATCTAAGTATGTACGTGTTCTACCAAGCAAGCATTCAAAATCATATGAAACGAAACTCCTATCGGCACCAGAATCAAATAAAACAGATGCATAAGAGTTGTTGATCAGAAATGTACCGTTGACCACATCCTGGTTGGCTTGAGCAGCTGGAGCATTCAGTTGAAAAGCCCGGCCTCTTGCCACCCTTTGATTATTCCCGGTCAACTTTGGGCATTGATTCCTGAAATGACCCACTTCACCACACTCATAACAGGCTCTTGCCTGTGCCTGAGGTACCTGGCGAACTGGTACAGCTGGTATAGGTTGTGCTTGAGGAGCTGGCAGTGCAAGCGGTGCATGTTGCAACCTTTGTGCTTGCGGTGCACTCCTACAAACATTAGCAAAGTGACCAAACTTGCCGCAGTTGTTGCAGACGCGACATGGCAAATTTGATGCGTGATGATAACGGCAGGTGTTACACTGAGGAGTGTTCCCAGTGAAATTCCTGGCAGTTGAATTGTTTGATGATTGCTGCGCAGATTTGGCAGCAGGAGCAGTGACCATGAAGTTTCTGGTCTTCCTCTTCTTGTTGTTATTCTTCGATGAACTAGCGGCTTCAGACTTGACTTCAGTTTTGACATCCTTTGCAGTAGTCTTGGTGTCAGTCTTCTTGTGTCCTTTCCGAGTAAGTGTTCCATTCTTCACGTGATTATCAGTAAGAGTTGCAGATAGACGGATCGCAGCCTCCAGTGTTTTGGGATTGCTCCCGTAGACTGTATCCTGAATCTGTACCGGCAGCCCACCGATATACTTCTCAATTGCTCTCTCCAAAGGTGTCACCAGATGAGGTACCAGTAAACTATACTCATGAAACTGAGTATTATAGATAACGTTCTCCCCGCTATCCTGCTTGAGCTCCCAGAACTCAGTCTCCAGTTTCCTCATCTCACTTCGAGGACAGAATTCAGTGGTCATCAGGTTCTTGACCTCTGTCCATGTCAAAGCTAAGGCAGCATCCACTCCCCTAGTTCGCTTTTCCCCATTCCACCAAGTTAGTGCTCTCTTTTGGAAAACACTTGTGGCATAGCGAACTTTCAGATTCTCGGGACATTCGCTGTTGATGAAGGTGTTCTCCATACTCTCGAACCACTGCAGCAGACCAGTGGCTGATTCAGCACCCGTGAATTTCAGAGGATTACAGGAATTGAAGTGTTTGAATGTGCAAGTTGTCTGGTTTGCACCACCTCTGTTCTGGTTAGCATTCTGGTTGGCCTGAGTTAGTTGGCTCACCAATCCAGAAATAAGTGTGGCTAACTCTTGTATGCCGGAGTTGGCATTACTGTTGTTAGCTTCCCCATTGTTCGAGTCATCTTCGTTGTGACGGCGAGGCGGCATGTTTCTGAAGGAAATAGAAACATGTTACTACCGTTTACAACGTAAGTCATACAAACAATGGTCAATTGAGTTTATTTTAAACAGTTAGGATTACATATAGGAACTATATTTATTTCCTATCTGTTATTTAAACTCATAATGTCTACAAATTTGCCTATTATTATTCTAAGTGTCCTAGTTGGTCATAACTAGTGTTAGCTAACTATCTTCTAGATCCTGTACATTCTTCACTCTATACTAACACTGACAACCTCCCAATGCAATGCAACAAGCTTATATATAGGGCATATGCAGAGGTAGATCGCAATCTCCCCTACACCGTCCCACCGCCGTTCCATTGCACCACGATTATGCCCTTGCTAGTGTGTAGAGTGTGTCATGTACTTCACCATAATCTCACTTCACAAACCTTATCCTAAATAGGATAATTTTGAGTGAAGTGATCACTAGTGTCCTTGAACAATTAGGTTTGCCTAATGTCTAAGTTCACCTGACATGTAGGCTCGCCTATTTCTAAGTTCACCTAATGTCTAAGTTCACCTGACATTAAGTTTCCCCCAATTGTATAAGTTCACTAAAACCCATATCAATCCCAGTGTAGATAATCATCATTAAGGGTTCATATCATCACGAAGTGCTCTTATTGTCACTAAGTGTTCATATCCTCCCTATAGTTTATTCTCATCAAGTGTCCATACCATCACTAAGTGTTAGTATCATCACTATGCGTTTATATTATCATCAAGTGTCTATATCATCACCAAAGTCCATATCACATCACTAATCGCTCATTATCGTTCATTAATCCTATGCACCCTACGTGTCCAATCCGTATGTTTTATAATGGAATTTATAAGTGTTTATCAAGTGTGATCATCCAAAGTGTCATTCCCAAACCAACCTTAACCAACAAACCATCAACATCCATCTCACAATAATTCCTAGTAATATCCTAAGTTCCTGACACTGACAGACCCCCGATATACTACAAATGGTATATGTATAGGGCATATGTAGGGGTCAGTCGCAACTGCCCCAGCCACCGTCCCACCACCTTTGTAGTATACCACGAGTATGTCCTTGTCTGGTGTTTACAATATAAACAGATAATTCCTAAAGCAAATCATTCATAAACAATTTATTTCCTAAGCAAGTAATTTCCCAAACGGGTAGTTCCCATATTCTTCAATACTGACATCCACCTAATGTACCGTAAATGGTATATATATAGGGCATATGTAAGGGTCAGTCGCAACTGCCCTAGCCAACGTCCCACCACCTTTACGATACACCACGTGCATGTCCTTATCGAATCATTAGGGCACACGTAAGCAAGAAATTTATAATCAGCATATTTATATAAGATGTATAACAGGGTTTCAATTAACATGTAATAAACACATAAGCATGAAATCCTGAATATACTAACTAGTGTATGAATTTAATTCATACTAGGGTATCCTATGGTTATAGACTAGGTCAACCATTTCTAGAAACCTAATTCCCTATAACCCAGGCTCTGATACCAATCTGTAACACCCCGACCGACGGCGGAATCATCGGGATGCCACGAGGGATGTGTAGATTGTTCAAAAGCTCATGGGCATCTAAATCAAGTCATCATATATCATTTAATCAACCACAATAATTACACAAAAATCATGTTCATCATGAATCAAATTCATCAAATACACAAAAGATTTAGTTAAACTAACTAAACTCTAATCGCCAGAAATTTAGTTAATTAACTAAGTCCAAGATCCTATATGATGATGATGTCCAAAATAGAAGAGATCCTCTCTTCATTCCTACTTGTCTCCATCACCTGAAACATGTAAGAAAAACAAGTGTCAACTACAAAAGTAGTTGGTGAGTAATCATAAGTTTTTATATTTAAAAAAAATGTTTTAGTAAAAATGCGTTTGAAAGTTTATGCTTAAAATGGTTTTATATAAAATGCTTTGTTTAAAAACGGGTATAAAACTTATGATCTTCTTGAGAAAATCCATATGAATACCTGTATGAGATAATCCAACACACATCCATCAATTTAACAGCCGAACACATACACAATCACATAACCACATAACCAAATCAATCATAGCCAATCACAAATAATCATAATCAAATATAGGCAATCAATCACAATAAATCAACCAAACTCAATCAATCATATTCTCAATCAATGTTCGTGACTATACATGATTCCTTATGTATTTAACATAAGTTAGATACATGAATCATGGAGTGGTCGCTAACCACGTGACAATACATGAAGTCAAAGCAATTAACCGAAGTCAAAAGCAATACTTCACGGATGTGGAAACCCTCCACGTGACAATACATGAAGTCAAAACAATTAACCGAAGTTAAGAGTAATGATTCACGGATGTGGAAATCATCCACGTGACAATACATGTAATCTTTGTTGTTGACCTAAGTCAATAACAATGTTTACACGGATATAAAAGAATAATAGATAATCCATTAATAATAATATTTTCAATATGTGAATATCATATTGATAAACAGGTATAACCTTGTGTTATCAAAATAATATTTAACCGGTATACATGTTCCACCTCCGGGTTTTAAAACTAAAACAGTTTAAAGAAAGGGAGGTTATGAGAACTCACCTGAAGTCCTTAGAATCCGGGTTCTCGTATTATGCGCACTCGCGTATGTAACTCGAAATAACTCAAAGATCTGTAATTTAATGTATGACTGTAATCATAAGTATACTTGTTTCATCTTGATTGATCATTCGCAAATGTTTCTCTTTTAATTAGATCATAAATGTTTTCTTAACTTAGTTTACTTATCCTAAGTTAAGAAAACTTCTAAATCTTTTATAAAGGTGTATCATCCATTCATAGTTTAGTCTTGTTAGTTCTAGCTATGTTATTATGATCCACTTGTTGTATTATCATAAGTATCCCTTTTGCATACATGTTCACTATGTCGACCACTTTGGTTAGGTTATTAACAATTCAATTAGAGTTTCAATAATCATCCAAATTTGAGTTAATTATAACACGAGTTCAATATTCATAAAAATATTTAATCTCTTAAAACTCAAATTAAAATGGACATGTGGTGGTTAACTTCTCATGAATGCATGGGTACTTCATTACATGTGTTTATACCTATGCATATATACATGTATGTAATCATGTCCCCTAATTGTCCTTAACCCCCCCTAATTAGCTCATAATTAAATTTTTATCCCAATAAAGCAGCGAACCCTTAGGGTTAAAACCTAAGGTTCGGCTCTTACCATACTAGGGTTCGTGGCTCTTTAGTCCTAGGTTCGACCAACAACTAAGAAGGGTTCGCGGAGGGATAGACTCGGCCAAGGGTTCGCCACTTCATGCATGGTTCGTGGCCATGCATGGTTCGGTTGTATTCAGACCTAAAGTTCGTCCCACCCTAGAGAGTTCGGTGCCCAGAAGGGTTCGGTGATGGCTGAGGGTTCGTAGCCAAGGTTCGGTCATCTCTAAGGGTTCGCCACCATTGTTTCCCGCCCACATAGGCTCGGCCAAAGGGAAAGAGGGTTCGGCTAAGGGAAATTCCAGGGTTCGCCCCCCCTTGTTTCACGAATCGGTCTACCTCATCATTATCACCTCCGAAACTGATCTATTGTAGGTTCGACTAAGCTTCCACATGTTAGAATTAACGCATTTAACAAAGATCTAGCACTAAAATCGTTTAACATCTAAGAATGTAAGCCGTGTATCTTTAGCATAAGAAAACCGAAAATAAAACACCAGATTTACCTCGTTTCGTGGATCAAACGTAAGATTTTCTTGTATTACCTTGTTCTCCTTGATTCCCCGGTCGTTTAGGCTCCGAGATCTCGCGATTTCGTGAAGAAACGAATGAGATACGTTAGAGAGAAGTTAGAGAGAGAAACTAGTGGCGGGTTTGAAGATTTAGAGAGAGAAAGGCAATTGTGAAAATGAAGAAGAAGAAGAAGTCTTCTTCTTTAATGACCTGTGCAATCCCCAGTGGCTCGGACTTGTTTTTATCGCGATAAAAATATTTAATTGCCCGGTTTTTACACGATAAACGTATTTAAACATAAGGTGTTTAAATAATAGGGTTTCATTAATTTAATTGATTTTTAAATAATCGTTGTCTCGTAAAGTGATCTCGTTTAAATAATTAAATAGTTATAAAGAAAATGATTTTAAACAAATTATTTCGTAAAACAATTCTGTTTCATTTTCGCTAAATCAATTATTTAAATAATTTAATTTATTCGAAAACATTTTAGGTTGTGATTCCTAATAAACGTTTTTAGTTTCCATTTATTAGATTAACATCATTTGATAATGTTTAACTATCTCGTCGAAAAGCGTTACTCGCGTACGTATTCGTAAAGATCGTCACCTTTGCGAATCCGATGCTCGTACCGTATTTCGATTTGATTTATGATTTATGGAATATCGTTTTAGAACATTATTCTTAATAATCATATTCGTGTGAATCGTCACCCACGCGAATACATTATTAAGTTAATGCTTCTAAATCAATACTCGCGTTTAACTAATGTTCGTAACCTCACATCGCGTAATTAACTCCCAACATTTATTAACCTTAATATTATCATTTCCCAAACCAAAACCCACTAAACCCTAGTCACTGACACATCCATGATAGACCGAAATATGCATATATATAGGGCATATGTAAGGGTCAGTCGCAACTGCCCTAGCCACCGTCCCACCGCTATTTCGATAAACCATGACCATGGGTCCTTGACTACGTTTAGTAACCAGACTCAAACAAACTCCCAGTTCCATCCCGAATCCATTCTCATTCCATAATCCATCGTTATCAGTGATAAGTAACCGCGATAAACACTACGGGTCTGTTTAGTTGAATTACAACTAAACTTCCCGTGGTTTACGCGTATAATAAATTATAATCATGTATACCAGTAACAGTGATAATATCAGTAATGTCAATCAATAATTTCATAATCATTCATAATAAATAAATCTCCAGTCGTAACAGTACAATCGTACGGATGTACGGACGTACGGACAGCTGAAAGTACAGTGATGTTACAGTCAGCATTTCATCTATAACAGCGAATGAGCACAAAAATCTCACTTATACACACATACAACATAAAAAATGATGAAACATACACATACACACATACAACATAAAAAAAAACCAAATACACACACAAAAATCTCACTTATGAACATAAAATGATGAAAATAACCAAGGGATTACACAAATACACATACACATACACATACACATACACATTCGTTTTGGGAGTTGGCCACATGATTATCATAGACACAAAAATCCCCCAAAACACAAAAAATATTTAAATAGGACGAAATAAATGTATCTAAATATGAAATTAGGGGTAAAAGTATAAAAAAATAACCTTAAAACTCGTCCTACGCTCGAAATCGCCCTCTTTGGTTCGTCGGGGGGGGGGGGAAGAAATTGGGATCCCGATCGGTTTCTGCAAATGAGGAGGTATGTGGGTTTTTTATGTTTAATAGCCTAAAGTGACGACATAGCTCTCTCCAAAAACGACTGTGTTTAGCACTTATTAAATAAATATATTTTTATTTCCTAAACTAAGGCTATTGCGGCAACTATTCGTCGCTATAGGATAAATATAATTATTTTCTATTTTCTTTTTATTCACATTAGGATAAAAACCGATTAAAAAAAAAGAAAATTGACCTATTACGAAGACACTTCGTCGCTATAGATATTTCACCAGGCGCCAATAATTCGGTCAAAGCCCGCCATTTCCGGAGAGGGCTATAGCGATGACATCTCGTCGCAATAGCTGAAAAAGTCAAAAAAGTAACTTGAAGCCTGTAGAAACGACTTGTCGTCGTTATAGCTCAAGTATATATACGACATTTTGTTGTCCCTATAGAGTTGGTTCCCTTAGATCCCTTTTCTTGTAGTGACTTGTTATAATTTTTGGAAGAACAACAAAGACCAAATTATAAAACAGGTCTTTTAGAAATATTATAAAACAGGTCTTTTAGAAAAATAAAAGTTTTATAAAAACACATTTTTAAATAAAAACTTTTTGAAAAACAAAATAATTAAAGCTGATGTTTTTAGCAATAAAATATTCATAAAAAAATTGACATTTTTTTCAGAAGTAGTTTTTGAAAATGAAATATTCAAAAAATAAAATCAAAAAAAAATTTGAAAAAAAATAATTAAACCAAAGGTTTAAACAAAGAATAATTTATAAAAATTGGCATTTTTTAGAAATAGTTTTTCTTTTTCAATGAAATGTTTAGAAAAAATATCAAAAATGAAAATCTAAAAAAGAGATGATCGAAGAACTAATGTAAATGCTGGATAAGCTAGGTTGTTAAAGATTGAATATACATATGCAGGATTAGGTTCAAGTAAAAGGGTGAGATTGGTGAAAAGGGTGAGAAGGATTGTGGATTTGACAAGTGACATTACTCTAATTTAATTAAAAGGGTATTTTGGTCATTGTGTTTAATATTGTGTTTAATGCTTCATATCATTGTGTTTAATATTTTTATTATTTTTTATATGATATTGTCTTATTTTCTTATTGTTTTTTATGCATTAAATAAATTGTTCTTATTTATTTTTTATGTTTTATGTTTTAAAAGTACATAATTGTGTTATTTTACCTTTATGTTTATAAAACTTATAATTTTAAAAAACATAAATTGCTTTTATTTTTTGAAAAATACATTTCCGTCATTTAATATATGTTTATGTCATTGTGTAATATAATCATCATTGTGTGTTATGTTCAGGTCATTGTGTAATATATTCATCATTGTTTTTTGTCTTCAGATGATTGTGTAATATATCATCATTGTGTCTTATGTTCAAGTCATTGTGCAATAACCAATATTTTTGTTTTATGTTAAGGTCATTGTGTAATCTACGCGTCGTTGTGTTTTACGTTCATGCAATTGTGTAATATACACATTGTGTGTTATGTTCAGGTCATTGTGTAATATATTCATCATTGGTTTTTCTCTTCAGATGATTGTGTAATATATCATCATTGTCTCTTACCTTCAGGTCATTGTGTAATAGTTATTATTTTGTTTTATGTTAAGGTCATTGTGTAATCTACGCGTTATTGTGTTTTACGTTCAGGTTATTTGGTAATATACACATTGTTGTATTAAATGAATTTTTTTTTGCTTTATCATTATGATTTATATATAAAAAGTACGTGATTTTGTTGTTTCGTCAATACTATTTATAAAGCTCATGAATTTATAAAAAAAATAGTTAGACACTACAACGACAAAAATGAAACACTCACAAACAAAAAAGAGACAATAATAGGCAATTAGACACAATGACGCATTACAAATATAATAGGTAGAGGGAAACGTTTTTTTTTTTAATTTTTTTATATAACAATATTATACTCGTTTTAAAGATAAAAAAATGCTCATTTTTTTTGTGTAATTTTTTTAAAAAGATAATATTGTATATAAAAGTTATGCTCGTTTAAAAAAATGGGGGGAACGTGATAAAAAGTAAACAAAAGTGTCTATGACTAAAATACCCTTTCACTAACTTTTTAATACAACTTTGATTTCAACCATTAAATTATATATCTAATGGTTCACAATCCTTCTCACACTTCTCACCAATCTAAGCATTTTTACTATAACCTCACCCTACATATGCATGCGTGCATTAATTTAGCGCATCTTAATTCATAATTTGATGTCATTTGTTGATGTGTTGGTAAATCTTTGCTACAGATCGATCTGGCTCGTGTTTGAAACTTTGAATTGAATGATAAAGTAAGTATCTTTTTGTGTGGGATTTAACCGGAACATGATAAGATGGTATATTCCTGCATATATATATGTGTGTGTGATTACGGATTAATGTTAAAGTTAAAATCTTGGATCGTGCCCTGACGTGGATATGAGCGAATGAGCGATGTGTTCGATCACCCACACGAGCACATGCATGATGCTGCATGTGTGGATAGATTATACTGAAATGCTAGCTAGCTTTTGACCAAACTGGGGGTCCAAAGATTCGACCCAGCTAGCTTTGAAGATACCCAATAGAACAAAAGTGATAAAAAAAGAATCCATCTTTTAAATTGCATGGATGGTCCAGTTAATTAGGTTCCATCTTCAACAGATATAGTAACATATGGCATATAAAGTTCATTAAATATCCATCGAATGTCAAACAAAATATCTTCAGAAATAAAGTGGTCAAGTAGACATGGGAATGATATTTTACAAGTCGTCCATAGGGTCATGCATGTGGTCTTCACCAAAAGGTTTTCTAAATTTTTTTCGTACATTCAAAAGGCCAACCACGTGTGAATCCAGGAAAAAAAAAAGAAAATTATCAAAATTAAATGAAAAATTACCAAAAACATTAACTTTATCAGACTAGATATGTTTTTCTAACCGATGATTATATGATAGAACTTAGACATCACGTACTCCTCTGCCGGGCTAGTTAAGCTAGCCGGCCGGCTCAAAAAAATCATAGAAAAACATAAATGAGACCGTCTGTTAACTAACTAAAACACAACATATATGTGTACATGTTACACCCCGGGCTCTCGGCGACCCGGGCGTTGCGACCCGAATTGGTTTCATAGTTATACAGTCTCGGTCAGAGTTTATTATTCATTTTAATATGTTTCAGCGGAAGCGTCATTTCATAAATTTATAAATAATTCACATGCATAGATGTGAAAACTGTTTTTCATGTGTTATAAAAAGTTCATACGCATAGGTATGAAAACTTCACTATCACATTTTTATAATATAACTTTTCATAAATAACTTTTCAGGATTTCACAAAAATTCATACGTATAAGTATGAATATCATCATTTCATATTATAATAAACCAGCTTTTTACAAACACATATTATACATCATTTTATAATATCTGGTTTATACAAGACTTGTATTTTAACACCCCGACCGATGGCGGAAACATCGGGGTGACACGAAATGTAGATTGTTCATAGCTTAGGGTATAAAGATGTAAATAATCATAATTAAACATTTAATGCAATATTAATTCAAGCATTCAATACATAGTCAAATAAATTCAAACCTAACTATTACATCATTCAAATTTAATTTCAAATTCAAATACATAGTTCAAATCAAATAAAAATAAATCCAAGCTCATAGTTTGCTAGTTTCTATTTCCACCTGAAACATGTTAAAATCAAGTGTCAACTCAAAGAGTTGGTGAGTTTCATAGGTTTTGACACTCAAACCAAAAGGTATATTAAAAATGATATAGATAATGTTATATGTGAACTCTAAGCATAATGAACATAATCAAAATGAACTAGCAAGTAAAGCAGATCAACAAATGTTAACAAATGATGTTTGACCTATGTTTAGCATTACTAAGATGCTTAAATAGTAAACTATCACCGCGGGCCTCCCCCGAAGGGTAAATTAAACGACGGTGGGATGGTCGGTCCAATAGAACTATCATAGTCACTAAAATTAGTGTGATCAATGCCTATGCTTAGCTAAAGTTCACTAACTATAAGACCATTAGCTAAGTTCACATGTAAATGTAATAAGTATGTTGCATGTTTCACCCCTAAAACAAAAATAGTAAAAGAGGGGCTATGAAGACTCACCTTAGTATATGAGCTAGCCTTTGCAATGATTTGTCAAGTATAGTTCAAATATATCCAACAAATTCAAAGTCCACCTAAGTAATTCATTAGGCATATATTAACATAACTATTTCTTTATAAATTCAAAATGGATCAATGGGTTCAACTTGTGTTGAATAATTATTATCTCAAAATTAAAATTCATCATGATTTATGAGATATTGTAATGATGTTTGAAAATGTTTGAAATTCTTATGTTGGCATATGTAAATAAAAATTTAACCAACTTTATGTTTAACCAATAATGATTATTCAAAAGAATTCGAAACTTTTAAATACAAAATATATTCTATAAAATGTATAGAAATGGTTTGATAAAGTTTTAGTTTATCAAGATTTCAAAAAAAAAAACTTATTTTAAATGAAACATAATATCTTTATTCAAAAGAAAATTTAGTTTTATATTTTATAAAGCTTTAAAATAAAATGTCAAGAATTTACTTGAATAGAAATGCAACATATATGTTTATAAAATATATGGTGTTTTAAAATAACTTATAGATTAGGATTAAAACATTTAGGTAAAAGTAAAATATTTATTTTATGAAATATGTAAAATTGAAATAAAAGTTACTGAATAATTTTTAAGAAATTAATTTACTAAAACATAAATATTTATGTATGTATGTTATATACTTTATTGTTATATATATTATATATATACATTTATTATTATTATTATTTAAAAAATATTAGGTTTTAATTAAAAAGAATTTTCTGTGAAAGTAGAAGTTAAAAATGAATTTTAAAATAAAAGATAATAATTAAAAAAAAAATGGTTCAAAACGGCTTAAATCGTTAGACCCGAGAATCGAACCCGTGACCTAACCCTTGAACCCGAGAGTGCTTAACCAGTCGATCTAGGCTCTAAGCCGCGAGAATATCGGGTGTTGATTATATTTAACATAATCGAATTTAGAAACCCCAATTCAGTTCTTCAAACTAAAAAAACCCTAATTCCTTTCTTTATCAAAATTCGTTCTATCAAGACTCAGATCGTTTGAGAAATCATGGGGCTTTTGTTATAGTTGAAAAACCGAGTAAGATGATGTAAGAAACACTAACCTTGTCAAGCGTTTGAATGGATTTCGAGTTAGAGAGAGAGAACGAGAGACCCGAGAGCTTGCAGGTCTTGAATCGCTTCTGTGTCGAGTAGAGAATGTGTTTTGGATGCGCAGAGAGTTTCGTGAGGTCGAAAGGATTGTGAGGGTAGGTTTAATTCGAATTTTATACTCGTTCTTGTACAACTTGAATTTCCGATCAAGGTTCTATGTTTGGAAACGATTTTTGAAGTTAATAGAAACAATCGATCATAATGGTGATTGGAATCGGTTCACGCGTTCGTATACATTCCTAAAATACATTTGGTTAGCTTTCATCGCGTTGGAATGGTTGAATTCGAATTGCCGGGTCGACCGAAAGGGAAAACGGGTCGGAGGAGTAGAAACCGGGTAGGAGAGGAGAGCATCTGTAGGGTATTGGCAACTTTAGCCCCTCCCATGTTTCTTTTAATAAAAATTTTTAGTTTGACACTTTCTACCCCATCTTTTATAATTTCTTGTTTTACTTTGTTATAATTTATATAAAATTTTATTTAAACTTCATTTTTAATATAAATCAGTCATATTTTTATAAATCATCATTTTAATGTCTTTATAAAATTAAAACATATTTATTTGTTTTATTTATTTAAAGTTTATTTATTTATGTTTAAAATTTATAATTACTTTATTTATAATATGTATACATATACATCTATATTTCCTATAGATTTTTATAAAAATTTTCACATTTATTTGTGTAATTTATTTATTTAGATTTAAATTTTATAAACTCTAATAATATGTTGTTAAATTTTCTGTAAATTGTATAATGATAGTAACTATACATCTGTGTGTATATTTAATTATTTATTTAAATTGTTTTCTTATACATCCACCATGTGCATATGTGTTTGTGTAAAAATAAAAAGATAATCCCAATGACGTCATAATTGCTTTATTAAACATAAATGTTTATTACAAATTTCATAAATGTTACATGTATGCATAGCTCCAATAGCTCCGTGGTCTTACCACAAGATTATATTCAAGGTATCATAGGTCAAGAATCTCTAATCTTGCTTTTCTTTTACATTTCGTTATTACCTGAAAAGTTTTTGAAAATAAAACGTCAACATAATGTTGGTGAATACAAATAACAGACTCAATATGTAAACATAGCATGTTCGGTCCTTTAACCATAAATAATAGTGGCAATACTACACATTTAGCATGCTATTTTACTGATCGGTACAACCACTGCATATCCTGGCTTGTATTGTCACTGGTTAGGAACAACAGCGGAGTGCGTCTTACAATTGTTTCCTCCAGCCCACAGCCCATCTCTGGTTAGGTTGCCTGCGGAATGCGTCTTACGTATAACCTTCCAGCCCACGTTACCAGCCACGTATGGGAATTTCACCCATAGTGGATACAATTTGCAAATCGTACGTATACTAATGGCCTAAATGTT
The DNA here is from genome assembly GCA_009363875.1 of Mikania micrantha. Lineage (NCBI taxonomy): Eukaryota > Viridiplantae > Streptophyta > Magnoliopsida > Asterales > Asteraceae > Mikania > Mikania micrantha. The sequence continues at coordinate 103,925,870 of CM018680.1, forward strand.
GGTCTAATAGTATCCCTTTATGCATCAAAGTTTAAACATAATGCTCATAAAAATTCATTTATAATTTAAAACCAAGTTAGATGTATTCACCTGGATTTTTGGTTGGCTAAGCGACAGCTTAGAACTTTTCAATATAAATTTGGGCAGCGTTTCAGCTTAATCTATTCTTATAATTATTCTGCAAGGAAGATTTACTTACTTATTTATTTATTTATTATTATTATTATTATTACGACGAATATTATTATTATTATTATTACGATTATGATGATTATTATTATTATTATTTATTATTATTTTAAGTAAACTAATGTGACACCCCTCAATTTTCAGGTCAGCTGTTATTTTATTAAATATTTATTTAATTGATTATTTGTGCACGTGGCACGACAGTACAAACATTAACACACAACAAGATAATTCGAGGAATTATCGAGAAACCACACACATGTGTCAAAACACACGAACGTTGGTGAACGCCTAGCACATCGTGAATTAACACTCGAAACCTCACGAAACACTCGAACACTGAATTTGGAAGTTCAAACGAGGCCAAACGATAGTTCGTAAACGTGAAAACGACGACGAACGGACCAAATCTTTAAAACTAGGCTTATTGGGCTCTTCAGGGGGGCCATCGCGGTACGCAATGGCCCATAAGAGGCCCTATAGCGGTACGCGACGAGATTCAGGAGAATTTGAATCCGAATTCCTTTGCGGTACGCGAAGCATCTTTTTGTCTCATTCTGCGGTACGCGACGACATCCAGACGCCAAATCTTTATAAAACCAAGACAAATCATGCCTAGCCTACCCCATATCATCATTTCTCCGGTTTTACACGCCATATCTCGACTGAATTCGTCTTCTACACCCTGAAGCCTCCATTAACAGCCATCAAAGCTCATTTGAAGGTCCAAACTTGAAGTGGTTGAAGGCTTGGAAGCTTGAAGGAAGATTGTGGAACTTGAAGACCATCACCACCACTTCGACCCTATTCAAACTAGTTATCAGGAGCTGCTAACATTACCATTCATCAGTTCTTGAGCCTCTTGAGGTAGTTCTATGGCTAAAATGCATTTTTCACACCTTTACACTCACATGCATGGCTTTAAGCACACATGTAAGCATTATCATCACACATGCACGGATTTCTTATGATTCCAATATGGGTTTGTTGATTTCAATGTGTTTCTTGATGATCTAGAATGATTAGAGAACATTTCATGATGATCTATGATGATGTACTTGTGTAAATATCGTGATTTGGTTATAACTTGATGAAATAGTTACATGCATGAAGGATCTAAAGCATTGTAGATGGTTTTGACTATATAGAAATGATTCTTACTAATGTTTAAGTGTTTTTGCAAGATTAGATCATGATATTGTTGGTTAAAATATGATAATGTGGAAAACTTGCTATTTTTAGTAACTTTTGAGTTACAAGATGGTGAAATAGATGATATTGGTAACATGCATGCTTATGATTTTGCTATAAAGATGTATTTAGGATGATATTGATGTCTATAATGAGATTTTGATGTTGGTCATGATCATTTTGGCATAGTTACTATATTTAGTAACTTTTAAATGTGAAATATTGTTAGATGATGAACTTGACTATTTGAACATGTTTAAATGATGTTAAATGATTTATAATGATGATTTATGAATTAAAAATGGATTAGAAGTGTTTACGATGGTCATTTGTAAGCAAATTTACAAAGTTACTATTTATAGTAACTTTATTGTTAGAAATATCAAATTACGAATGCTTTATATGATTTGAGCATGCTAAGTGGTTTATTATGTTTTAATATGATGAATAAATGTTAAGTTAGATGGTTTCCGATATCGCATATGCTAGAAATGGAAACTTTCCATTTTAGGAAACTTTTATGTGCAAACATGATATAAGTGACTTATGTGATTTCGTATGATGATGTGTTAAGTGTTAACATGATCACGTAGAACTAACAAGCATGCTAGAACTCTAAAATCGATATGCTTTGTGGAACTTGCCATAAATGGAAACTTACTAAATATTGTAAGTTGTCCATAGACGCGAATTACGCGTTTTGCACACGACGAGCACTTACACGATTGCCACACGATCCACAACCGTCATAGGGTTCACCAACGGGTCGTTGACTTGACACGGTCAACTTTGGTCAAACACGGTCAACTTTGGTCAAACACGGTCAATGTGGACCAACACGAGCTAACATGGTTATTGTGGACCGACACAGACAAACATGAAGAACCGAGGGTTGTTGAGCACCAACACGAGCACTAACACGAACACAAGCACTGTCATTTACACAAACTCACGTATGGTATACGATATAGGTAGCCGATGACCAACTACACTACTTGACACTTCAGAAGCTTACGCTTACACTCGTTCAGTTCACTAAGGTGAGTTTACGACCCCTCTTTACTCTTTTCAAACGTTTTAAATATGGGGAAAATACTAGTTGCATTGAGTCAAACATCTATTATTGTACAAACATTTTACTGTGTATGCTGGTTTATTAGACAAACATTAAGTTTTGAACTCGTAACAAGTCATCACAAAGTCTTACCGTTAATGTACGAACAACGTGGTAGGTTTGAATGGATCCGTTTGGGTGTGACTAACCCCACAAGGCACAATATTGACCGGATGTCATAACCCGTGAAACTCTGACCTAACTTGCTGTGTATACGAGACACAGCGGAGGCAAGAGCAAACAAGTCTAGTTCGGTAGTGACGCACTGACACTTGGAGCCTAGGGATCGGTACTAACATTTGATAAACAGCATGACACACGTTTTCTTATTATATGTATATATCAAAACCTGTGAACTCACCAACCATTGTGTTGACACTTTTTAAACTTGTATTCTCAGGTAACTGACAGGATCGGGGAATCTAGGAATACACTTAGGGGATTTGAGCTTAGGATCCCGCATGCATTAAATTTTCTGTCTTATGAAACAATTTAAACTTCTGTTCTGTTTTTAACAATGTTGTATCAAACTTATTATTTTTCCGCTGCATGTTATGACAAATACATTTTTCCGCTGCTAATATTTACTATTACGCTGCAAACTACTGTGTTAAGTGTATGTCAATCATTGTTTTAGAAACGCATATAGAGTTGTTCTATATGATCCACGAGCAGTGATTCTGGCCACGTCACACCCACGTGGAATGACACCACGAGTGGGAATTTGGGGGTGTGACAACTAAAATTTATATATACGTAGGGTCGGATCGTAACCCTAACCCTATAAGTTAATATTATATTTAATTCTTAAATTTATAAGTTTAACTAAGAAACTAGATGATATACATATACGAACTGAGTCCTCAATCTTGACTTTTATACTGATCAGCACCTCCTAGCATCCAGATCTTCTAATTTCTTTCTCAGTGTGTGTATTGTATATGTATGTGTGATTTCAAAATGCAGTGAAATTGAAAGTATTTATAGGCAGTTTTAAACTTGCTCTTCAAGGTATTATAGATACATGTGATTTAATCGACGAAATGAATCATCTCAATTTCTTTTGGCTTCAACAAAATTTGACACGTACATTCTTCAATTCACATTTTGAAAGTAAAGTTTATATTATTTTATTATTATAATTAGTTTAGCTCGAAATTTTTTTTGTCTTATAACTTTTAAAATGTAATGTTTTATAAAATTCAAAAAAATACTGCTAGGACCGACTCATTTTTCTCAACATTTCGACCTAAGTTTCGTTAAAAACGGGGAAAGTTTAATTTTAATATATTTTATTAATTTTAGACGGTCTCCTATAGTATTAACTAACCGAATAAGTATGTCTAAAAAAATTTAATAATCATTTTACTCGTTACTTATTAGTATGTAAGTATCACATATGTGTATATAATAGCTAGATATTCAAAATAATAATATTGAACAACATAATTTATAAAAATAAATATGCATGTGTTACAGTACATTTTCGTGACAACTAATTAGCCAGAAGCTTTAGCTAGCCTGCATTTTTTTTTCTTTGTTTTTTTTGAACGACTTAGTAGAATACCATTCAATATGATTTCAACCGTCCCAAGACGGAATTTCAACACCTCTCTTAGATGTTGGCTCTAACTCAAAACGATGGGTTAGGTGCATTTTTTATCAGCATTAATACTACTATTATTTTTTAAAATTGTTAATTGCTTAACTAATTTTCTCAATTTTATCTTATATTTACTCTTAAAATATGTCAAGCTAACTTAATTGAGAAATCATTTAGATTCTCCAGCAATCTATCTATCCGTGTGTTGTTCAATGAAAGGTGGTCGGGTTTTGTGACATGAGTTTCAAGATTGAGCTTCCAGTTAGGTTTTATGTTTCAAGTTTTTTTGATTGTTTCATTATTGACTTTGTTTGGGGAAGCATGATCTATGAAGAAGGGTTGTTAGGTTCTCCAAGAGATCTGTCATAGGTAAATTGGTTACAATTTATTTTTAGTTATTTGATTTACCGGTTACTGCATCAACAAATAAGTTTATTTGATGATGTTTAGTATAATAATCGTTAAGTTCAGACATGTGTCATTGTTGTGTTGATATACGTGCACTTTTTAATTAGTTTATTGTATTGCTTTGGTTGAAGATAGTAAGTACAAATAAATAACTTCAATACATAGTTTTGATTTAGCTTGGTGGAAGATTAAGCATTGCTAAGTCAAAAAGGATTAGATGTGGTATTGATGGGAATAAGACCTAAGAAATGAAACTACTTGATTGGGAACTAAAAGAAAATAAAGTCATTACATTGAAAATATTAATAAGGGATGTAGCATTCAACATCATGAAAGAAACCAATACTTGTGATAAAAAAAATGTTCTTTTTGAAAGAGTTGTTTACGACAACAATGATGAAAGAACGGAGCTACTTTTGATGGCTCACATTGATAATCTAAATTCAATTTGTCTAGATTAAGTTTGTAAAAATTGAATTTGATGATGAGATTCAAGATCTATTTTAAGTTTTTGATAATTAAACTTAATAATAATGAGATTCAAGATCTAATGTTGATATCTTCTTTACTAGATTGTTGGTTTGAGATAGTTATTAACTCATCAAATTCTATTTAATTTGTTTTCTTTATTGTTTGTTCTTATCTCTATTATTCAGCTATTTTGTATTTCAAATTAACTAGAATATAGGATCTTATATATAAGAACCTTCTGTATAAATGTTTTATTCTTTTCATTATTGAATCAATACACAAATATCATATTGATCATATTGTTAATATGGTATCAGCCTAAAACCGATTCCTCACCCTAATTCCGCCGCACCACACCCTATACCAATCCTTAATTTTCTTCCATGGCCGACGAAATCCCTGTCTTTGTCAACTCCATCCCAGCCAACACCTCTAATCAAACAGCACTCACCATGGTTACATTCCCATCCTCCCTCCAGCTTACCTCTTCCAACTATCTCAGTGGAAAACTCAAATCGAGGCTTTTCTACAGGGAATTGATCTCTTCAAGTTCATTGACGGCTCCTTCTTGGCATCACCTTCAACTCATGCAGACTACTCCAAATGGTTTCTACAGGATCGACTTCTATTCGGCGCCCTTGTTAGCAGCCTTTCTCCCACAATCGTACCCCTTGTCTCCAATGCCCCTTCATCCTACGATGCATGGACTATCTTAGCCACCACCTACGCATCAACCACCCGTGGACATCTCAAACAACTTCAACACAGGCTCAAAACTACCACCAAAACCCCAGTCAAATCAATCTCCGAGTACATGCAACAAATAAAAATCCTAGTTGATGAACTTGCAAACCTTGGCAAATCTATGGACATTGAAGACATTACTGACATCATCCTCTCCGGCCTTGACCAGAAAACATACAAACCCATTATCGAATCCATCCATGCACGTGACACACCCTTTCAATTTCATGAGTTACATGAAAAGCTCATTAACCATGAACTTTCCATTGCTCAACAAACGAACCCAACACCTCCCAACATCCACCAGCCTATCATAGCCTTTACCTCTAACACCCGTCACCAACAAAAACCCAGGAACCAGCGCAAAAAACATGCCCACAAATGGCCTTTTACCCACCCCAAACACCTCACATAATCCCTCCCCAAAACCCGTCCTTGGTCGCTGCCAATGGTGCTTCACCCAAGGCCATTCCCTTACCTCTTGCCCCACCTTCAAGAAGGCTCATCCATCCATTACCCTTCTTATTTATCCTTGCTACACTCCTAAACCACAACTCCACACAGCTTCTCAAGGCAACTCAGCATCAGCCTCCTCCTGGCTCTTTGACAGCGGTGCTTCTCACCACGTTACCAACGACTTTAATACACTCTCATTACACACCCCCACCGATGGAACCGATGACTTGATCATCAGAGACGGTTCGTTGCTTACTATTTCACATATTGGCTTTATGAAAATGTACTTTTCTCAAATACCTTTTCTCCTTAATAACGTCCTTTGTGTCCCTTCCATTACCCGCAACATAATTTCTATTTCTAGAATTTGTCTTGACAATCCCATACTAATATATATTTATTCTTGTTACTTTCTTATCAGGGATCTCCGCACCAACAAACGCCTTATCCAAACAACCGTTAAACGTGGGCTCTACCAAATCCGGTCACAACAGCCTCCTCATGCCTTCCACCTTGCTTCAAATAAAGATCCTCCTTGGCATCACCGTATAGGACATCCACATCATCAAGTTTTTCAACGAATTGCATCTATTGTTCCCTTTATTTCTTCTTTTAATGATCATTGTAATTCATGTTGCATCAATAAGAGTCATAAATTACCATTTCATGAATCTACAATTATTTCCACTAGAACACTTCAATTAATCTTTTCTGATGTTTGGTGTTCTCCAATTTTATCATATGATGCATTTAAATATTATATTATATTTGTAGACCACTTCACTAAATACATTTGGCTCTATCCTTTAAAAAGAAAATCGGACTCCCTAAGCACCTTTTTACGATTCCAAAAACTGGTTGAAACATATTTTCAAACCAAAATCCTTCAATTCTACTCCGACAATGGAGGATAATATCTAAAACTCGCCTCTCATTTCTCATCTTGCGGCATCTCGCATCTCACCTCCCCACCACACACACCCGAACACAATGGCTTTGCCGAACGACGACATCGTCACATTGTCGAAACGGGTCTCACCCTCTTATCTCATGCCCACTTGACCTCAAAATTCTGACCCTTTTCCTTCACCACTGCTACGTATCTTATCAACCATCTTCCCACCCCCACTCTCAACAATGAATCTCCCTTTCTAAAGCTCTTCAACAAACACCCAAATTACCACAAACTGAGATCCTTCGGCTGTTTAGAATACCCCTAGTTACGACCTTACTCAAACCACAAACTCCAAGAACGATCCAAGCCATGTGTATTCATCGGCTACTCATTATATCAAAGCGCCTACACTGTGACACCTCGTAAATTCTAGGTCAGCATTAATTTTATTTTAACAATAATGTGTATTATTAGTTCATACGTGGCACTAGAATAATAAATATTTAGTGTGACACGTGGCACAACAGTCCAAACACACCGATAATTCGAGAAATTATCACAAATCACTCGCACGTGTCTTGAATAACGAACATTGGTGAACGGATCGGACCACAGTACACTTTCATTACACTTAAGTTCTAGGGAACCTAGAATAGGTAGAACAATGCTTATGTGTCGAGAAAAGATGTTCGTAATCGTGAAATATGCGAAAATCTGCTCGAAACAACAAGATTGGGCCTATTGGGCTCCTCAGGGACCCGTCGCGGTACGCGACAGCCCACAAGAAGGAGCATTGCGGTACGCGATGGATGGGTGGCAATTTGAATCCCGAAATTCATCGCGGTACGCGGAAACTTTCAGAGACCCTTGTCGCGGTACGCGACGACTCCAACACCCAAGATCTTTGATTTAACCAAGACTAATCATTCCTATTAACCACCCTACTCTTATCCTAACCATCCTAGACCCTAAAACTCGTCATTATAACTTGCCATTCTTTTATAATCCCATCTAGAAGCCATTAACAACACTTGAAGAAGCTTAGATTGAAACCTTGAAGCTTGGAGCTTCATAGGAAGCTTGAAGAAAAGAAGTGTGTAGCTTGAACACCACCATCTTGTGGCTGCTGTCCAGAAGCATTTGAGGCTGATTCTTCTTCATCTTGGTGCATTTAGGAGCCAAAGAAGGTAGATCTCGAATCTATGTAGCACAAAACACACATTCAACACACACAAACCCACATGCAATGGGAAAAACCCACATGCAATCACTCACACTTCACATGCACGAGTTTTTCTTTGTTTGAAACTAGGTTTGTTAATTTTAGTGAGTTTCTTGATGATCTAGAATGATTAGAAAACATTTCGTGATGATCTATAATGAGATGCTTATGGAAATATCACTATTTGGTTATAAAATGTTGGAAAACCCACATGCATTTTTGATCCATGGCATGTGGGATGGTTTTGAACATTCAAATGAGTTACTTGATGATGTTAAAAGGATATTGCATGATTAGATTATGTTTAGAATAGATAAACTATGAGATTTTGAAGAACTTGCTGTTTATAGTAACTTTATAGTTACACTTTGATGAAAATGGTGGTTCTAGCAACATACATGTATGATCTAGGTGATTTACATGATTATTGATGATAATATGTTGCTAGTTATGATATTTGGCATAATCTAAGAGGTTAGGGATGCTATTGTAGTCAAGAGATGTAAAAAATATGATGGTTACTAAAAATAGTAACTTTGTTGTGACAAAATTTATATGGATGATTTAATGACCACATGTATGTGACTAGATCGATGGGTTGTGTATGAAATGATGATTTGAAACCAATGTGATGGTTATTGATGCATTAGGATGGTTAGAATAGCTAAAAGGCAAGATTTTGTGAATATTTCTAAATATAGTAACTTTATTTTGCAAAGTCTATAAATGGCATCATGTTTGTTGTAATGAATATGATTTAATGGCTATTTAGGACTAATATGATGATATTATGATGAGATTGGTATCTAGACTTTGTAACATATGCTTATTCTAGTAACTTTCTAACTATAGAAACTTTTACGCGCAAAACATGCTAAATCGGCTAAGTGTGACTATGTGCTATGTGTTAACATGCTCACTTAGGATAAATATGCATAATAGAATAATCGGATATGATTTATTGCATGCCTTGCCAAACATGGAAACTTTCCTGAAATAGAAACTTACTATAAAATAAAGTTACTATATTTATAAATATTCACAAAATCTTGCCTTTAGGTATCCGCACACTTCACACGACACCAAACTACACGTTACACGATCACTTGATCCAAAACCGTCACCAACGGGTCGTTAGGTCAAACACGGTCAACACGACTCACATAACAACTTGGTGTTGTTAAACACAAACACGGTCCTATGAGACCCATATATGTGAACACAAACTTACAACACCTATATGATATAGGTAACTACTAGCCGGCGAGCTACACCGTTCTCGTAAGAACACGCTTTATACAAACTCAGGTGAGTTTACAGCCCCACTTTTACTCTTTAACTGTTTTGCTAAACTATTAGGGAGATATTACTATGCAACTGTTTAGATATATGACTGGTATGTTGTAAAACTATTTTCGAGTGTAACTTTTATCGCATAAAGTCCTCACCTATCCTTACCGTCAATTGTATGACAAACGAGTGGTTATTACGTAGTACTACTGGGTTTGACTAGCTCCACTCGGTAACAAAGTTGGCTGGAGGTCATAACGAGTGTAATATCGGTGTTGATTTGGGTTCCGCGATGACCCAAGGAGGCAAAGGAAAACAGTCGAGTTTCGGTAAGATGACATGACACACTCCACGGATCGTAGATCCAACTACTAAACTTAACATACCCAGTATATGTCTGTTTTACTATTTCTGTCTGTCTAAACCTGTGAACTCACCAACTTTTTAGTTGACACTTTTCGCATGTATTCTCAGGTAACTAATGGAGCACACGCTAGGGCACACAGGATGAATTCAAGAAGAGTCGCATGCATTAGACTCTTGTCCTAGGCTTAATGTGCATTGAATTCTTTTGAAACATTTCAAACTATGTAGTGTCTTAAACAATTTACTTTCCGCTGTATTACTCTTTATTTCCGCTGCTTTTAACATTAAACATTTTCCGCTGCGTATTATTGAAACATGTATTATTTTACAAATCTGTGTGATTGTGTAACTCATATAGAGTCGTTCTATATGACCATGAGCTATGATCCTGGCCACGTCACACCTGTAACACCCCGACCGATGGTGGAAACGTCGGGATGCCACGAGGGATGTGTAGATTGTTCAAAAGCTCGTGGGCATCTAAATCAAATCATCATATATCATTCAATCAACCAAAATAAGTACACAAAAATCATGTCTAACATGAATTAGTTACATCAATTACAAAAAGAATTAGCTATCTAACTAAATTCAATTCGCCAGAATTTCAGTTAATTAGCTAAGTCCAAGATCCTATATGATGACGTCCAAAAGTTTGAGTTCTTCATCCTCAACCTACTTTGCTTCATTACCTGAAACATGTAGGAAAATCAAGTGTCAACTACTAGGTAGTTGGTGAGTAATCATAAGTTTTTATACTTTAAAAATGTTTTATAAAATGAGTATAAAGGTTTGTGTTTGAAAAGAGTTTTATAAAAAGTTTTAGAAAAATGAGTATAAAAACTTATAGTTTATTTGAGAAGATCCACAAGAGTACCTGCGTGACAACCCAATACATATCCCAACACAACCAATCAAACACACAACAATCACATAATCACATATCAATTCAGTCATAGACAATCAGAGATAATCATAGTCAATAATAGATAATCAAACACATATCCATTCAACCAATCTCAACATCAATATTCTCAAATAATATATGTGACTATACATGGTCATTATGTAATTAACATAAGTTAAAAACATGATCCATGGAGTGGAAGCAATCCACGTGAAAATACATGAAACCAATGCAATTAACCAAGGTCAAAGGCATTGTTTCACGGAGTTATGATAATCCAAGTGGCTATACATGTAATCTTTGTTATTGACCAAAGTCAATGACAATCTTTACACGGATGTGGTAACCCACGTGACAATACTTGTGATCATTGCGTATAACCGAGGTCATCAGCAATGCCACACGGAGTTTTAATAATCAATGTAATTCCATAATATAAATATCATATTGATAAACATGTATCATCCATGTGTTATCAAAATAATATTAAATTGGTATACATGTTTCACCTCCGAGTTTTAAAACAAAACAGTTTAAAAGAAAGGGAGGTTATGAGAACTCACCTGAAGTCCTTAGAGTCTGAGTTCTTGTATTATGCGCGCTCGCGTACGCAAACTCAAAGCAACTCAAGGATCTGTAAGTATCGTGTATTTATGTTTATAAGTAAATGTGTTTTCATTTCAGTTAATTGTTCATACTTATCACTTTCAAGTGTTCCTAGCTTAATTCATCATGTTGTTCCCAAGATTTATTACTAACTATCATAACAATATGATTTAAATTTTCCTATTGTTGACTATTTTCCAATAATACAGTTGTTGAGATATTATAGGTACATTCTCACATGCATGATCAATATACTAACCACCTCGTCTTGAATTAGTGATGCTTTAGTTTTATTTTTATAAAATCTACACATCAAGTTAATTTTCCTTCAAGTTCAATATATATGAATGTGTTACTTACCTTCTTTGTATTTCAAGTTAGAAAAGGTGGTGGTTTGGGTCCTTCATGCATGCATGGATACTTATAATTTCCTTTAGACTTTAACCCTCCATTTACCCTAGTTTGTTACTTTGTTGTTATTATCCGAAAAGAGGGAGGGGCAGCGAACCTTATTGCCAAAGCAATAGGTTCGGCTCCCATGTACTAGGGTTCGGCCATGTATAAATGAGAGATTCGGTCATAAAGGTCCGGGTCTCTCTCTATGGTTTGACTAACGTGTACGAGAAGGGTTCGTGAGTCACTGTAGGTTCGTTACCCAAGGTTCGGTGCTAGGTTGTCCGAGGTTCGGCAATGACAAGCTTCGGCTACTCCAAACTCGATAGCCTCATAGGTTCGTTAGGTTAGGGTGTGAAAATCATAGGTTCGCTGGAACAAGGAGGGGGTTCGGCTCCATCAAGGCTTCGGCTAGGGTTCGTGACCCATGCAGGGTTCGTGACTAGATCATCTTAATGGTTCGTCACTGGGAGGGTTCGGCTAAGTTAAGGGGAGGTTCGTTCGCCATGCAGACATGGAGGGTTCGCCGGCCAAGGTTCGGCCCCTCCAAGATGCTAGGGTTCGTAGCCTTCATGCAGGTTCGTTCCACATTAAGAAGGTTCGTGGCTAGCTGGGAGAAGGAAAGGTTCGGCTGCAATAAGGGTTCGCCACCCCTGGTTCCCGCCCACAGGTTCGGCCGTATGTGCTGTGTCGTGAACCAGCCACCCATTATCTTCTTTCTCGAACTTTTTGCAGGTTTAAGGTCATCAATGGCTTCCCATGTTTCAACAACAACTCGATTTACACCCATGGAACCCTAAACTCGGTTAAAACTTGATAGCAACTCAACACACTAAGTGTCACACCCCGGGCCGGCGGGAACGGATCGGGTTTTCCCGTCGGGCGGAAGGTTCCCGGGGCGCGATATCTTGTATGATAATCGAAATGATCAGATTGTTTACATGGCACATGATGATTCACGAGAAATGCTAACATGACATATGATGTAGAATTACAAAGTTAAATTACAATGTTACGATCATAATTTAACTAAGTAAATCCATCCAAAAAGAATCAACGAGTTTATATCTTGTATATGTACAAGATATACAAAAAGGTGATTCATTGTTTTGCCATCCAAAGTATGCAACCAAAAATAAGCTAGGTCTTCTAAAAGTCCATTAGCTTAATACTTGCATCTATGAATCTACACCTGTCCGTCACCTGAGAAAACATGCATTTAAAACAAAGTCAACACTAGGTTGGTGAGTTCATAAGTTTAGTATTTGAAAAACCATTGACTTTATGTCAGTACTGTTTGCAACGTTTCACACAAATTGTATTGATGATTGAATCTCATGTTTCACACAATGTCCTCTCCATGGTTATATGTACAGATAATGTCTCATCCAGTCAAGCATGCTTATATATAGGGGCATACGAAAAGGTCAAGCCTAGACGCCACCCCACCACATGCTTAACTGCACTCAACACTACCTGTAATACAACGATGGATACCCATTTCCTTTCACCCAAGATTTCCCGGTATGTTTATCCACTAAGTAAATAGGAAAGAGATATGATTATCTCTGTTAACCATTCCTTATGGAACAGTCGGCATGTAAAATAACATAACGAATAAAGTAAGAGACATAAAATCTCTGTTAGCTATTCCTTACGGATTAGCCCGGTAGGTAAGAGACATAATCGTCTCTGTTAGCTAATCCTTATGGATTAGCCCGGCAGATATGATAAACCAACAAACAAGGTAAGAGACATAATCGTCTCTGTTAGCTAATCCTTACGGATTAGCCCGTCAGATATGATAAACCAACAAACAAGGTAAGAGACATAATCGTCTCTGTTAGCTAATCCTTACGGATTAGCCCGGCAGGTATGATAGCACCTCTCGTGCCCGGTAAGTAAGATAGCACCTCTCGTGCCCGGTAGGTATGATAGCACCTCTCGTGCCCGGTAGGTATGATAGCACCGCTCGTGCCCGGTAGGTATGATAGCACCGCTCGTGCCCGGTAGGTATGATAGCACCGCTCGTGCCCGGTAGGTATGATAGCACCGCTCGTGCCCGGTAGGTATGATAGCACCGCTCGTGCCCGGTAATAGTTCATTAGATTTCCCTAGCCCTGATGATTAGAGTTTGTGATTTACTCGGCTGACCTATGGTTAATGTAACCGGCACACTCTGACGGTTATGGGATGTACTATAAATAGAGTACTAATAGGCAATAGTAGTACATATAGGGATTCCCACCCCTAAGGTGTGTGCATGCGATATCATCCTCGATATCACAAGTAAATGTCTCAACTGTTATCTCAAGGTTGCGTGTTCTAGTGATCTTGAACAAAGTGTCATAAGAATAAGTCTTAGTCATGATGTTAGTACCGTGTGAATGATCCTGTTATCATGAAATTACCTTATCATGATGATCATTCATGTCATTTGTAATTGTTATTGGCATGCTATCCCATGGTTTTTTTCCCGTTATCCTATCGTGTAAGAATAATAAACAGTTGTAAGATATGTTCTTAACAACTTATATTATTCTATGGTGTTAATGGATCTTGATCCTAAAATAGCATGTAACATCCTAGTTATTTCGAGTATGATAAAATCAATCAATCAAGCATGTAATGATAAATGATAATAACGATAAACAATTATTATCTAAATCATAAAATAAGCAATATAATAATGAAAACTTTTAAGTAAATAAAAGTTTTGCATGTTTCTCAGCCCCGAGCTTTGAAATCAATAAAGATTAAGAAAAGGGGCATATGAACTCACCTTAAGATTGAAGTGGTTGACTTAGCTTAAATGAAGGATGCACGCGCTCTTTATTTGTTCTTGTAGTTGTGCTCACGTTCCTGTATTGATTTCATGTTGCATTTGACTCATAAATATTCATTATAGTAATTTGTGTGCGTGTGTGTGTCAGCCCTAATGTTGGCTAACACGTGTGAGTCACAGTCCTGATTCGGCCTTGATTCAATGGCTATAGATTTTACTAGCCCTTAATAAATATTAAAATAAATTTATTACCTCTTGATTATTGTTTTATATTTAAATCGATTTGAAACTTGTTATGATTCGTACACTTGAATACCATCATCATGTTCCAAGTACAAAGTCTCACCTTGTGATTTAAAGCCTCATGTGTTAACCTTGCAATTTAATTTCATGTGTTAATTTATGAATTGAATCATTTGGGCCGAATACACTTGAGTCTTGGGTCGATTGAATTAAATTGGCTTTTGTAAATAAATTGAGCCTCGAGTTAACAATGGGTTGTGCTACTGTTGGGCCGGTTTATTAATGGTGGGCCAAAGGAATGGCTGTTGGGCCCGCTGCTTTCTGATTGGGCCGAGGTGAAAGAGAGCCGATTATAGGCTCTTGGGCCGGTTGTAGGGTGTGGGCCATGAATCAAGTTTTGGGCCAAACTAGTCAATATAGATTAAATAACGTGTACGTGGGCTGTAACACTTGATGGCCCGAATTGTAAAGTGCTATTGGGCTCGTGAGTATTACTTGGCCAATTAAGTGAATCGTTGGGCCAATTGGGCCTTAAACAAAAAGGTAGGTCGGCAGTAGCCATTATACAGAATGTGAGTGTGGGCTGAAAATTCATATGGGCTGTCAAGGGTTTGGGTCTCGCATGTTGTTGCTCATCAGATGGAATTTTCCATGAACGAAGCTAGTAGTAGGTTTACCCAAGGTTCAGCCGTATTTTTCTGAGCATAGGTTTGGCATTCCCACACCATGCACAAAACTCGGCTTCTGCAAGGAGGTTCGGGACATGAAGAGGTTCGGAAGCAGAAGCTTCGGTGATGATAATGGTCAAAGGTTCGGCCAGTCACCTGCAGTGGGTTCGTCTCCAACCTGGTTCGCCGGGGTTCGGTGGTTGGTTCGAAGGCTCGGCTGCCATAGTTCGCAGAAGGTTCGTGTAAGGGAATGGTTCGTGGTGGTGTTTTCAGAGCTGAAGAAGGTTCGGTGAGTGTGGATGGAGATTCGGAGCTGTAGCAGGTTCGTGACCAGATGAGGGTTCGCTGTTCACAGACACGCAGGCCATGGTTTCAGCTCCTCTCCTGGTTCGGCTACCCTTCAGAGGGTTCGTTGGCTTTAATGTTCGGTCAGTAACCCACGAACCCTGTTCACATCTTCATCTTCTCCTCGATTCTAAGCTGTTCCCATGGCTGGTGTCATGCTATTCAAGCTTTCTAGTGGTCACGTGGTTCGAAGTGGGGGTAGGTTGAACGAGTTTCACGATGGTGGGTCAAACATACACATGAAACCCTATTTTTACAGATCTTTAATGTCCCATACCTCGAAATACAGTGGGTAGACCTTCAGATCTGTAGTACTTTCATGTAGAGCAAGTCGAGAGCTTCGCGTGGACACCAAGAACGCGCGATTTGGCCCACAAACGAGTGAGATATGAGACTTTGAAGGTGGTTTGTGGTGGTGGGAAGGTGGTAGCCGGGTTTGAGAGAGAGAGGGAGGTTGAAGATGATAAAATGAGTGAAATGGTTTCACTTTAGGGTTTTTATACCCCGTGTGTTGTCCGGGTCCGTTTCGGTTGCTCGGCTCGCGGTTTCGTCGCGTAACCGGAAAAAAAAAAATTACGCGAAATTAATTAATAATAAATAAAAGAAAGTTATTTTAATTATTTGATGAGTTTCAAAATTGTAAAAGGTTAATTATTTTATTTTATTAATTTTATTATCGTTCGTGTCGTGTTTCGTTTCCGTTTCGTCAGATCGCGTCACTTACGCGCGTTTTCGTACAGAGCGCTAACTGTACGAACACGATCGTACGTTTCACTTTCTGATTTTGTTTTCTACTTATCAGATATCATTTCAGAACGTTAAACTCACAGATATGTTTGTGTGAATCGTCACCCACGCAAACACGCTGTCAGTTTAATATTCTAAAACGACACTGAAATATGATTTGAATTGTGTTTCCTCACTGTCGGACTCAACTAGACATCCTGTTATCGTGCTGCTTTCAAACTGATTTGTCGGCCATCTGATTCCTGTCATCTATGGATATCAGATCGCAACCGATTTGTTTTCGTTATCCGTTTGTACACTGTTGTTTCTCTTGAGTTGTTGTATTTACTGTATTTAAGTTTTTTCTTAAACACATACAACGGTGGTTTGTTTTCTGAGTTCTGTTGTCACACAACTGTTTATGTACTGTATTTACACACAGTATAAGGTGAAAGTACACACACCGTACGGACCTGCCGAACGGTTCGGTACTAGTTGTCACACTAAGTTTGTTAACAAAACCGAAAATAAAATCATAGATTTACCTCGAGATGCCAATCAAAAGTAGGGTTTCTTCGTATCCACCTGTTCCTCTTGATCACCCGTATGCGTAGACGCCAAGATCTCGAAAATCCGTTGAGAAACGAGCGAGTTATCGAAGAGAGAAGTTAGAGAGAAGGTTTGTGTGTGTTTTTAGGTGAACTAGAGAGAGAAAGGATTTGTTGAAATGAAAGAAATGGTGAAGTCTTCCACCATTTGTATCTTTCTCGTTCCCGCGTGTTCGGTCTCGTTTATTTCGCGATATTAATTATAAATCCCCGGTTTTTGCTCGTGAAATATGTTTAATCATAAAATATTTATTTAATGGGTTTCGTTAAAATAAGATGGTCTAGATAGTTTACTTCGTAAAACGATTTCGTTTTACTTACGATACTTTATTTATTCAAATAAAATAATTTATTCGGTTTTGTTTTAGGTCGTGATTCCTAATAAATATTTATAAAATTTCATTTATTAACTTAATATCGTTTGATATTATTTAGTTATCTCGTCGAAACACGTTACTTACGTACGTATTCGAAAGGATCGTCACCTTTACGAATCCAACGCTCGTATCGTATTTCGATTCGATTTACGGTTTATGGAATATTGTTTCAGAATATTATTATTAATAATTATATTCGTGTGAATCGTCACCCATGCGAATACATTATTAAATTAATATTTCCGAATTAATATCCGCGTTTAACTTACGTTCGTAACCTCACCATCGCGTAATTAATTCCAATTATACCCCCATTATTTATTTACTTTAATATTATAAATTCCCAATCCAAAACCCACTAACCCTAGTCACTGACACATCCATGATAGACCAAAATATGCATATGTATAGGGCATATGTAAGGGTCAGTCGCAACTGCCCTAGCCACCGTCCCACCGCTATTTCGATAAACCATGACCATGTGTCCTTGACTATGTTTAGTAACCAAACATCAACCGACTTAAATCCCCTTTCCATTTCCAAACCAAATCCATAATCATCAATAATATAACTGCGATAAACTCTCTGGTTCTGTTTAGTTGAGTTACAACTAAACTTCCCATGGTTTACGCGTATAATATGTTCTAAACATGTATACCAGTAACGGTGATAATCATCAAATAATGTATCAATATTAATAATTACAAAATCTCAGGTCGTAACAATACAATCGTACGGATGTACGGACGACCGGAAGTACAGTGAAGTTACAACACCCACGTGGACTGACACCACGAGTGGGAATTTGGGGGTGTGACAACCACCTTCTTGACCCCCTCACACATCGCCTCTACACCTCTAGACACGTTCACTTTGTTGAGCATGTCTTTCCATTTAATTCCCTCACCAATACCACTCCCTCAACCTCTCCTGATCCCCAAACCTGGTTCCCAATCTCCTTCCAAACCATTCCCCTCAACACCGAACCCACAACAGTCACCTCACCCTCCCTACCTCTCATTCCCACCAAACCTCTCATCACCTACTCTCGCCGCTCACCCCTCCCCAACTCCTCATCCTATTCCCAACCTACCTCCACCTCTCAGCCCCTACCTCAACACCATCCAACTCACCTAACACACCTTAACCCTCTCCCATCAACTCCACCCATGATTTACCAGCCTCCCCTCATCCTATCACCCGTGCAACCAAGAAACCAAACCCCAAATATCATAATGCTGACTTTGTCTTATATCACAACAGCCTCCATTCTCTTCCCGAACCCTCTACCATTACCCAAGCCTTAAAACAACCCCTCTGGAGAGACGCCATGCAATCCGAATTCGATGCCCTCACCCGCAACAACACCTGGTCCCTTGTCTCCCCCGACTCGGCCCCCAACATCGTCGGTTGCAAATGGGTTTACCGTACCAAATTCAAACCCGATGGTACCGTAGACCGTCTCAAAGCCCGCCTTGTCACCAAAGGCTTCCACCAACGTCCAGGCATCGACTATAGTGAAACTTTTAGTCCTGTAGTCAAACCCGGCACCCTTCGACTCCTGCTCACCCTAGCAACCACTTCTAGTTGGCCCCTTCGCCAACTAGACATTAACAACGCCTTCCTCCAAGGCCATCTCACCGAATCCGTCTACATGCAATAACCACCTGGGTTCATCGATCCTTCCCATCCACAACACGTCTGCAAACTCAACAAAGCCATTTATGGCCTTTTTCAAGCCTCTAGAGCTTGGTATTCTAAACTCAAATCGTACCTCCTGTCCATTCACTTTCATCCAGCCATCTCCGATCCCTCCCTTTTTATTCATAGCCCCTCCACATCTCCAATCTACCTTCTTGTCTACGTGGATGACATCATTGTCACCGGTCCAGATCCCTCACTTCTCCAATCCTTCATCACAAACATCGCTGCCCGTTTTTCTCTCAAAGACCTAGGCGACCTCTCTTACTTTCTTGGTGTGGAATTAATTCCACATCCACATGGTCTCTTCCTTTCACAAACTAAATACATAAATAATCTACTTCTTAAAGACAATATGCAAGATAGCAAACCAGCGAATACTCCCATGTCCACTTCGGTTTCACTCCATGACAACCCATCACCAATATTATCCTCTCTCACCACTTACCGAACAATTGTTGGGTCCTTATAGTACCTGTCATTAACACAGCCTGATGATGCTTTCTCAATCAACCGTTTGTCTCAATTCATGCATCAACCAACTGAAAACCACTGGCTTGCACTCAAACGTTTGTTGCGTTACCTCAAAGGGACGATGCACTACGTGATATTCATCAAACGACAATCTCCACTCCAGCTCCATGCCTTCACTGATGCTGATTGGGCAGGAGACAAACATACTTATCGAAGTACTACTGGATTCATCATCTACCTAGGCTCAAATGCTCTTTCATGGAGCTCGAAACGCCAAAACACACTTGCTCGGTCCTCCACAGAAGCTGAGTTCCGTGCCGTTGCTTCTACCACTGCTGAACTCCAGTGGTTCATCTCTCTTATGTCTGAACTTGGATATAAGTCCACCACTACACCTACTATCTATTGTGATAATCTGAGTGCCACTCACTATTCAGCTAATCCAGTATTCCATTCCAGAATGAAGCATCTTGCTTTGGACTTTCACTTTGTCCGGGAAAAGGTTCAAGAAGGATCCATTCGAGTCACTTACATCTCAGGCAATAATCAACTTGCTGATGCTCTCACTAAACCTCTTTTAAAGCCAATACATCATCAATTATTTTCTAAGATTGGACTTCTTCAAAGGCAGTCTATCTTACGGGGGAATGCTAACTCATCAAATTCTATTTAATTTGTTTTCTTTATTGTTTGTTCTTATCTCTATTATTCAGCTATTTTGTATTTCAAATTAACTAGAATATAGGATCTTATAGATAAGAACCTTATGTATAAATGTTTTGTTCTTTTCATTATTGAATCAATACACAAATATCATATTGATCATATTGTTAATAATAGTTACTATTGTTTCAAATTCTGTAGGAACTAGTAGAATCATATTTGAAGAGATTAGGAATTTGGTGATCAGACTCAAGAATTTAGGAAGATCATCTTCTTCTTATTTGTTGAATGCTGATTATAAAGATAGAAGAAATAGCACAAATAATGGGAATAAGGGTAGGAGTTCATTTAAAACTCAGAAGAATATATGTTACTTGTTGGGGGTTGTAACGACTGCGACCCTGCACCGTGGATTCTTGACTCGTGAATTCATGAGCTTTGATTCATGTCAAGCGCAAATGTGAATTGATAAAGAATCTGAAAGTTGGTAATATTGGGAGGTTACTACGTTTAGATAACGATCTTTCAAGTTATAGGCATATATAAGAGATGTAGATCTAAAAAATCCAATAGAAGCCCCATAAATTTAAAAACCATCAGAGTGATTTCAAACTTGAAATGATACTTATTTCAGTTGAACAATAGAAACCCCATGAAATTTTACCCCTTAATAAGTTTTTAATTTTTATAATAATATCTTATCCTTGTTTTTCTAATTACAGCTTTTTATGTAAGCTCTCCTTTTATTTAAATAGAAAAAAATATATATAAATTATTAATTGTAGGGGAGGGTTCTTAAGAAAACCACCATTTTGAAGAAAACTAATTACAATTGTTATCAATTAATTTCGTTTTTCGTTTTACATTTTGTTTCATTATAAGATTATATTTGTTAACAAAAAGAAAAAAAATAAAAAAATATATGTATTTCATATTATTACATATATTTAACTCATTGATTACATATATGTAACTTGTAAATTAAATATATGAGTTACATATATGTAACTTTATATGTTAAATACACGTAACTTCGTGATCTACATATTTTTATTAAAAAAAAATTTTGTTTATAACATTTCTAAGCTAATAATAAAAAATCATGAATTTTTTTATAAAAAATTGATTGATTAATAGAAGTTTTCATAGTTTTCTCCAAAATAAGCGGTTTTCTTTTGAACATTCCTCATTAATTGTAATGTTTTAATTATTGAGTAGAGATAATACACGGGTGAATCAATGTTAGAAAATAACTCAAGTGATCAATCGGATGACTCTAAGCGTCTTGCAGAATCATTTTATTTACTTTATGCACAAACTCAACTATTCTACAAAACAAAACTGGGGTCAAAGAGAAAAAGAAAAGGTGAAAGACAGATTCCAGGAATCGTTGGACAATTTTATTCCGACCCGTCTAATGCAGGTTTCTGTTTTCAGAAACTAAATAACTTTTATATATATATATATATATATATATATATATATATATAGGGTTTGAATCCTTTGGAAACCCGATCTAAAAGAGAAAACCCTTAAACTCTCTCTGAACCGTTAGATCAATCTTATTTTAATTTTTAATTAATTAAACAGAAAAAACATGTGGTCTATAATTAAAGTTGAATATTTTAACGGGGTTTTTGACTTTAAGGGGTATAAATGACTTTTGTGATGAGAGAGAAGAGAGAATCTGATAGAGAGAGGAGAGAGGAGAGAGGAGAGAGAATCTGATAGAGAGAGAAAGAAGAGAGAGGAGAGAGAATCTGACATAAAAAAAAGTAATTTTTTTAAAGTAATTTTTTTAAAGTAATTTTTTTTAAAAGTGATTTTTTTATAAAAAAAGCAATTTTTTTTAAAGAAAAACAAAAAATATACACATGTGTATCAAACAAAAATTTCACCACACAAACACAAAAATTACATATTCTCAACCGTAATAAATATTACACATGTGTATTTTACATATGAATCCAAAAATTACACATGTGTAAATTTATAAAAAAACATCAAAATTAACCAAAAACTACACATGTGTAGTTGTAATATTTTATAAATATTAAATATATAAAATATACACATGTGTAGTATTTTGAGTAAAGTGTACTTTGTGTATTAAATCTTGTACATTTTTTTTATACGCATGTGTAATTTTTTATATTTTCTTGTAAAAAATATGTTTTTTTTTTATTTTGTATAATAAAATATACATTTAAATATAAATATTTTTTGTTTTTTAAAAAAATATGACTTTTTTTTGTATGAAAATATATATTTTTGTATGAAAATATATATTTTTGTAGTTGTAATATTTTAAAAAATATTTTTTTAACCAAAAAATAAAACAGTACACATGTGTAATATTCTGGAAAATCAAATATATAAATTATATATATAAATAGAGGAGAGAGGAGAGAGGAGAGAGGAGAGAGGAGAGAGGAGAGAGAAAAGAGGTGAATATTTAATGAGTAGGTGAATAAAATCAAATATTTAATTGGAGGGAGTGTGGGAAAATACCATTATACCCTTTTTATTAAATTAATTTAAATATAAAATTAGTTTGATCTAAGGGTTGAGATTGGGTTTAAGAGTTTTCTCTTTAAGATCGGGTTTTCATTTGATTCAAATCCTATATATATATATATATATATATATATATATATATATATTATTAAAAGTTATATATATTGTGATTGGTAACACCGGATTTTAAACATCTTGAAATCTTAACCCAGGAGGTGTCAAATACGTAGTCATATGCTATGTGTAAATATGTGTACACATGAGTGTATCATTGATGTATGTGGTTGTTAATTCATCTCTCTATCTATATAGTTTTTTTTTTTCGACCCGTTAAGCTTATTCTATTCTCATTCTAAACTCATCAAACTAAATTACATCCTTACATTAGATTGAATACATGACATCTCATTCTATAAGGCAAAAACCGCCCTCTATCAAATGTGTTAGTCTCACATTAACTTCTATCTATATAGTTAAAAATGTGTGTATGGATACACATGTGCTTACGTATGTGTATGTGGATTTATGAATATATGTGTGTGTGTGATTTGTAGTGCATATTTGTAGTATAGACCATGGAGAAAACAAGCATTTTGATCATCGTGTTTATGTTTTAGGTTATTGCGTGATATATATCTATTATTGCATTTAAATTTAAGATCATTTCATGTTTTTTTAGCATTGTTTTTATATATTAAATAAATTTGTTATTATTTAACTTTTATGTTTTCAATATTAGAAGCACACAATTATATTATTTCATTATTGTGTTTTTTTTAAACTTATCATTTTAGAATACACATACTTCATGTTATTGTGTTTTATGTGTTTATTAATGTGTTTTATGTGTTTATTATTGTGTTTTATGCTTTTAATCATTTCCTGTTATCTTATTATAGTTTTTATGTATTAGATATCTTTTTATTTTATAATTTTTTATTTGCATATTAAAAATACATAATTTTGTTGTTTCACCATTTTATTTTTTAGAATTTATCGTTTTTGATAATTATAAAATACAAGAACGAACAAAAAGACATAATGACGCGTTAGATAACAAAAGAGAGATGAAATATAATTTTTTAAACTTTTATATAGAATATTATACTCATTTAAGGATAAAAATGATCGAATTATAGTGTTCCTTTTTTTTAAATAATTTCATATATAAAAATTTTTAGCTTTTAAAGTAATAAAAAACCTTTAAAAAAGTAAATAAAAATGATATGATGAAAATATCATTTCGCTAAAGGTAAGAATTAAAAATAGTTTTAAATAAATTTAAATTTAAATTTTATTAAAAAAATATGTACTTTTTTCTAAAAATTATAATTTTCTTATAAATAAGAAATTTTTAAAATCGTTATTTTTAGGAAATTAACAATTTTGTAAAAAAAGTTTTCTTGAAAGATGATTTTATAAAATGAAATTAACTATAAAACTAAGTTTTTAAACAATATGATTTTTATAAACAATTGACATTTTTTTTAAACAAAATATTTAAAAATGATTTTTTGAAAAATCAAAAGTTTTAAAAAAATGATAGGAAAACTATAATTTTGACATAAAAACTATATGAAGTTCTCAACGTAATAGTTTAAAAATCTTAGTTGTTACAAACTAAGAAGATTAAATAATAATTATTTAGTTATTAGATTTTTAATTGTTAGTTTATTACATAAAATCTTTGTCTATACTTTAATCATTCTATACCAAAATATTGTTTTATAATTCTTAAGTTTTTATTACTAACTATTTATTTTTTTATGATTAATCCGTGTAATACACGGGTTAATAACCTAGTATATAATGAATCAAAATAAAAGATGACACATGTCATTAATCTAGACTATCATTACAATAATTTTCCCCACTTATCTCTCTTATTTAATCAATCATACATTAAATAATAATATTAAATATTGAATACACATTTATACATTTTTAAATTGAAAATATTCTTCAAGACCTTAAAAATATATTAATATAAAAATATTTTTTTTTCAAGAGCAAAAATTATTATAAAATAAGAAATATTGAAAAGGGTTTTCTAAAATAAAATTTTGGAAAACAAACCTCGAAAAAGTAATATTGAAAAAAATAATATTATTATTTTATTACTAGTATTAAGTTTTTCAAAATTTTTTAATCATATTTTATTTTAAAAAATTGACTTATATTATAAAGATTTTCATTAATGACTATATATTATTTTTGTATCTAATCCGTGTAATACACGGGATAATAACCTATTAATAACATAAAACAAAATATATCAGTACAAGGTAAAATAAAATAGAAACGCATTCTAAGGATATTAATAATACCTTGTATTGCATAACTTATTACAAGTTTTTAAAAATGAAAAATATAATACAGCAATGTGTACTCATATTACTGAAGATAAAATTCTTGATTGTAGGGTAGAATTTTTATTTTATTTTTTTTAAATGAAAATGATATAAAAGTAATTTAAGTTTTAAAAGATTGATGAAATTAATTTTTATCAATTAAGGGTGCAAATACCTTCTTTTTTTTTTCTTCTTTTTTTACAGTTTACAGCACTTCACACTTTTACACACCTTGTAATTTCATGTATTTTTATAAAAGTTCTATTTTATATAAGAAGTTAAGAAACATGCATATTACGAATGTAGCTTGAGTCTAGAGTTGTAGTGTGCATGTATAATCGATATTTATAAACTTGGACCATGCATCAAGGCATGGGCGGCCCTGAGAATTGGCGTGCCCAGGACGTGCCGGAAAAAAGGCCCATGCGGAAAAAAGGCCCATAGCGAATTCAAATATTAAAGTAGAGGTGTTCAAAAAACCCAAAAACCGTTTAATACCGAAAAGGCTAAAACCGAAACGCATTTGTAACTGAAAAAATCGAACCGAATTCTGAATTCGGTTTTCGTTTTGGTTTTAGCAGTATCCAAGTTCCGAATTCAGTTTTCGGATCGGTACCTAACCATATCCGAATTTAGGTTTTTAATTCCAATTTTTTTATAAATTTGGTTTGTTTGGTTAACCGATTAAAGCGAATTCAAATTTAAATTTATTATCTTATTAATAATCTATAAGATTGTTTCTTTTTAGTTCTATTCGCCGTATTAATTCTCATTTGATTGAATCTCTATATATACGTATATATAAAAAATTTTGTGACCCTCTAAGAAATCAAAAAAACACTGAGAATTTTTTTTAAAAATATATTTTGTAATACGATATAAGTACGTAACAAATATGTAACGTTACGACCAAATATTACGAATGTGTTACGTGGTATTAGAAAATATTTTTTTTAAATTTTGGCTTGACGCTTTTTTGTTTTTTATAAAAGTTGACAAAATAATGTTAAAAATCTATAAAAAAAAAAAAGTCTGCATTTTACATGGTGTTTTCATAATTTTAAAATTCAAGATGTATTACACTCCATACATATAAATATATTTAGAAAAACATGTTCTTTTCAAAACAAGAGAAGCAAATAATACATTTGTAGATATAGTGTATAGAAGTATAAAAAAGTTGTCATTTGTAATAAGATTCTAAACGATATGTATAAATTCATTATATATTCACATATAAATACATGCATATACACCAATGTAGGACTAGCTCACTTGGTAGAGGCTTGCCTCTTAGAATGGGAGGTCATGGGTTCAATCCGATGCAATGGTGTAATTAAGGTGTAAGGTGTAATTTAGGTGGGAGGAAGCTTAGCCGTTAAAAAAAATACATATACATACATACATACATACATACACATTTAAGGAGAATTCAAACAATTTTAATTTTTATTAACCACGATTCATGCGTAGGTGGTATCACAAACAACAATCTTTCTATTTCTTACACATCACGAATCATCAACGGTCGTTTCTGTACAAGGATTTGTTGTATTTACAGATTTAGAAAGAAATAAAAAACCGTTTACGGCAAACAGAAACTTGAATGTTGTTTAAAATAATCCCATCGATCAATCAGAAAATAATAACCGAAGAAAATCGATTGAGATTCAAATAGAGAGAGAGAGAGAGAGGTTGGTTACGGTTGTGGAAGGGGGCGTAGATCTTCCAACATCCATTCTCTAATCTATTGTCTCTTCCACCCCCATTATTTCACCTTCAATTTCAATCTAACAATTACAGATAGAAAGGATATATATATATATACACATTGTGATTGTGATTGTGATTGTGATTGTGATTGTGATTGTGTTTCTTTCTCTTGCTCTGTTTTTTTTGTTGTTAATGTTTGGTTGCAGAATCTCATACGGAAGATTTCAAATTATGATTTCGTGATACATCCATCAGGTTTGTCATCAGTTTTTGGATATTGTTTCGTTTGATTTTGGTTCAACAATGTCGATTAGCTTTTCAAGATCTTTTTAGTGTTTTTTTCCTGTTTCTGGTTATGAAAAGTTTTGATTTTGATTGTTAATATTGATGGATTATACGTTTGTTTTTGATTTCCGATATTAAATTTCTTCATTAACATCGGTTATACGTGGTTTCATGTTTATTAATTGACCCCTGTTTTGGAATTGTAATCTTTAGATTTATTGATAGAATTGATTAATTAAGAAATAATGTCAATTCCCATATGCAGAAATAATAATTTTCTGGCAAATCATATTGAAAGAATAAAAATGTCAAAACCTGGTGCAAGATCAAGGTCAAGCTCACCCGGCAACATTTCCTTGCCTCATAAAAACCTGTTCATCGTTCCACCACAAAGAAGCCCATTAAGCACACAAGAACTTGACAATGATATAATTGATCTAGATCAAGCCAGCCCACTATCTGCTGACACTTATGAGCAGTTGTATCGCAATGCCTTCGATAAGCGAAGTTTGGATGGATCAAACATGAATGATTTAGATCATGCAAAAAGAGATAAAACAATGAAAAGGAGTGTGATCAAGATTAATACCATGGAGGTACCATCTTGCAGTGCTCCTAAAACTGGTACTCCAAAGAAATTAAACCAATCTTTAAGTGCATCTTCTCCAAGGTCTAGTCTTTCTTCTCCAAAATCTCCCCAAATTCCTAAACCAAAATTAAGAAGCAAATCATTCCATGATAATAATCTACCTCTAGGGAGCCCAAGAATACTTGAAAAAAATGGGTCGAACGGGAAAGAAGATCCTGCATACTTAGGGCCTTACTTACTGAAGCAAACTCAAGAGTTGATATCATCAGGAGAAAACCCAAAAAAAACTCTGGAATTGGGCATAAGAGCAATGAAAGCATTTGAAGGTGGTCGATTTCAGAAGCCGAATTTGGAGTATGTCATGTGCTTGCATATTGTAGCAGCATTGTATTGTAGTTTGGGGCAGTATGGTGAAGCCATTCCTCTTCTAGAACGTTCTATCGAGATACCAAGCATGGGTGAAGGGCATAAGAACTCACTGGCAAAATTTGCAGGGTGTATGCAGTTAGGTGACACACATGCGATGCTTGGATACATTGAGAATTCAATATTATGCTATTCTGCGGGTTTGGGGATCCAAAGACAGGTTTTGGGTGTAACCGACCCTCGATTTGGAGAAACGTGCAGGTATGTAGCAGAAGCACATGTTCAAGCATTGGAGTTTGATGAAGCCAAGAAACTATGTCAAATGGCTCTTGACATACACAAAGCAAACGGGTCAACTGCTTCTGTAGAAGAAGCAGCAGACAGGAGACTTATGGGGCTTGTTTGTGATGCCAAGGGTGAATATGAGGCTGCACTTGAACATTATGTGTTAGCCAGCATCACCATGTCTGCAGCAGGTCAAGACTCTGATGTTGCAGCCATTGATGTGTGTATAGGTGATGCTTATCTGTCTCTGGCTCGTTACGACGAAGCAGTTTTTGCTTATCAGAAGGCATTAAATGTGTTCAATGCTACAAAAGGAGACAACCATCCATCGGTTGCTTCAGTCTTCGTTCGTTTGGCTGAGCTTTATAACAAGATGGGGAAGTTTCGTGAATCAAAGTCTTATTGTGGTAATGCACTAAGGATTTATGAAAAGCCAATGCCAGGAAGCCCGAACGATGAAATAGGCAACGGGTTCATTGAAGTTGCTGCTATCTATGAATCCATGAATGAAGCAGGGGCAGCTATAAACTTACTGAAAAAGGCGTTGAGGGTTTTTGGGAAAGCTCAAGGTCAACTGGGCACAATTGCAGGCGTTGAGGCTCAAATGGGAGTGTTGTATTACATGATGAGGAGTTATTCCGACTCGTATGATTATTTCAAGGTTGCTGTTTCAAAACTAAGAGTGGTTGCAGAGAAGAAATCTGCTTTGTTTGGTAATGTTTTGAACCAAATGGGACTCGCGTGTGTTCAGATCGATCTGTTAGATGAGGCTGCTGAATGTTTTGAAGAAGCAAAGGGTGTTTTGGAGGTGGAATATGGTCCTCATCATCCAGATACACTTGGGGTTTACAGTAATCTTGCTGGAACATATGATGCAATGGGCAGGTAATTAATATATCAATCTTTAATGTTTTTTCTTGTTTGAAATCATAATAATTTAATTGAAAATACCACATATGTGCAGGTGGGAAGATGCAATTGAGATACTGGAATATGTTGTGGGGATGAGAGAGGAGAAGCTTGGAACAGCAAGTTCTGATGTGGATGATGAGAAAAGAAGGTTGGCTCAGTTACTGCAAGACGCAGGCAGGGATCGAAGCAAGAAAGATTTGTCACTTGAATTCCTACTTGATGGTTAATCTCTCTCTCTCTCTCTCTATTTAAATAGCAATCCACATATACATGTGTGTATGTATGTATGTATGTTCTTCCAAATGTATGCTTCCGTTCTGTACTTGTATCGATCCCCTTCGGGCTGTTTATGCAAATCTACAGGTTCGGGTCAAAATGATGTGTTTGTGATGTATAAGCCTAACAAAATGTCAGGTCAGATAACATGTCAAAACGGATTCTATGACAAAGTGATCTTGAGGTTGTAATTATATGAAGGGTAACGGAGGTTTATAACTTTCATGGGAGGGAAGGGTTTTGTTAATTCTTTACCATAAGAACTTGTTTTTACAGATTTACATAATATATGTTAGAAAAACTAAATGTTGTGGTTGTGATAAGATTGTGATGTATATGAGTTATGATCACTGCAGGTGAACTTTTTAATGTAAGTGACCAACTTGATGTGGGTGACTAAATCATATGCGAGTGAGATGCGAATGGTTTAAGTTTTGTCTAATGCGGGAGATCATTTTGTGATGCAAGTGTCCTACAAGACTTAAACCATTTGCATGTGAAATTGTTCACTCGCATCTTGTTTTCTTACATGTTCATTAATGTGTTAAAATAATATAAATTCGTATAATACAAAGATAACCGATCTAATGTAGCATAAAAATGAAACGATTGTGGCAAATATGTAACAACGTTAAAAAAACAACAAAAAAAATATGCTTGATAGATGGTGTTAAGAAAAATATTAAATCCTTAAATAAATTAGTACCTTCAGAACATTGGTCACATTAGTTCTTTTGTCAAGATGTGTAACTGAGTATCACACATTGTTGATTACATCATTTCTTTTTCAATAAAATTATATGTTATTGAAAATAAAACTAATACCTTTAAATGATTGTTACAAATATGTAGCAAAGGTGTAAAAAACCATAGGAACGCCGTTTCTTTTGTCAAGTAAAATATGTATATTGTTAATATAATATATAATGTACAAACAAAGTCTTTTCTTATCTAGAAAATATTCTGAGAATATGTCCATATGATTGTTTTAGAGGATTACACATTGTTATGGTGTAGAAAGTACCAAAAAGTTAACGGGGAAGCAAAAAATATAAAATATATTATATTAAAATATACAAGGTAATAAAAAAGAATAATACAATTCATAACTAGTAAAAAAGACGTATATAATTTATATACCAATATATTGTGTAATTTCAATGTAACATAACACAAACCAGTATATAGGCACGCGTTAATAACATTCGAGAAGAAAAAGGATAATTTATACAAATTACAAGAGGTAAGTAACTCCAAACCTTATTGCATATGGAATAATCATGTTAGTTAAAATGAAAACTGATAAGAAGTTAGAATTATACCTACATAAATGTGACTTTTAAAATCACTCCTAAATGTTGGCTAATTAACATGAAAAGTTCCATTAATGTGATAGTTATATGACAGATGTAATTAGATAATATTAAAAGACTCTAATATTTTAGTATCTAACATGTAAATTATAAAAAGAATACAAACAATATAAATAACCTTCATCTATCATATAAATCTTCATCAAATGAAAAACATTTGAAAAGAAGAAAGAACATCAAAATTATGGTTTTACGGTTTTACCATCATCAAATATTTTCAACGCTCATAATTAATTTTAGTATGTCATTGAGTTATTCAACATTTGATTAAATGAAGTTTGACATGTACTTCTTAGTACTTCTTGAATAAATAATAACTACAAATATTTTAAACATTTTTGATACTTTTTTAATTGAATTTTTACCATTAATTATTTAAATAAATTGTAATAACATACTTTTTTAATTGCTCTATACTACAACCTAAATATAAATCTTTTTATTATGTTTTTATTACACGAGGGTACGGTTGCCTGATAAGAAGCATCCTTTGAAACACCACAGTAGCTTCTCTCTTTCTGCATCTATTTACTCTCTGGCTAGCACCACAGTCAAACCAGAGCTTCTTTTATTTTCTAGACCTTGCATCCATCACCAATGTGAACACATCTGCTGCTCACTACACGTAAGAAGTTGCATAATTGATTGGTGCAGTCGCACGGCCAGTTTTAGGAATCAAGTTTGCACCTGATCAGCCAACAGAATAGACCCAAAGGCTATGATTCTATGACACGAGTCTAGTAACCGACTTATATTTTGTACTTTAAAAAGAAATAATACGTCGTTTTATTATTGGACACACACCATTGTCGATCAGTAGCAGTATGTTATGTTATTATATTCCAAATTACAAGTTTCAAAACTCACGGAAAGCTATGAGATTAACTTGGATAATTATAATTTTATACAAGTATAACAAGAAATTGTGAGGGATGGATTATATTCCACCCCTATAAGAAGTAGGACATACAAGAACCAACGATGATCCAAAAAACAATTTGCACTAGTAATAGAATTGAATCAGACTGCAGCCAGCAAATGAGCTACAGAATTAGAACAAAGTCAGACCAAAGCTAACTTGCTCTAGTAATAACGCATTTATGTATGTCTGCTTATATGTATAAGTATATATGTATGACCGTGGTAGTATTTCCATTAACAAGATAACAAAAAGAGAGAGAATACCCATTGACCAGTGTGTACTGTCAGCAATCAAAGGTAGAACATCTGAATCAGCAGAAATGCCACATGTGAAAGCTGCCATTATCATGAAGGTTAGAGCTTGAAGAAATCACTATCTTTTAGGATTTGCAATAGTATTCTTCATCAATGGCATGCTGATTCATGACTCATATGTGATGAGTTGGTGACTCAAAACAAATTCAGTTGATTTTGGCCAATAATTGTTTCAAAGCAATTGTATTGTATAGTAGATGTGACTATTTAGGAGCCAGTCTTAAGGGACAGACAGAGAATGCAACACATCGAGCTGCTTTTGCCAACATAAACCTTTCATTTTCTGTCAACGGCCTCTCAATCACTTTCACAATATTTGCATCCTAAAATAAATGCAACAAGCATGAGAAAATCATCATTAGTATTGAATGTGTATATACTACTAATAAACAATTTTATGATGAATAATGAATATAAATGTTCACTCTTTTGAAAAATTCTAAACAAAATATATACCTTTCTTGGTTGTTGAATAGAAGGCCGAACATTTGCAGTTCCACCAATCTCAAGAATATTGTTAAGGTTTCCCCTGTCATCCCTTTCAGTGGGTGAAGATGTTGAATGCCTCCAATCCCCATTGACTATAAATTTATAGTAATACCTGAAGATGGTAAATATCAAAATGGTCAGCTACAAAGCATGAAGAATTAGCAAAATATTGGTGGATATAAGACTGCTAAAATACCAAGATTTAATAGCCTATCTAGGCTTTATGCATTAACATGCAAATAACTTACTTCCCTTGTGCAAGTCGAACTTCAGCTTCATATCTTGGACCGCCCTTGTGGGTTGCTTTAATTGATTCTTTCCAATTACTAAAATCTCCAATCAATTCCACATTCTCTCCCTGTAATGCAAGATCAAAAAAAAGAATTAAATGTGATTAAATTTTCAGGGAACATGGAACAACTGAAAGAAAAGATCAACTCATAGCTTTAAATAACCGTTAAATGTGTTGTTAAAAGGGATGTCATTAATAACCTCGTGTCCATTCCATACAAACGTCACAGAATGGGTTGCAGGTCCATCATGTTTGCCATTTTCCACCATTGCTATGAGATCCCATGTTGCCCAAGCAATTGCTGGTCTGCATTAAACATTCAATTCAGTAAATATGTATCATATTTGTTTTACAAACCAAAAAAGGATCATCCGTAATTCAGTATTATTTACTCCTTTAGATCACATCCTTTGCAAGATTATGAACAGCAAACCTGTCAGGACGACATGTGTGCAATCCAGATACATAGTTGTAGGCTGCATGAAGTGAAGTATCTGTCATCCAATGGAGATATGCAATCACACAGGTGGGAGATCGGTCAAAACCTGTGGTGCAAGTAACATAAACACAGTGGTTCTTTTTCAGCAAACGTAAAAGAAGACCAACACAAAATGGAAGTTTGCTCCTCAAGTCAAATGAGTCTCTTTCCCTGCAAAATGTAGATTAGTTGTGGAAGCTGTGGCATAAGATAATGAGTGCAACACTATGCCCTCGAGGAAAATTTTTAGTTTACCTTATTGGATAGTTGATCATAAGAATATTATTATGTTGGCATGCCTCGTTAATTAACTTTGAATCAATTTCCCAATTTTCTGCTTCAATTCCACCTTGAAAATTTAGTACAGCAGTGACTCCCTGGTGCAAAATCCACCATTTTTGTCAGTAACTAATTGATGAAAAAACTAGATCAATGAACCAGTTCCTCTAAAGATTCAGCATGATATAAAGAATAAAAATATTAAGAAGTTATTTTGACTAAGTTTGGTGGTGCTCACTGCAACATTAGCCAAAGTTTCTATATCTTCTTCAGTTTGTATGCATGACCCTACATACATTTGATCTGTAATCTGCAAGATAACAAGTGCATATCAATTAGCATTATATATATCATAACAAACTATTTAACTATATATGTGCTAACAATAAATAATCTGGACATCTCACCTTACTATAACGCATACCAAGAGAATGATCATAATAAAGTTCTCCTTTAGAACGGTCTAGTGCTTTAATATACTCCTCAAGTGGGAAGCTTCCATGAGACCAATCATCTTCAGATTCTTGATCAGAGAAAATGGTGACCAGTTGAGTAAACGGTTCATCAGGAATATTTTTTTGTATCCTGCGACGAGGTTGTCCGTTTTGGTTGATTAAAAGACTCCAACCTTTGGGCGTAGAAAACCTTGGAGTGAACATGATGAAACCTGGATTCCCATTTCCCTCAGAAGATGTTTGCAAACTTGATGTCAGTATTGACTTGTTCCAAGTGGCAATAGGAACGCGGCCGCGATTAAATTGGATATCAAGATCACTTTTGTGATGCAGATGTTGAATCGGAAAGGGTGAAAAAGGTCTCTCAAGAACAAGACTACAAAGGCCTGATTTCTCAAACATCATCTTCCTGCAAGAAACAACATTGTAATTAAAATCACATCTGAATAGATACCAAAATTTGCCAACAAGGAAGAGTGTATGCAAGTACTCTGCATCACTGAAGTCTTTAATCTCAATAAGGCTACCCCCTGAAGAAGCACTTGCCTTCTTCAATGTGTCACCAACCATAATTATTCTGGATTTCTCAGCATTGCCCTACACAAAAGTTGCTACAAAATCAAAAACATGCAGTAATAAACGCGATGGTTGTTGCAGATATGAAATGTGGAGTAGTTACTAAGACAAAAGACCGACCCCTTTCTTCATTGAATGAACCAAGATCTTGCCAGCCAAAGACAGAGCGAAACGAATCCCTAGCGGTTTCTCTAAAGTAACCATATACTCGTTCAAATTCATCTTAAATCTCGGATTCGTCGAAGAAGACATCGCAAAAACCCTAACTCCTCTTCCCATTGAACCTAACCTTCGTGTTCTCCCCAAAATTCCATCAACCCAACACTCATTGATCAAACAGAGCTCATTCCCCCAAAATGGAGTGCTAATTGATCTGTTGCTCAATGACAGGCTTCTCGAACATGGAGATTGGCAGAAAACACCGCAATTATACACCTGAAGCAGAGACATCAGAAAGATAGACAGCAGTGAAGAAATTCGATAGGGTTTTGAAATTTGATCAATCAAATGCCGATAGATTGACGAAATTAAAGAGCAAATGTATAGAGACAGAGGATTTGATTGGACGATATTGAGATTGGAGCAGAGTGGTGGTGGTATCGGTGCAGGTGTAACGTAATGTGGTTGGATAATTCGGGCGCCACATAGTCGGTCAACGTTTGACATTTCAACACCACGTTAGCGCGCTTTCCACGTGTTTTATTTAACCTTTTCTATATGTTGCCACGTGATGATGTGAAATAGCTTCATGAGTGATTGAGAGTAATGTTACGAAGGGGTGTTCAATTTTCGAATATGACTCGAAAAAACCAAAATTCGATTCGATTTAAATTCGAAAAACACCAAGTCGAAAATCGATTCGAATTTTCGTATTCGAATTCGATTCGATTCGTATTATAATATCGAATTTCGAATCGGATTTCGAATTTCATATTTTTAATTCGATTCGATTCGAAATTCGAATTTAAATTATTTATATATTTTTATTTTATATACATAATAGTTACTATATATAAAAATTAAGGGTTGTTTGTTTACCTTTTAATGGAACTATTAAGAGGCTACCTCTTAACCGTTCAGCATTCAGCGCGTTCGGTTTGAAATAAATTAACCTCTTAATGATTCAGTTCAGCACTTAACTATTCAACACCAATACCACACTTAGGGGCTGTTTGTTTTTTACAAAAACGTCTGCGAAGGTCTGCGAGACCTCTTTTGTCTGCGCCCCGTAGACCAAGGAAAGATGTATGGTGTTTGTTTTCTCGCAGATATTTCATTAAAAAACGTCTGCGAGACCTCTTCTTGGAGAAGACATGGACCATCATCTTCTAGTGTGACAACTCAAAATTCTCAGGTTAGAAGCATAACTCGAAAATGAAGAAAATGAGTGTAAGCGAAATCGCGAAACGAGGCTCTGATTTCAAGATACACTAAATCGAATATAGCAATAGATAAGATGTCAAATATTTTGAGCTCTTTAGGGTTTGAGATTATAACCATTGGAAAGAGCTCGAAAAATCGTGAACGTAGGCGAAAACCGTGCGCAAAACGAAGTTCGTATGCTCCCGGAATCGCGAAACGAAGATAAGATCAAGATCTGGCCGCCAAGGACCCGCGCGGTACGCCCGGAAAAACCCTCAGAGGTGGGGCGATGTGCCTGGGGCCAAAAAGTCGGAAAAAATGCTTAAAAAGTCAAGATTGCATCTAGAAACTAAATTTTTATCTTCTCTTCGACGCCATCATCATCCCACACGAAAAACTCATATCCTAAACCCTCAAATCTTCAATTTTGAAGCATTTTGATCACGTGGATCGCGCCCAGGAACGTTTCTGCAAGTCCAGATTATCATTTTACCCGCAGAACTCCGTCAGAAGAGGTATTGGTTCATTTTAACCTTCTAGTTTGATAAGGAATGGTTAGATCTTGATTTCGAACGTAATGATATAGTTAGGGTTGTTGATTATTGCCTAAATGATGGCTAGGGTTGATTATGAATGAAGAACTCGAACTGTTAATGGTCAAAGCCTTGCTTTGAGCCGTTATAATGTCCGATTATCATGAAACTCTATTATGGATCACAATGGTTTTAACCATTTGATTATAACAATGGTTGTGATTGGTCCTGATCATTCTTTGGAACGATCAATGACAAGGGTTAACTATTTCTAAACCTGGAATTCATTGAGAAACCATTTTGGGGACATAATCAACAACAATATTAACTTGGTTAATCTGGGAATGTCCTGATTAAACCAACAAGTTATAAGTTTCTTAATAAGAACCTAAATCATTATAGGTTCTCAGTTAAAACATGTTGTGAGATGTTAAACCAAGGAAAGTTTTGAGAGTCAGATTAAGCTTAAGTAACTTATAGAACTCTAATGATATATAGGGTTAGAGTTCAAGAACTAGTGATACGCACGTTGTGAATTGTTATTGATTTGAATCAACTCAGGTGAGTTCATGTCACACCCCGGGCCGGCGGGAACGGATCGGGTTTTCCCGTCGGGCGGAAGGTTCCCGGGGCGCGATATCATTGAATGATAATCAAATGATCAGATTGTTACATAGCACATGATAATCAAAATGAGAAATGCTAATACATCAATGATATAGAATTACAAGATTAAATTACAATGTATCGTTCATAATTTAATCAAGTAAATCTACCAAAAGAATCAATATAACTATATCTTGTATATGTACAAGATATACAAAAGATGATTCAATGTTTAAGCACCAAAAGCATGCAACACAAAATAAGCTAGGTCTTCTAAAAGTCCTCTAGCTTAAACATTGCATGTAAGTCTCTACACCTGTTCGTCACCTGAGAAAACATGTATTTAAAACAAAGTCAACACTAGGTTGGTGAGTTCATAAATAAGTTAATTGAAAACCCTGATTCAATCACATGCATAATCACAATGTTTTGTTATGTAGCTTGTATGTGTAATGTTCATATGTTCACCTGATGGCTCCTCAATAGTTATACTTACAAGCACTATGTTATCCTAGAAGTGATGCTTATATATAGGGCATATGTAAGGGTGCTAAGCCCTAGCCAACATCCCACCACATCACAACTAGAACTCTACACTACTTGTAATACAACTATTGATTTCCATTCCCATGTCACCTGATTTTCCCATTGTTGATCACCTGTGTTTCCATGAATAGAATAATAAAATGATAGCGTTGTAGTTATCAAACCGAAGTATTGACAACCATTTGTATAGTAAGGATGTTAGATTTAGTAAATCTGTTCCTTGTATTATTCTATTGTCTGTGTGTTAACTTTTATGTTACACTTTTAATTAATTAAAAGTGTTAGTTAACTGTTCATCATATGTCTCAAATGCAGCGTATAGGATCCGAATGGAATCCATTTTAATCCTCACATAATCAGATTAAAATGCATTCAATTCTCTCCTATCCCACCGTGTGATCCCAAGGCCTTTACGGGGATTGTCTCATGTAATTAACAAAGTCGAATAAGAACTAGTCTTATTACATTATGTTAATTAAGTGTGATTGGCAGTGATAGTCATGAAGTTACGTTATCATGGTCGCCGTTCACTGTGATTGGCTGTGATAGTCATGAAGTTACGTTATCATGGTCGCCGTTCACTGTAATCCATATGTTCACCATGTAATCCTTAAGCCGTAGTAAGAACAAGTCTTAGTACCCTTAAGTGACGCAGGTGGTGGATACTCAATGCGATCATACTACCTAGTAGTATGTTTTTAGGGTGTAGATCAAATGTTATAAGCAATTGGCTTATCACACTTGATCATTTATGATGTGGAATGATATTCAGAAGATATTTTATCTTCTGATCATTCATGTGCTGTGAAGTGTCACCATGTTTCACTGTAATAGTTCTCACTGTTTATTTGTGTATGAATTGTCTCAATGTTCCTTCATGTAGGAATAACTTAAGTGTTATAAGATAAATCTTACAACAGTGTTATCCCAATGTGTTGATGATTATGATAGTACATTATCATAATCTTTTGAGTTTCCTTGTTATCTCATGATCATACAAGCATGCATACAATGATAAACGATAATAAACAATTTAATATTATCAAAATCACAGTATAATTAACATGTTAAGCAGAACTTTTAAATAAATAAAAGTAAACATGTTTCTCAGCCCCGAGCGTTTAAAATCAGTTAAGATTAAAGTAAAAGGGGCATATGAACTCACCTTGTTGTTGTAGGGTTGACTTAACTTAAAAGAAAGTATTCACGCGCTCTTTGTTGTACTTGACCGATTGTTTCACGTTCCTGTATTAATTCATATGATTGTAACTTATGAGTAGTGATTTTATATATTTGTGCGCGTGTATGTGTTAACCCTATAGTCGGTCAACCCATCGTAGTTCTCAGTCTTCATTCGGCCCCCATGTATTGATTATGATCTTTGCATGTTCATCAATTCATTTTGACCTAACACTTAAATTTACTTGATGTTATATTCCAAACTATGTTAATTTAGGTTTTATGAACATAAGTCCCTAACCTTGTCATAACACATAGGTAACAATTGATTTCTTGTATACTTCTTATAATTGCATTTTCTTTTAATGTGTTGAATCAATTTATCAACTCTATGGGCCGAATGAGTTTATTAATTCTAATGATATACTTGGGCTTTTGTGTGGTACTTGGGCCGAAAGAATTTTGGATGGGCCTCGTGTGCATGTGGGCCGGCTATTGAGCTAGAAAGTTGGGCTGATTCTATTTTGTGGCCAATTAATTATCGTTGGCCTGTTATCGGGCCCTAACATCCATGTTGGGCCGCACAAAGGAGTCCTAGGCCACCATGGGCCAAAGGGTATCGTTGGGCCGGCTAGAACCTTAGTGGGCCTAAGCAAAAAGAAGTGGGCTGTTCGTTGTAGTGGGCCAGGAAATGTCTTTGGGCCAAGGGTTTTACTGTTGGGCTTCACTCAATTGTTATTGGGCTGAGATAATTATTGTTGGGTCAGCTGCATTTCGCCTGGATTGAGTTTACGTGGGCCACGATACTATAAACTTGGCTGAACATAAATCACCCAGCGAACCTTATTAGCTTCCATGGGTTCGGCCAATTGGAAATGTGCTGTACATAGGTTCGTGTAACACCACTGGTTCACAGCTATCCCAACCGCCTCACACCTGTATGGTGGTTCGGGAGGCCAAGGTTCGCCTGGTTTGGTTCGGCAAGGATATTCAGCAGCAGTAGGGTTCGTGCATGGGTTCGGGCACGGGAGGGTTCGTAGCTTGTGAGTTGGTTCGTCATGTTGGCTGACCAAGGGTTCGGGATACCCAAGGGTTCGTTGCTGAGGAGACTCGGCTGGGTTCGCAAGCACCCAAAGATTCGGTGGTCTACTGGTTCGGCTGAGAAACCTGGCTAACCAAGGTTCGTCTGATGAGTGCATGGTTCGTGAGACCCAAAGGGTTCGCCCCTAAGTCGCCCAGCTGCTGGAACCCACGAACCTTGCACTGTTCATCATCCCCTTTGTCAACCTGGTTGTTTCAGCTCATCCCTACCCATCTCCTGACTTGTATCATACCATAGGGTGTTCGTATGATGGCATCAGGTTGAATAGGTCCGGGTTTAAAGCTGGTTATAAGGGTGGTCGACTAAGGGTATGAAAACCCCATTTTTCAGTGATTTTCACAGTTTCATACCTTCGTTTTCAGTGGTTAAACCCTTAGATCTGCTGTACTTTCATGTAGAGAATGTCAAGGGCTTCACGTGGGCGAAAGAATCACTCAAAACCGTTGAGAAATGAAGAAGTTATGGTGTTTTGAAGGTGTGAAAATGGTGGGGGAAAGTGTAGCCGGAAAAAGGGAAAGAGAGAGAGGTTGAAGATGATAAATGAATAAGATGCATTCATTTAGGGTTTTTATACTCTAAGTGGTATCCGGGTTCGTTTCGGTTGCTCGGTTCGCGATTTCGTCGCATAACCGGAAAATTACGCGTAATTTATTTTAAAAAATTAAAGACTCTAATTTAATTAATTTGATGAGTTTCAAAATTGTAAAAGTGGTTATTATCTTATTTAATTAAAATTAAATTCGTTTCGCGTCGTAATTCGTTTTCGTTTCGTCGAATCGCGTCACCATCGCGCGTATTCGTTCGAATCGTCATTCGAACGAACACGACAATGGTTTTGCTTTCCGACTTTTGTTTTCTACTTTCCAGTCATCATTTCAGAACGTTAAACTCACAGATATGTTTGTGTGAATCGTCACCCACGCAAACACACTGTCAGTTCGTTATTCTGAAACGACACTGTAGTTTATGTTTTAATTGTGTTTCCTCACTGTTGGACTCAACTAAACATCATGTTTTCAACTTGTTTTCACATTGAATTGTCGGCCATCTGATTCCTGTCATCTATGGACATCAGATCGCAACCGATTTGTTTTCTGTTAATTGCTTGAACATCATTGTTTCTCATGTTTTGTTGTGCTAATTTTACTTAAGTTTTCACTTAAATAAACACAACTAATGTTTCAAATATACGTTGTACTTACTGTATCTAAGTTTATACTAAAATACGTACAACGATTTCTTGTATTTAGGATTCTGTTAATACAAGTACTGTTTACAATCACGTATGTACACGTAGTTACTGTTTGCAAGTACACATACCGTACGGACTTGCCGGCCGGTCAGGTACTAGTTGTCACAGTCTCCCCTTGTTAAAGAAATTTCGTCCCGAAATTTAAGCATAAAGGTCGGGCTTTATTTCTCGAACAAGTGAGGATACTTGGCTTTCATGTTGTCCTCGCGCTTCCAAGTAAATTCTGGTCCACGCTTGGAGTTCCATCGAACCTTTACAATAGGGATACGGCTACGTTTCAGTTTCTTAACTTCACGTTCCATAATCTCTACAGGTTCTTCAATGAAATGTAGTTGCTCATCAACTTGTATCTCTTCCAATGGTATGATCAATGATTCGTCTGCTAGGCACCTTTTGAGATTTGATACATGAAACAGATCGTGTACTCCACTGAGCTCATCAGGGAGTCTGAGTCTGTATGCCACAGGACCTATGCGTTGAGTAATCTCAAACGGTCCGACATACCTAGGTGCTAGTTTGCCTTTAGCCCCAAAACGAACTACGCCTTTCCATGGGGACACTTTCAACATGACTCGGTCACCCACATCGAATTCCAAAGGCTTGCGCCGTTTGTCTGCGTAACTCTTTTGGCGGCTACGTGTTGCTTGTAATCGTTGTTGTATCTGGGCAATCTTATCAGTAGTTTCCTGAATAAGTTCAGGCCCAGTTATTCTATTGTCTCCCACTTCGGTCCAACAAATTGGAGACCGACATTTTCTACCATAGAGTGCTTCAAAAGGAGCACAACCAATGCTGCTGTGGTAGCTATTGTTGTAGGAGAATTCAATAAGAGGTAAGTGTGTGTCCCAACTTCCACCGAAGTCTAGGATGCATGTTCTCAACATATCCTCTAGGGTTTGAATGGTGCGCTCGCTTTGCCCATCCGTTTTTGGATGATAAGCAGTGCTCAAGTTAACACTTGTCCCTAAGGATTGTTGCAATGATTGCCAGAACCGCGAAGTAAATAGACTGTCCCGGTCTGAAATAATAGATAATGGCACACCGTGTCTCACTACTATTTCATCAATGTATAGTCTTGCTAACTTCTCCATCTTGTACGTTTCTCTGATCGGTAAGAAATGTGCGGACTTGGTCAATCGATCAATGATGACCCAAATAGAATCATATCCGCTGGAAGTGCGGGGTAGCTTGGTAATGAAATCCATAGCTATTTGTTCCCACTTCCATTGTGGTATTTCTGGTTGTTCCAGCAAACCCGAAGGTTTCTGGTGTTCAGCTTTGACCTTTGCACATGTGAGGCATTTGCCAACATAAGTGGCAATGTCTTTCTTCATGCCCGGCCACCAATAAAACGACCTAAGATCTTGGTACATCTTATCGGCACCAGGATGAACTGAATAACGTGTCTTGTGTGCCTCGTCAAAAATGAGTGTTCGAAGTTCATCTACTGCTGGAATCCAAACACGATCCAGATAATAGATAACTCCATCTTCTTTTGTCTTGAGCGTTTCAGATTGTCTCTTGACACTGCTTCTTGTTGTGCTTGTAAAATGTGATCTCTCAAACTTGTTTGCACGGTCATTCCCATTGCGCGAACGCGTAAGGGTTTGACTCTTTCCTTTCGGCTCAAAGCATCTGCAACAACATTTGCTTTGCCCGGGTGGTATTTGATTACACAATCGTAATCGTTTAGGAGCTCAACCCAACGTCTTTGTCTCATGTTAAGCTCCTTCTGACCAAATATGTGCTGTAGGCTCTTGTGATCTGTGAAGATAATGCACTTAGTACCATAAAGGTAGTGTCTCCAAATCTTTAGTGCAAAAACAACAGCTCCCAGTTCAAGATCGTGTGTCGTGTAATTCTTCTCATGTATCTTCAGTTGTCGTGAGGCATAAGCAATGACTTTGTCTCGTTGCATCAAAACACATCCGAGTCCCTGATGGGAAGCATCACAATAAACTACAAAGTCATCATTGCCTTCTGGGAGTGTTAAGATTGGAGCATTGCACAATCTTTGTATCAATGTCTGGAATGCCTCCTCTTGCTTATGTGTCCACACAAAAGGTTCAGACTTCTGTGTGAGCTTGGTGAGAGGCAAGGCTATCTTAGAGAAATTCGAGATGAATCTCCTGTAATAACCCGCCAATCCCAAGAATGATCGGATCTCTGTTGGTGTCGTAGGCACATCCCAGTTTTTGATTGCTTCTATCTTGGCAGGGTCCACGTGAATACCATCACTGTTAATCACGTGACCCAAAAACTGAACTTCTCTTAGCCAAAATTCACACTTAGAGAATTTGGCATAGAGCTGTTCTTCTTTCAGAAGCTCCAAAACTGTCTTGAGGTGTTGTTCGTGTTCCTTCTCGTTCTTTGAATAAATCAGTATATCGTCAATAAAGACAATAACGAACTGATCTAAATACGGCTTGCACACCCGGTTCATTAAGTCCATGAACACAGCCGGTGCGTTCGTCAATCCGAATGGCATCACCATGAATTCGTAATGACCATATCGAGTACGAAAGGCCGTCTTTGGTATGTCTTCTTCTTGAATCCGGAGCTGATGATAGCCTGATCTCAGGTCTATCTTTGAAAAGTACTGTGCTCCCTGTAACTGATCAAACAAATCATCAATCCTCGATAACGGGTACCGATTCTTGATGGTGAGTTTGTTGAGTTCTCGATAATCAATGCACATCCTGAAGGATCCGTCTTTCTTTTTAACAAAAAGAACCGGAGCTCCCCAAGGGGAAAAGCTCGGTCGGATGAATCCTTTATCGAGTAACTCTTGTAACTGATTAGACAGCTCATGCATCTCTGATGGAGCAAG
Organism: Mikania micrantha; assembly: GCA_009363875.1. NCBI lineage: Eukaryota > Viridiplantae > Streptophyta > Magnoliopsida > Asterales > Asteraceae > Mikania > Mikania micrantha. The sequence goes on from CM018680.1 coordinate 103,970,197, forward strand.
TCTATAAGGAGACTTAGCTACAGGAGTTGCTCCCGGAATCAAATCGATTCGGAACTGCACCGATCTCTCTGGTGGCAGTCCCGGTAAGTCATCCGGAAATACTTCTGTGAATTCTCTCACGACCGGTACATCTTGAATCTTGATCGTCTTCTTGTCTTTCTGAATCACGTGAGCTAGAAATGCAACGCATTGTTTTCGTAAGTATTTACGAGCCTTCATGCACGATATTATCTTGACACTGCGTTTCGCTTGGTCTCCACGAATATCCAAGACCTCATTGTTCTCCACAGGAATGCGTAGTAGCTTATCGGAATAGATGAACTCGACTCTGTTAAGGGATAGCCAATCCATTCCGATGATGATGTCGAAACTGCCCAGATCCATCGGTATCAAGTCAATGGAAAATGTATGATCGCCAAGTGTTAGTGGGCAATTCCTAAATATAGTGTCTACTGTGATCTGTTTGTCGTTTGCTATCTCAATAGTGTAAGGGGAGTCTAACAATTCCTTATCATAATTAAGATGGCATGCAAAATCGGATGAGATGAAACTCTGATCCGCACCAGTATCAAATAATATTGATGCATAGAAGTCAGATAAGAGAAATGTACCCGTGACCACATTCGGGTCTTGACGAGCAGCAGCAGCTCCTATCTGAAAGGCTCTTCCTCTTAGTGCTTGAGCCCCTTGTTGATTTCTCCTGGGACAATCCCGAGAGAAATGTCCTGGTTCGCCACAGTTGTAGCAAGACCTATGATTTGCAACAGCAGCAGTAGTAGCTGCGTTGTTGTTTCTGTTTTGAGTCTTTGGACTCTTGCAGTAAGATACCAAGTGACCAAATCTTCCACAGTTGGTGCAGTGTCTGCACGGGACATTCGGTAAATGGTGGTACTGGCATGAGTTGCACAAAGGTGCAGTGCCAGTATATGGCTTTCTGATCTGTAGTGGTGGTGGTTGGTTGAGCATAGGGGCTTGAGTGGTTGCAGTAAAATTTCTAACCACTTTCTGCTTCTTTGCAGGCCTTTTATCCTGCTTCCTTGAAGTTCCATTTTTGTTTGAGTCAGCCTCCTTCTTAAGTGCCCCGGAGGCGACCATCACGTTAGTTAAAGTAGCTGACAGAGACACAGCTGACTCCATAGTAGTAGGGCGAGCAGAAATCACATGACCTTGCATACAGGGAGGCAGTCCACCGACATACCTCTCGATTCTCTTTTCTAGGGTTGGCACCACATCCGGTGCCAATGTGGCCAACTCATGAAAACGTGTGGTGTAGGCCAGATGCCCAGCACCAATCATGACAAGATTGAGTAGTTCAGTCTCAATCTTCTTTACTTCATTTCTCGGACAGAACTCTGTCCTCAGCATCGTCTTGAAGTCATCCCAAGACATTGACAGAGCCTCATCCCTGCCTCTAGTTTGAATCTGAGCGTTCCACCAAGTCAACGCTCTTTTGTTGAATGATCCAGCATCATATCTCACCCTGTGCTGATCAGGACAGCCACTGATGTCGAGGGTGGTTTCCATCTTCTCAATCCACTGGATTAAGCCGACGGCACCTTCGCTGCCACTGAAGCTGGGTGGATTGCATCCTACAAAATTCTTGTAGGAGTAATCCTGATGAAGCCGAGTGTTACCGCTGCCTTCTCCAGATGAGTTGGCAAGGTTGTTGCTGTTGTAGCTGTTGATCCTGATCATCATGTCAGGAATCACTTCCTTTAGTTGACTGGTCAACAGTGTGGCCAGTGCTACCGTAGCAGGGTCCAGCTGATGGTTGGGTGGTGGCGGTGGTGGAGGAGGAGGTGGAGGTGGTGGTGAATGTGGAGGAGAGTCAGGTGGTGTTGGTGTCGAGGAGTGTGGTGCTGAAGTCTGCGTGGTTGGTTGCTTCCTGGGCGGCATTCGGATCATAACCGAAGGAAAATCGGTTAGTGCAGTGATCAGATGCAAAAGACATATGCAAATCAATATCTTATGTCAGATAATATCTACATGAGGGTCCCTAGGTTATAGTCTAGGCCAAACCGTTATGTAATATGACCTGTATTTCTCTATAACCATGGCTCTGATACCAATCTGTCACACCCCGGGCCGGCGGGAACGGATCGGGTTTTCCCGTCGGGCGGAAGGTTCCCGGGGCGCGATATCATTGAATGATAATCAAATGATCAGATTGTTACATAGCACATGATAATCAAAATGAGAAATGCTAATACATCAATGATATAGAATTACAAGATTAAATTACAATGTATCGTTCATAATTTAATCAAGTAAATCTACCAAAAGAATCAATATAACTATATCTTGTATATGTACAAGATATACAAAAGATGATTCAATGTTTAAGCACCAAAAGCATGCAACACAAAATAAGCTAGGTCTTCTAAAAGTCCTCTAGCTTAAACATTGCATGTAAGTCTCTACACCTGTTCGTCACCTGAGAAAACATGTATTTAAAACAAAGTCAACACTAGGTTGGTGAGTTCATAAATAAGTTAATTGAAAACCCTGATTCAATCACATGCATAATCACAATGTTTTGTTATGTAGCTTGTATGTGTAATGTTCATATGTTCACCTGATGGCTCCTCAATAGTTATACTTACAAGCACTATGTTATCCTAGAAGTGATGCTTATATATAGGGCATATGTAAGGGTGCAAAGCCCTAGCCAACATCCCACCACATCACAACTAGAACTCTACACTACTTGTAATACAACTATTGATTTCCATTCCCATGTCACCTGATTGTCCCATTGTTGATCACCTGTGTTTCCATGAATAGAATAATAGAATGATAGCGTTGTAGTTATCAAACCGAAGTATTGACAACCATTTGTATAGTAAGGATGTTAGATTTAGTAAATATGTTCCTTGTATTATTCTATTGTCTGTGTGTTAACTTTTATGTTACACTTTTAATTAATTAAAAGTGTTAGTTAACTGTTCATCATATGTCTCAAATGCAGCGTATAGGATCCGAATGGAATCCTTTTTAATCCTCACATAATCAGATTAAAATGCATTCAATTCTCTCCTATCCCACCGTGTGATCCCAAGGCCTTTACGGGGATTGTCTCATGTAATTAACAAAGTCGAATAAGAACTAGTCTTATTACATTATGTTAATTAAGTGTGATTGGCAGTGATAGTCATGAAGTTACGTTATCATGGTCGCCGTTCACTGTGATTGGCTGTGATAGTCATGAAGTTACGTTATCATGGTCGCCGTTCACTGTAATCCATATGTTCACCATGTAATCCTTAAGCCGTAGTAAGAACAAGTCTTAGTACCCTTAAGTGACGCAGGTGGTGGATACTCAATGCGATCATACTACCTAGTAGTATGTTTTTAGGGTGTAGATCAAATGTTATAAGCAATTGGCTTATCACACTTGATCATTTATGATGTGGAATGATATTCAGAAGATATTTTATCTTCTGATCATTCATGTGCTGTGAAGTGTCACCATGTTTCACTGTAATAGTTCTCACTGTTTATTTGTGTATGAATTGTCTCAATGTTCCTTCATGTAGGAATAACTTAAGTGTTATAAGATAAATCTTACAACAGTGTTATCCCAATGTGTTGATGATTATGATAGTACATTATCATAATCTTTTGAGTTTCCTTGTTATCTCATGATCATACAAGCATGCATACAATGATAAACGATAATAAACAATTTAATATTATCAAAATCACAGTATAATTAACATGTTAAGCAGAACTTTTAAATAAATAAAAGTAAACATGTTTCTCAGCCCCGAGCGTTTAAAATCAGTTAAGATTAAAGTAAAAGGGGCATATGAACTCACCTTGTTGTTGTAGGGTTGACTTAACTTAAAAGAAAGTATTCACGCGCTCTTTGTTGTACTTGACCGATTGTTTCACGTTCCTGTATTAATTCATATGATTGTAACTTATGAGTAGTGATTTTATATATTTGTGCGCGTGTATGTGTTAACCCTATAGTCGGTCAACCCATCGTAGTTCTCAGTCTTCATTCGGCCCCCATGTATTGATTATGATCTTTGCATGTTCATCAATTCATTTTGACCTAACACTTAAATTTACTCGATGTTATATTCCAAACTATGTTAATTTAGGTTTTATGAACATAAGTCCCTAACCTTGTCATAACACATAGGTAACAATTGATTTCTTGTATACTTCTTATAATTGCATTTTCTTTTAATGTGTTGAATCAATTTATCAACTCTGTGGGCCGAATGAGTTTATTAATTCTAATGATATACTTGGGCTTTTGTGTGGTACTTGGGCCGAAAGAATTTTGGATGGGCCTCGTGTGCATGTGGGCCGGCTATTGAGCTAGAAAGTTGGGCTGATTCTATTTTGTGGCCAATTAATTATCGTTGGCCTGTTATCGGGCCCTAACATCCATGTTGGGCCGCACAAAGGAGTCCTAGGCCACCATGGGCCAAAGGGTATCGTTGGGCCGGCTAGAACCTTAGTGGGCCTAAGCAAAAAGAAGTGGGCTGTTCGTTGTAGTGGGCCAGGAAATGTCTTTGGGCCAAGGGTTTTACTGTTGGGCTTCACTCAATTGTTATTGGGCTGAGATAATTATTGTTGGGCCAGCTGCATTTCGCCTGGATTGAGTTTACGTGGGCCACGATACTATAAACTTGGCTGAACATAAATCACCCAGCGAACCTTATTAGCTTCCATGGGTTCGGCCAATTGGAAATGTGCTGTACATAGGTTCGTGTAACACCACTGGTTCACAGCTATCCCAACCGCCTCACACCTGTATGGTGGTTCGTGAGGCCAAGGTTCGCCTGGTTTGGTTCGGCAAGGATGTTCAGCAGCAGTAGGGTTCGTGCATGGGTTCGGGCACGGGAGGGTTCGTAGCTTGTGAGTTGGTTCGTCATGTTGGCTGACCAAGGGTTCGGGATACCCAAGGGTTCGTTGCTGAGGAGACTCGGCTGGGTTCGCAAGCACCCAAAGATTCGGTGGTCTACTGGTTCGGCTGAGAAACCTGGCTAACCAAGGTTCGTCTGATGAGTGCATGGTTCGTGAGACCCAAAGGGTTCGCCCCTAAGTCGCCCAGCTGCTGGAACCCGCGAACCTTGCACTGTTCATCATCCCCTTTGTCAACCTGGTTGTTTCAGCTCATCCCTACCCATCTCCTGACTTGTATCATACCATAGGGTGTTCGTATGATGGCATCAGGTTGAATAGGTCCGGGTTTAAAGCTGGTTATAAGGGTGGTCGACTAAGGGTATGAAAACCCCATTTTTCAGTGATTTTCACAGTTTCATACCTTCGTTTTCAGTGGTTAAACCCTTAGATCTTCTGTACTTTCATGTAGAGAATGTCAAGGGCTTCACGTGGGCGAAAGAATCACTCAAAACCGTTGAGAAATGAAGAAGTTATGGTGTTTTGAAGGTGTGAAAATGGTGGGGGAAAGTGTAGCCGGAAAAAGGGAAAGAGAGAGAGGTTGAAGATGATAAATGAATAAGATGCATTCATTTAGGGTTTTTATACTCTAAGTGGTATCCGGGTTCGTTTCGGTTGCTCGGTTCGCGATTTCGTCGCATAACCGGAAAATTACGCGTAATTTATTTTAAAAAATTAAAGACTCTAATTTAATTAATTTGATGAGTTTCAAAATTGTAAAAGTGGTTATTATCTTATTTAATTAAAATTAAATTCGTTTCGCGTCGTAATTCGTTTTCGTTTCGTCGAATCGCGTCACCATCGCGCGTATTCGTTCGAATCGTCATTCGAACGAACACGACAATGGTTTTGCTTTCCGACTTTTGTTTTCTACTTTCCAGTCATCATTTCAGAACGTTAAACTCACAGATATGTTTGTGTGAATCGTCACCCACGCAAACACACTGTCAGTTCGTTATTCTGAAACGACACTGTAGTTTATGTTTTAATTGTGTTTCCTCACTGTTGGACTCAACTAAACATCATGTTTTCAACTTGTTTTCACATTGAATTGTCGGCCATCTGATTCCTGTCATCTATGGACATCAGATCGCAACCGATTTGTTTTCTGTTAATTGCTTGAACATCATTGTTTCTCATGTTTTGTTGTGCTAATTTTACTTAAGTTTTCACTTAAATAAACACAACTAATGTTTCAAATATACGTTGTACTTACTGTATCTAAGTTTATACTAAAATACGTACAACGATTTCTTGTATTTAGGATTCTGTTAATACAAGTACTGTTTACAATCACGTATGTACACGTAGTTACTGTTTGCAAGTACACATACCGTACGGACTTGCCGGCCGGTCAGGTACTAGTTGTCACAGTTCACGAATCCCCTTTTCTGTATTTTGGTTTTGAACTCGGGGAATGAGAAAACATAAAAACGTGTTTGAAACATTCAGATTATTATGAAGCTTTGAAACATGAAGACTGATTTGAACAAGAGGAGCTCTAAAACATTTTGTGAACTGTTTTGTGAAATGTGATGCCTGATTTGATCAGGTGGAACTTTGAAACATCTTGTGAACTGTTTTGTGAAACACGATACTTGATTTGAGATCAGGTGGAACTTTGAAACATCTTGTGAACTGTTTTGTGAAACATGATGCCTGATTTGAGATCGGGTGGAACTTTGAAACGCTTTCATTATATGTTGTAAAACATTTGATTGAAACACGAGACAGTGGGGAAAACATATGACCAGGCTTGTCGTTATTTCTCGGCGTACATATTTGTCGCTAAGTCCCCTATTCTGTAACCGTGGGGGGGGGGGGCGTGATTATTGAGAATAGATTCTATTTGTGATTGACCATCCTCGCCCGTGGTTCGTAGCTAAAACCACGACTGGATGTCGAGCGGGCGCTTAATAATGGGAGAAACGCACAATGTCTTGCGACAAAGACATTGGGAAAAGGGCAACACTGAAACGCGTCAGCTCGGTTACGGGAGCCCTGGAGTTATAATTGGACTGCTGGTCAAAGCGGAGAAACACGGCATTGTTGAAAGAAACAATGTCTGCATTGAATACCAATATTTTATACCCTATTTGGGACATTAACATTTTTGAACTTTTTTTTTATGCAAACATTTAAATCTTTTGTGATACATTGTATACATTTTGATAGTTTTCTTTAACAAATAAACTTGTGAACTCACCAGCGATATGCTGATTGTTTAAAACCATGTTTTCTCATATGCCAAATGATACAGGGGATGTAGTGATACAGAGGGTGGAGTTGGGAGCTCAAGCTTGGGAGTCGTATAGCAGAGTCTATTATTGATAGACTCAACAGTGTGATATAACTCATAGTATATATATGCGTAATAGCAATACATATATAGTTGTGGAACTCTGATAAAACTGTTATTACATTAGACTTGTGTCTAATGTAGTTGTAATATCGCTCTGTAATGTAGAAACATGTATGTCTTTTGTTGTAAATCATGGCTGTGAAACTTTGACGTCACACCGTACGCTTCCGCAACGATCAGGGTGTGACATCTAGCCTCTTCAAACCTCTTCAAACCCTTTTTCTCTTCTTCCCATCCCATCGGCGACAGATCTCCACCACCGCCGCCCTCCTCCACCGATCTCTGCCGCCGCCGCCCTCCTCCACCGATCTCCGCCGCCGTCGCCCTCCTCCACCGTTGCGGTCTCCTCCTCCACCGCCCAAGTCGCGAGCCCTAGTCGCGAACCCTGGTTCGATCAGAGGAAAGGGGAGACGATCGAAACCCTATGTCGTTCGATCTCCACCGTCGCGGTTCCACCGCCCTAGTCGCGAACCCTGGTTCGATCGGAGGAAAGGGGAGACGATCGAAACCCTATGTCGTTCGATCTCCACCGTCGCGGTTCCACCGCCCTAGTCGCGAACCCTGGTTCGATCGGAGGAAAGGGGAGACGATCGAAACCCTATGTCGTTCGATCTCCACCGTCGCGGTTCCACCGCCCTAGTCGCGAACCCTGGTTCGATCGGAGGAAAGGGGAGACGATCGGAACCCTAGTCGCGGTCTCCTCCTCCTCCTCTGCCTCTGGTTCCTTCGATCGACGGCAGTGGTGGACGGTGGTGGCTCAACGGTAGGTGGAGGAGGACGATCGGAGATGAAGACAGTGGTGGACGGTGGTGGCTTGGTCAACGGTGGGGTTGGGGAAGACTGAAGAGGTTTTCTTTGTTTGAAGAGGTTTTTGAAAAACAAACACTCTCAAAACCTCTTCTTGCAGAGGTTTGGTCCACCTCTTTTGCAAAAGAGGTTTGCAGATGTGGTCCGCAGACTGCAGATGTTTTACCTCTTCAAAAACAAACAGCACCTTAACCATTCAACTCCAATACCACACTTAATCGTTCAACATTCAGATGTGCAACCAAATGGTCTTAGTTGGTTCAACACTTAATGGTTCAGATCCTCTTAATCATTCAGACATTTTAACCAAATTAGCACTTAATGAATCAGACCCACCAAACAACCCCTTAGTCTTTTTAGTTAGGAGGTTAAATTTATAAAAACTGAAAAACTATTATACAAATGCCAATTTAATTAAAATATACCCATAATTTTAACATTTTTAAATACGCGAAACCTAAATATTCACAACAAAAGCGTCAATTGTGAAGCTTGAAAAATTGATCATTTTGATTGTTAATTTATAATATTTTGATTACTTGTCACTTTATGTTTTTTTGTATGTTATCATTGGTATTATACATTGAACTTTTATCATTTTATTAGTTTAATTGATATCTCTAATATTACAACTAAGATGTTGGTTATTTGATATTTGGATGTTTAACGTTTTGATTATTTGATATTTTGAATATATATAGATAGCAAGTATAAACATTTTTTAATTAAATTCAAATCAAACCAATTCGAATTATAATGGAATTCGAATCGAATTCAGATCGAATTCTGAATTCGAATAGAATCGAATTTCGAATTGGAGAACGAATTCGAATTTCGAATTCGAATTGATTTCGAATTCGAATGCTCTTAAAAAATTCAAAATTCGAAATCATTCGATTCGAAATATTCGAGTTATTCGAAATTCGATTCGATGAACACCCCTAAATGTTATGTAATTATTATAATCATACTAAAAGATTTTAGTTTTTTAGGCCTCATTAAGTGGGTAGAATTTTTTATTTTGTTTTTTGTTTTTTCCAATTAAGGAGTTTCTTGATTGAATTCCAATATTTTGTTCAATCGTTTTCAAAAGGATTGAGCCGAACATAATACAACTACTTTTATGATCCATAATTCATATATGCTATGTGTAAGAATCATTTGGCTCTCTAGCCTCTTCCCATGGCCAATGCTGCAAAATTCAAACCAGTGGTTATTTTATTTAATTTCTTCTTTGTGCACGCTCACTATGTGGCCGTTGCTCCTAGCTCATGTCGGTAGTGTAATGTCAAACAACGACATGCATTGTTCTGAAAACTGACCTAGACTGGTTAGATCAGGACTGATGGAGCCAGAGTGGACGGTCACATGGGCCTTTCATGCATCACTTCACACCACCTAAGGATAAAGGAGGCATCCTCAAGTAGTTTTAAATACATCGGTTACACCGACACAAGTCATTTGGTTATGGTAAACATTAAGCAATGTCGACTGTGTTAACCAAAGAAACGAAAGAATGAGATGGTTTGGGTATTTTTAGGTTATTGGTAATTTTGGGGTGTATTTCAAGTGAGATTGGCAGTCTCATTTAAAATTAAGATGACATGATTTGATTTGACAAAAAAAATCTTTTCGATATTTTTAGGTGGTGCCCTCTCGGCCTCTCCACCTCTAATGTTTGAAATTTTTTTTTAACAAAAACTAACCCGCACTTTAACCCCATTGCTAAATTGCACCCATTTATTATAAGAAATGAACTCTCATCATTTGTAAAGACAAAATCTTATCTGATACTAAGGTATAGCTAAACCAAAAACATTCTAGTAGTTATAATCTTTTAAATTATTGAAATTTGATAAAACTGGTGTGTTTGATTTATAAATTTGTAAAAAAAAAATGAAATGCGAAATTTTCAAAAGAACGAAATTGAACTTGTGCAAGGATAACTTTACAAGAGGCTTGAATATCGAAACATGAATTCAAAAATACGTAAGAGAAAAAAACCAATAAGAACTTAAACTTAAGAAAACATTGAATATTAAACAAACCCAACAAAAACCATATATCTAGTTTTGGATCTTTCGAGAGCTCATATGATAGAAAGTTGAAGCTCAAATCATGTGATTTAAAGTCAAAAGAATAATTATTCTAAATGTTAGATGTTTCGAAAGCTCATATGATGAAAAAGATGAATTTCAAATAAAAGTTCAAACATAGAGTAAATCTCTCTTTTCGTCCTTATGGTTGGCAATTATGTGTAGTTTTTTTTTTTTTTTTTCATCAAACACATTATAATATTAAAATGACTTTTTTTCATGGGAAGATATGAAATTTCAATCAGGTGCATCAAACCACTGCATTTCTTCTTTGTCAGAGTCCTATCCTCACTTCCAAATAATTTGTCTTCCCATAGTTCTAGATCAGTTGTTTAAATTTTAAAATACTGAAACGATGTACATATACAAATTACTAAGAGATGAGGTTTGATTGATGGTGACAGTGGGTGAGTGATCATAGATTCATAATGATGCTATATTTCAAAAATAGATGACTGAATAAGGTCAGCTACAAGTACAAGATTGAGTGCACTTACTGTTATCAACATATCAATATTTAGAGGGAGAGATGCTCTATGAATCTTTGTCTATTACAACCATTAAGAAAGCTGCGCCATATGCTCGCATTTGGTGCAAATGGCATCTTTAAAATCAACTTTTCTGCTTCCTTTAGATCTCCATATCTAGCCATCAAGTCCACAACAAGAAGATAATGTTCCATTTCTGGCTCAATCCCATATTTTTCTTTCAAAATTTCAAAGATCTCCATCCCATCTTTTACTAATCCAGCATGCCGACAAGCAGAAAGTACAGCTATAAAAGCAAGCTTGTCAGGTTCAATACCATCCATCTCCATTTGTTTAAACCGTTCTAGTGCATCTTTCCCTTGCCCATGTAAACCAAGGGCTGAAACCAGAGCCGTCCATGATATGACATTTCTCACAGGCATTTCATCAAACAACTTGACTGCACTCGACACACTCCCACATTTCCCATACATGTCTATCATTACATTGCAAACCATCACATCACACCTGTTGAAATTAGATTTTGTCATGAGGCAATGAAGCAAACTCCCGGAAACAAGGTTGCATAGGTTGGTGCAAATACTTAGAAGGCTAACAAATGTGTAACAATCAGGTGTGATGTGATTCATTTGCATGTGGTGGAAAAGTTCAAAAGCTTCTTTGTAGTCTCCATTACGGGAACAAGCTGCAATCAAGATGTTCCATGATACAATATCAGGATCCTCTACTTCACAGAAAATATCCTGAGCTTTATGGTACATGCCATTTCTATTATACAGCCCAGCAATAATATTTGAGTGAACAACAGAATATGGCAGTTTATCATCATCAAAAAGTTTAAATGCATCTAGAATTAGACCGTTTTTTGCATATGATGCCATGAGTGCGCTACTTACATACTCGTTCAAATGGTAACCCATTTTCACGACCAAAGAATGAACCTCGTATAACTCTGGGGGCAATAGTGATTTTATAACACTAGAGAATGTAAACTCATTTGGAGATATACCTGACTTAATCATTTCCCGTAGTAGCAAGACAGAAGTTAAACAGCTTCTATCAGAATATCCAACAAGTAAAGCATTCCAACAAACTAAATTCTTATCAAGAATTTCTTCAAAACAACGGTTAGAGCTATCTAATCTGTTACATTTAGCATAGAAATTGACCAAAGAACTGCCTACAACAACATCATTTTCAAATCGGTTCTTAATTACTTTAGCATGGATAAATTCTCCATAAGTTAGATTGATTAACCATGTACATGAGGTGATAGCACTCAAAAACGTGGTCCGATTTGGAAAAAAACCATCTTTATACATATTGCAGAAGAAATCTATTGCCTTGATAGGTTCTTCGCCAATTGCAAACACCCCGATTATTGTATTCCATGAAAGCAAGTCTCTGTTGGGGACCAAATTAAACATTTTCTCTGATAAGCATGTGCCTGCACACTTTCCATACATTTTAACTAGAGAATTAGCAACTGAAACTTTACTCAAAAATCCAAGCTTAATAATCAGCCCATGTACTTGTTCACCTGAATCTAGGTCATCCTTGGATTGAAATCCAGATATAACACCCACAAATGAAGATTCAGATAATGATATTTGAGCCCTCAAGAGCTCACAAAACATCAACATACATTTGTTTACATATCCCTCGTGTCCAAACAAAGATATCATTGCATTCCATGTCACTAGATTCTTGAAAGACATTTCATCGAACACCTTGAATGCTTCATTAATGTAGCCTTGCCTACCAAACAAACTCAGTAAAGCAGTTCCTACAAAAGAATCAGCAAATAGATACCCACTCTTCATGGCTACTGCTTGCAAAGAAAATCCTTTATCAATGTCTAGCGAGTTACACGACAAAAGACTGCCAAAAGTGAACTGGGTCGGAAATAACCCAAAACTTGTCATCTCAAAAAACAAATTCAAAGCTTCCTCAACATTCTCATCTCCACTGTAAGTGCTAATCATGGAGTTGTAAGAGACTACATTCTTTTGGGGCATTTCATCAAACACTTTGCGGGCAACAGATATGTAACCCAACGATGAGTAAAGAGAGATAAGGTTATTGTAGAAAAACTCACATTGAGGTAGGCTTGATCCCATTGTAGTAATGAGTCCATGGAGGGGCTTAATAGATTTAACTGAGTGAACCCTCAAGGATCTTCGAAGCAACTGAATCAGAGGCGAAGCCAGCAGTCGTTCGTTCTATTTACGCATGCAAAAGCCTGAAATAGTAGAAACCAAAAATCATTCTTTGATTCAAAATCCAGTTATTTCAACAATTTATAAAGTAGTTTCTAAAAAATCAACAAAAGTCTAAAAAGAATAATTTTATGATTGAAGTTTATAACCTTTGATAAAACTTTCAAATGGTAGAGACGTATAATTACAATGTAACAGAATTGAAAATTTTGAAATAAGTTGCAACAAAGAAATTTGAGAAATAAACCTCTTATTAGGAAGTAGTGTACCCAATAAATTTTAAGAATCTCTAATACAAGTTTAGGCATAAAATGAAAAACCAAAACGCTTAAACATGAAAACGAAACTGAAACAAACCGTTGATAATGGTTCGATTTAGTTTGGTTTTTATTTTTAACATTTCAGTTTTGATATTCATTATTTTTAACGGTATAGTTTTAAGTCCCAAGACATTGCCTTCTATTTTACGATAATAACTAAAATAAACAATTTTAACTATTTTATATTGTGTTAATATTGGAAGGGGGCTACTAAACGTACACCACTCCCATTGTCGGTACACCAGCCTGCTGTCTCGCATACGCCCGTATAGGCCTTATACGGGCGTATAAGGTCAGTCAAACCGACAAAAGCTGCTAAGGCTGACGTGTCAGAGATGATGTTAAACACGGTCGTTTAGGATATATACGGCCGTTTAGTAAACACGTATACGGCCGTATAGAGGTTATACGGGCGTATAATTTGTCTGAATTTGAAGAATCTTTCCCTTTACGCGACTAAATATTCCTCGGGCTCAAGCCTTTTTGTAGCGCAAAGCAGAGATGAAATATGGGCCCTCTTCCCAAAGTGTATAAAAATCCTCTTTTATACAAGAATATAATCAAGAAATAACATCTGATTACAACTGAACAAGATTAGACTAGAGTCCGTACAACTAGACTCTTCACAAATCACAACTCACAGCCTTCAAATGCCAAAACAAAAAACAAGCGGTTACAGAAACTCAATTCTCAAACCAATCACTTGTTACTCCAAAACAAAAAACAAGCTGTTAAGAGTTTGTTTATGTATTATAGAACTTGATATATTAATCAATTTTTACCAATTATGCAAGAAGGAACCAACAAAGTTGATTAACTATTTTGGTATTCATGATCTTAAGCACCAATTTATATATAGATTAAAACCCAAAATTTTACTGTGAGTGTATATTACTGTTCATTTCCTACATTTGCTATTGCATAAAGTACAAGTCAGGACTTCACCTTTCGTATATATCTCTTCCCTTCTTCTACGTTCTTCCATTTTAGGTTTTCTTTTGTCTTGCTGCTGCTATTAGGAATACAGGCTAACTCCAGTTATGTTTTCGTGCCTTTCATCTTCCTTTGCTATCCTTCTCTCTAGAATCAACATTTCTTTTCTTCCTTTGCTATAATTCGTCACTTACACTTCTGCCATATTATTCGGTACAGTTCTGCTTCGACTATTAATCTTCATCGTGTTGTCATATCAGGTTTGATATGCTTTTTTCTTCTGATGATCAGTTATATAATCTTGAGATTTCGTTGTTGTTTGCTTTTAGTTAACAAAGCCCTAATTTGTTTATGGGTTTGTTTAGTAAAGATGTATGATTCAATTTAATGTCTGAATCGGAGTCATGATTCATGGCTGCTAAATCTTGTCAAGTTTGACTTTTTGGAATTTCATTTTGTTCTTTGATTTTCTGTTATCAGCTCTTTATTTGAAACATTTTCAATTGTTCATAAAATTCTGGGGACGTTTGGGTTTGTGGTTTTAAAGTGATACCATCCCATGATCACAATCAAATAATCAAAGAATCAGTGTTATGGTTAGGTATAATTGATTAGTTCTACATATATCTCATGTGATTTTTATGATATAATTTGGATCTATGCGGAATCTGCAGGCTGTATTCATTTCCCCCAAATTTGATCATCTTTTGTGATTTTAAAGCTAACCATGCTCCTGAATATTGCATCTTTTTTGTACACTGTCATGTTGACATGACTTTCACAAGGAGCCAATTAGGACCAAATAGAAGGAAAGATTATGTGCTAAATTGCTTGAATTATTAATTTCATAGGTGGCTTGGTCAAGATATATAAACAGATAAATCAGTTGTTGCTATAATTTTATCCACTTAATGTTATAGCTTGTCATTTTGCCTGATTATTCTTGCAGGCTTTCCATGGTTTTGATTTTTAGTCCTCATAGGCAGAGACGAAGTTATCGTGTGTCTGTACTTTACAACAGATTTATGATTTAGGTTATCTTAACATGTGATCAATGAAGACACATATAATTTGATGATTTTCTTACTATGTGTATATTACTTGAATTATATGTTAGAGTTCACTTCACCATGTTTGTTTCTTCATATAATATCTATACCTTACAACAGATAATGCATATATGTATTTATAATCCTTTAATAAATATTGAATTTTAATTTTGCATATATTTTTTTCCTATGTCCACACTTCCAGTGTCAGAGGGTACTAATTAGTAAACCGATTGATCTCTCCAAGCACCTATGCTAATTATGTTTCTAAATACGTTGTTGAGTTTTTCATTTAATTTGATTTTAGGGTTTCCTTAATCAATCTCAATTTGCAATTTGAAATTTCAATATTTGTTGGCTGAAAATTTGGTATTCGAATGCAGTAGTTAGTAAACCAATTGATCTTTCCAAGCACCCATCCAAGCGAAGTGATCCGACCCTCCACAACCCTTTCGCAAACCAAGAGCTAAATCGAGCACAAGGTATGCCCTTATTATTTTTGAATGCAGTTATCATTGCAAATATGTTCAAAAACACTTAATTGTGATGGCATGTCATCATTAATAGCTAATTGACGGAACAATTGCTTGATGCTAACATTGTGTAAATTTTCCAATATTTTGGGTGCATGTAATTTGTTAACCTGTACATCTTGGTGTACGAGTAATTATTGCTATTGATTACCTTAATCAATGTACCATTTGATGTTACTTCATGTGCATTTTATTAACTCCAGGTTATACAGATTGATTTGCCTTTTATGAATGTTGTTTTTGCATGTTGCTCCATCGTAATCTTTTCCTAATATATTATCTTGATTAGCTCAAGTTTATTGGATTGCTTTCTTTTCACAGGAAGAAGTGTCTATTTGTGCATGGTAAGGAGTTATATATGTTCATTTGTCTATGTACCGACAAAAGAGGATCTGAAAGTGCAAGCAAAGGTACATCTTTGATCCATAGATCAACCAAAGATAATCAAAATTGCGCCAAACCAGGTCTTGGTATTTGAATTTTAGGTCAATCAAATTTATTAGAATTGCTTACTTTGGTTTGCCTAAATGTTGTTGCTGAGTATTAAACTTATTTGTATTGTTGTGTCAGACCAAACCTAATATCATTTTCATTTGTTAATGCATCTATTAAATCCATTATATGCTTACATGTTATTTGTATGTAGGTTCATATCATAATTGGTCGATTGTATTATAAGTTTTTAAATTGAATCATAACGCATATGTACAAATACAAAGAGGCTAATCAACCAACACCCGCCCAATTAACACCATTAGTTGAAGCAAAGCACATATCGACAACAAAATGACAACTTTATTCGATCAATGGGTACATAAGAGTTTTCTTTTAGAAAATGTCTGCACCATAGAAATTATTGCTTTTATGACCAGACATACTTTAAAGTTTACTTTTTATGGGTTTCTAATGTGCTTACCCGCTGCATTGCGCGGGTGATAAACCCTAGTTATGCTGGTTTTGTAACTGCAAAATATGGTGAAGCCAAAGAAGATGATTTTGTAACCGCAAAAAAGGCCAAGTAAGTTAAGCTCTAGAGTCCTACAAATTCAGTCTACTGGTTGAGATTTCACCTTGTGACCGAGAGGTCATGGGTTCGAATCATGCCAAGGGTGATTTAAAGGACATCCAGGTGACGGAAGAAATCTTGAGCTTAATCTCGGGTTTTGGAGGAGGTGAGGGTTTACCCATTCCAGGGGGTTCCCGCGCATCTGGTGTGCCTGCGTCTTACCTCTGCCCGATTGGCCATGTTAAAACAATATATGTGGTTTTTGGATCGTCGCTTTTCAAAAAAAATAAAGTTTAGCTCCAGAATGTAATAAAAAGTAAATAGACGGAACATTTTTAACAAGATTGAAATAAATGACATGCATATTAAGGATAAATCATATAAACCACCAAGGCCATATGGTATATTCAATGACGGATCCAGGAATGTATTTCAGTACAATCACTATGTTTAGTTTAGGTATTTTGTGAAATTTTCTAAAATTTGTTTGTGGATAAACACTCATTGTTAGTTGACATAGACCTTTAAGTGAATAAACTCTTCTAATTTCATCCTTTTAACTAGGATGATAAGATGGAATTGGTTTCCTTTCGAAAGGATCCCACGGATGATCATTAAATCAATTTTTAATACTTTGTTACTTGAAGATGATTCAAAATTTGTTGAGGCTCTTTTGAAAAATCTATCAAGCCTCATAGTACCTAATCAAGTTTCAGAAAATAACTAAACAAATCAACACTAATTTCACAAAATACCTAAACTAAACAACACAAAATTCACAAAATACCTAAACAAATCAACACTAATCTCACAAAATACCTAAACTAAACAACACAAAATTCACAAAATACCTAAACAAATCAACACTAATTTCACAAAATACCCAACTAAGTCACTGAAGCAGGGAGGGGCGGAGGGCTGAAGCCGGTGTTGCCTTGGATCGTGAAACACTCACCGAGTCACTGAAGCTGAATCACTGAAGCCGAATTGGGGGGGGTGATTTTGAGGGAAACGAGCGTGGTTTTGAAGAAGAAGGAGGAAAAAAAACCTAACTAACTCTCTAATTATAACCCTTTTCAATTTTTCAAAAACCTAAAAAAAATCTAGAAAAAAAGGATCCGGGATTGACCTACGGGATTAAATCCAGATTCTTTGCCACAAGACTACCTGTAAATTATATATTTGAGATTCTCTTTCAAAATACAAAGGGTTCAACCTATTGTTTAACCCTTTAGAAAAAAAAGTTTCCTACTAATGTTTCGAATCACGATGGGTTCCGGTAAACTCGTATCCACCTAGCTAGATCCGCCCCTAGGTATATTTGAAAGTTTAATGGGTCAAACAATTACAATTAGGTTAAGTCTTAAACTTATCACAAGTTATTCCACAAAACTCAACCGATCAAATGACAAATCAACTGTTGACCACAAAACTGAAAATTAAGCCCTAAAATACAAATCAAAACTAGAGTTGGCATTACTCGGCAGCAAAACAAAATGCAAAACAAAAAGATTGGAAGATAGAAGACTAGTTCAATATTTACGATTGCAAGGAAGGAATTCACGGAATAGGATGAGGATGCCTCATGATTACCTTGTTCGGTTGTAGGTTGTTCGTGTCACTTGTTCATTCTTCCTAATAGGCGCTTGGTCTTCCACTCTTGGTGTCGCCTGGTCTTCTTCCTTTTTTTTTTTGAATAGTAAACGTCCGGTCACCCGGGATCACCCTAGCAAACAGGTCACCCTTCCCTCCGAATAACAGAGCGTGGTGACCTGACACACCCATCCAGAGGAAACCTACAACTAGGAAAACCCTCTGGCTCAACCCAGAGCAATATTTGCTCTAGGTGAGACTCCAACCCAAGACCTCTCATAAGAAAAGTCAAGGGACTACCACTAGGCTAGAAGCCCTTTGGTGCCTGGTGTTCTTCCTAATGGGCGTTTGCTGCTTGGTCTTCTACTTGATCGGCAATGGTCGATGCTGCCTTAGGGGACTGGGATTCGGGCAATTGGCGCTTGCTGCTTGGCTTTTTGGGACTTTCTTGAAGTAAAGACCAAACGTTCAATCCCCAAGTTTATTACAGAAGATAACGGAAAGAAAAAGAATGAAGAAAAGGAAGAGTAAATTACCGATATAGTCTTGTGGTTTACTAGTATTTCACTCTTGATATGTGTTTCATAAATTTAGAGTGAAATAAATGTTACAATTGTCAAAAGTATTTCTTCCCTTTAATGAACTCGGAAACAAAGCGTAAAAGAGGTGCATTCAGATATTTGATTTCCACAAACCTAAAAGGCTAACACATATATTTTGAAATTTAGCCTAATGGTTAGGGCTCTCATCTTTCATTGTACAAATCATGTGTTTGAATATGTGAATGATCAGCTTGGGATTTATCACGGGTTCGATCCCTATGAGGGGACAAGGGCTTACATATTTCACGAGCTTTCCGCATATCTAGAGGTATATGTCTTAACTCTATTGATAAGACCACACACAATGGTCATCCCGCCGGGCCAGCGGGCCTCTTCCCCGCCGCGGCTTCGCACGGGAACACCGCCCCTAGGCCAGCGGTGCCCCGTTCAAATGGCACCAACGGCTCCCGCTCCCCGTCGAGTTTTGTGCATTGTGATTGGCCACATTTTTGACCGTTATTCAACGGCATAAAAAAAAAACAACTTTTTTAAACTAAATAAATACCCAAACTTTTTACCCAAAAAACCACCCAAATCTCTTCATCTTTCATCTTTCTCTCTATATTTTTTAAAAAAAAATCACAAACATGAATCCAAGGCCTAACAATCCCAATCCCGAATTCAACCCGTTCTCATACGATCCCGAATCGCTTAGAAATTTATTGGTTCAACTACAACAAAACCCAAACATCCAACACTTTCAACAACATCCACCAAACTTCCAATCTCCTTCAAACTTTCAACCCGGTTTTGCTCCCTACTCTAAACCTAGGTTCGAATCTGATTTTGTGTCACCGAGTCAACATGATAACGAGGTCGTGCCGGAGACACAAGACACTCAAAAACGCAAAAAAGGTAAGAAAAACAAACAACCGGCTGGAACAGGGCCGAGTAGTGGTCCAATGGCACCGAAGCAATGGACTCACGATGAAGAAATCGCTCTCGGAAGATGTTACATGGACGAATCCGAGAACAAAACCAAAGGTAACTCGCAAAAACGTGAAAATTTTTGGAAAAAAGTAACCGTTAGTTGGCACACAGTGATGGGATTCGATGCCGAATACCGCACATATCATCAACTAAATTCAAAGTGGAAGGATATGTGCACCAAGTTAACAAAGTTTAGTGGGGTCTATAGCAACTGCGCCAACAACCGAAAAAGCGGGATGAGCGACGAGAACGTGTTGAAATGGGCCGAAAAGGAATACCAACTAAAGAGTAACGGCCAAACGTTTAACCACTACCACGTTTGGGTGACGATAAAAGACTCGCCAAAATTCCGTGTTCTTTGCCAAGAAGGTAACGAGGTCCAAGGTTCTTCAAAAAGAACCAAAAACTCCGAATCGAACGAATATTCTCCTGGGGGTTCGACCGCACATACAAATTACGCGGTTAACCTCGAGGATGACGAAGAAGAAGCCGAGTTCGACACCCCACCGGAACCGGTTAGACCGACGGGTCGAGATACAACAAAACGGGCTTCCTCTTCGAGTCGTCAAACCGTCTCCTCTAACCCGTCAACAACCGAACTCGCTGATCAACTCCAAGCTTTCACAACTTTTCAAAAACAAAAACACGAAGAAAGGAAAAAAATGCACGAAGAGAAAACTCTCCGATCCGACCTCAGAGCACTTGAGTCTTTGCCTCCCGACATGCTCGACGACGAAGATCGTGAAATAATGAAAAAAATGAAAAAGAAACTCTTGGATAAATATCGTTAAATTTTATTTGAATTGTTAGTTTTTTTTGTATGGTTTTTTTTATTTAAATTTGCAATGTAATTTTTATTTTATTTGTATCTTTATTTGAATGGTTTAATTAAATTCTAGCTTTATTATTTTTTGTTTGCAAAAAAAAAATTAAATAAATCAATTAAATTTAAAAAATGTTGATGACGTGGAATAGTGGGGGAGGGTTTTCAGTGGGGTGACCATTGTGAGTGTTTAAGGTTTTCAGTGGGGTGATGACGTGGCATGAAATTTCAGTGGGGAAGGGTTTTCAGTGGGGTGACCGCTGTGGATAGTCTAAGTAGGGGGGGCAATTAAAACAACAATAACGTCAGTCGTTTAAAAAATGGCTAACACATCTTAATTATTAAAAATAAATAAATGGGGCCATGAGAAAAGGGCCAAAAGATAGGGCCTTTTTTTTTTAATGATATAGGCCAGCTCTCACTCAAATACTCTAATTGACAATGTTTGACCTCTTAATTAAAAAGATTATGCCTTTAAACTAAAAAATACTGATTTAGTTTTAATCAGTTTAAGAGTTGAAGGAATAGATTTTGCCATTAAAAAAATCATATTCATGCGTAATGTTTTATGCCTTTATAAACTTTTTAAATAGTGTATATACCTACACCATATTAAAAATATATATAAGTGAAATAATATTTTATAAAGGCCAACTTTAAAAAGTACAGGAAGCATATGAAAAAGAAATGCGTATATTGTGGTAAAAGGTATATAAAAAACTAGGGGTGTGCACGGTTCGGTTTTTGGTTAAAACTGAAATCGACATAGTCGGTTTTTAATTATTACAAACCGTTCGGTTTTCGTTTTTTTGTCGGTTTCGGTTCGGCTTTCGGTTTTTTTACTTTTTTTCGTTTTTTTTCTCTCTTACGCCTAACATTGAAAATGCAAACATGTTTAACAATTAATAAATTAATTGATCGAACACTAATTAATTAAAATAAAACTAAATAATTATCATCATTTTGTTACATTTAAAAAAAATCAAAAATAAATAACTAAATATGCAACAATTCCGATCTTTACCTTTTAAAATGATAAATTTAATCTAATCTTAATCTAATCTTAATCTATATCATCTCCAACTAGTAGACTTTTTGTTTGTTTTTTCCCTTTAAATAAGTATGCAAATAACAACATACACACACACACACAAATATATTAATTTTTAAAAAAGATTAAATATCGGTTCGGTTTTTATAATATGGAAAACCGAACCGCAAATTTCGGTTTCGGTTTTTTCGGTTCGGTTTTTCCCGGTTATTCATTCGGTTCAGTTTTTTAGGTTCAGTTTTTCGGTTAATTCGGCTCCGATTCGGTTTTTTCGGTTTTTGCTCCCCCTATAAAAAAATAGAGAAAGAAGGTTGTATATGTAACTCACATGTAATTTATTCACATTATTTTAAAAGTCCGTAACTTTTTTGTATGTTAATATTTAAAAAAAAAACTGCACTATAAAATCAAATGTTGTTGACGATTTAATATTTCTATATTAAAAAAACAGCAACTTGAAGTAGTGTTCTTGGAATTGGACACTTTTAAGCGTTTTATTAAGTGTTCATGAAATTAGATTTTGTTATGATATATTAATTTAGTGTTAATTAAATTGGGTTTTTATGTTATTTTTTCTTTGACACTTCTTTATGTTTTATGGTGTTCATGTTTGTGGCCAAATTCATGCGAATCAACGTCACTTAAATATCCTATGCAAATTGACACGAATGCTCATGAAAACACCATAAAACTTATCTTTTTGAGCAACATAAAATCCATGCAAAAAGTTGATGTTGAACGCTAGTTACAGATCAATGTCGTGGAGTTCCAAACGATGGTAGTGGTTGTATTCTATCCGATCACCGGAACTGGGCTCAAAACCATAGGTATAACAAAACGGTATAATAAACACCATATAAATTTTTAAACATCTTGTACATACACTTACATTTTGTATATACTTTTTTTTTTCAATGCCACAATATAACTATGTTATTCATTCTGGTTATAATAAAAAAAAAAACACCATAAAACACCTATTTTCATCAATTTTTCAAAGTCATAGAAACACATATTAGAAGTTCTCCTTAAAAAAAAAAAGACAAAAAAAAGAAAGAATAATAAAGTTTAAACTTCATATACATGCGCTTAAATTTCTTGTAGATTGCATTTTTTAAATATCATATCATCATCATATTATTATTATTTTCGTATATAATTTCTTCGGTGGACTAGGGCATACGCCCCAGAGCGTCAAATCCGAGGGGACGGTTGAAATCTCGTCTTAGGTGTCGTCGTGTCAGTCCGTTCAAAAAAAAGGTGGTTTTAAGATTTGAATGTGTATTGATTTTCAATTATTACCCAATTAATATTTTTAAAAAGGATAAAGAGAAGATTTTTTTGTCACTGGTTCTCGTTTATAGTTAAAGAAAATAAAAATTAATTTTGTATCTATTAAGTTGTAACCTTTGATTTGATTTAATCTATGGTGGATATTAGTTATTGAGATTCTCATATATTTTTCAAATGTGTGTGTATGTGAGGTGGTTCATGTGAAAATTAATTTAAATGAGAAAATTAGAAAACTCAAATCTTAAACACTAGTTAATCATATTCATCAGCGGATGCATTTTTTTCCCCTGATTTTTTATCGGTAAAATTCTAATAGATAATACTGTTATACTTTTATAATACATATGCAATAACCATATAGATATAAGATTTTTAAATATAGTTAGATATAAAGATAAGATAATGTAGTCATGTAGATTAAGGTGATTCAAGCATTTAAAGCAGAGGCAAGTGACTACTATAATTAGAGAATGGTTCGAGTTAGAGAGAAGGGTAAGGAAAGATGAAAGGCTACTTCAATCTAGAAAACAACCGGAAACTCGAGAGGGTCGTCTTTGGGAAATTAATGAATTCAATTTGATTATTCATTCTTGTTATTAAGCATCTAAATCATGAAGAATAGGATTAATCCGGCATGAGCTACATGAGCCTCTAGTAGTTTACCAGATAAATTGATAAGCCGGGCATTCCCGGTCCACCAAGCGAAACCGGTGGTTTCTTGGTCACGACAGTGCCTCTTTCAGAACATGGTCTAAGATAAAAGTGTCAAAACATAAAAATAAGGTTAAGGATTTTTTGGAAATAAGGTACATGTATGTGATGGTCTATCAAGGAAGTAAATTCCTACTTTTGTTTGCTTGTAGTTAAGTTAAAGATCTCTTTAAAAACAATATATTTTCCTAAAAATAAATGTAAGGTTTGCCTAAACCACACATTCTTTAGACCCTACAAAATAGTAGGATACCAGGGAGATTTATTGGATATTATTGTTGTTTATTTACGGGATAATTATGTCTATTAAATCTTATTTATGACAAAGTTATTTGTAGTATATGAGAAATTTATATGAGAAATTTGGACGTAGACAAACCGTATCCTAAGGGATGTAAAGCTTTTTTTTTCCCCTTTCAAATGATGAGTTAATCGGATTGGTTGTCTTTGACTAACAAATGATAATGCTATAACCGGGTTTGCTACATATATCTTGAGAAGGTGTATATTGAGACATGCCTTTTCGTGATGGCAAAAATGATATTTTTCCAATTTATGATGTCATGTTTAAGTTGTGACTTCTGAAATGGAAGCCTGTATGCCTGTTAGTTTGTTGTTATGGTGTCCTATATGAATTTGTTTTGGTGGTTGATTTGTTTTTGCTTATGTATTTTGTCAAGATTCTCACTAGCATTTTTTTTGATAAAATTATCACCTATAAAGAAAATATCTATGGGGAATAACTTACTATATTTACGCATTAACTTACGTGGTAAAAAATTAAATAATTTCATATCTTGAATCAATTCTTCTCAACCACTTTTCTATTTCATTGTATAGTCCCAGTTACTGAAGCATGCGCAATATATATTAAATAACACATTAATACCACATTTTCCAAAAAAAATAATCTGGTAAAGTATTTTCATCAAAGCGTCCTTGACTCTCGCAATTTGTATTCTTCTTTGAAAACCAAACCATTACTACATTCTTGTTTAATTCACATTGTGTAATTTTAATTAATATTTAACATGAATTATCATATTTGGGTTTAAATTAAAGTGAATTACCAACATAGTCTTAGACTCTTAGTGTTTTGCTAGTATTTCACTATTGATCCCTAAGTCTCACAACTTACTCATATGATCCCAAACTTTAAACATTTGTAACACATATAGTTTTTATGTGAGATAATTTGGTCAAGTGTGAGGTTAATTTGGTGGTCTAAAAACTATATGTGTTATAAATGTCTAAAGTTTAAGACCATATATGTAATTTATGAAACTTAGGGATTAAGAGTGATATATCAGCAAACTACAGGGATCATATCTTTAATTTACTATTTAAATTATTATCATAGTTGCATTCAAATTTCATCTATTATAGCAAACCATTCGAACATCCATAAACGTGGTGTAGCAAGTCTTTTAATTAGCATATTAGATTTGCAACGGACCCCAACATTAATTAATTTTTCAAAACGCACACTTGTATTTATAAAATAAATTTGTTGTGTGTGACCTCCCGTTTGTTCCATCTGAAAATCTGG
Source organism: Mikania micrantha (assembly GCA_009363875.1). Lineage (NCBI taxonomy): Eukaryota > Viridiplantae > Streptophyta > Magnoliopsida > Asterales > Asteraceae > Mikania > Mikania micrantha. Next base: position 103,995,482 of record CM018680.1, read on the forward strand.
ATGAGATTATTCAAACGACTCCTCCAACACATAATGGTATTCTATCTTGGCGTTTTTCTCCATCCAAACGAAGCCTTCAATTCAAGAAGCTCTAACTAACGATTACTGAAATGTCAACGCGACGTTCGTCAAATTTTATAATTAAGACTAAATTACGGTTTTGGTCTATTTGGTTTAAGTGTTTTAACTATTTTAGCTCAAAATATAATATTTTATCAATTCAGCTCTATGTTTTAGCCTCCAACCATAGTTAGAATATGGGCCAAAACCAATGTTTTGAAAACCGGACAGGACTGGCAGGTCATACCGGAAACCTGTATGTGAACCAGTCCATTTAGGGTTTTGGGCCGTTTTGGGTGAAGCGTCCGGTCGAATCGGCGAACCAGGAACCGGTCCGTTTAGGGGTTCTGGGCCGTTTTGCGTGAACCGGCCGGCTGAATAGGCGAACCGGTGGTCGGACCGGAAAACCGGTGATTGAACCGTTTTTTTATATTTTTTATATATATATTTATAAAATGTTTATAAAATCATCCGGTTCTTAAATCCGGTTCGACCAGTCCGACCGGTCGGACTTCAAGAAGACCGGTTCAACGTCCGGTCCGATCTGAAAACATTGGCCAAAACCGTTATAATAGTTAAGTTTGAGGGGTCAAAACCAATAGTTGTCTAAACCATAGGACTGAAGTGATAAAATCGAAATAGTTAAAACACTTAACAACAAACCGTAATTTACTCTAAAATTAATAACACAAGTGAAATAGTTTTGATCAGGATACTTCACTCTACTCGTTCACATTGCCGAAGAAACCTACCAACCCTTGCCTGTATGGTAAATACGATTTCTTCTTACCACCTTCACGTTTAGCTCGTTGTTGCACGTAGAACAATTCGTGGATCGACGGAGATGAAGCTCTCGATTCTCCGGCAACAGCCGAGCCTTCTCCAGAATTGCTAATTCTCTGTTTCGAAATCTCGAGCTTCTTACGAGTCAACAACACCATCGGCTCTTTCACTTCGCTACTACTCCGCCGGAGTAGATCCCTAATTCTCCACCGTTTAGATCCTGAAGAACCTGAACCAGTAGACCTGCTCTTTTTACATTTGCTAATCGGAGATGATCCGGCTTCCAGTTTGTGTCTCCACACACAGAATACTCCTGGAGATTCAACGTCGTCTGATTCGTCCGATGACGAGGAAGCAGATTCTCCCCGTTCGTTGATAAACAACTTCTCCAATGAATCAGAACAACTGATTACTTCTTCTTCAAGTTTTCCTTGTACAGGATCACGATTTACCTTATTCTGAATCAGTATCTCACGATTAAAAAGAGGAAAATCTGTACGGCAGACGGAATCGATATCTCCGGCGGACAATTCTTCGTCTCCGATCACAACTGAGAACTCAAACTCCTCCTCGTCTTGTAATAGAGTACTGACTCTACCGGCGGCGGCGGAGGCTAGACTATCGGAAGTATAGTAACTGAAGCTAGGGCAGAACCCTAGACCATTGGTTTGTTCCTGTTGCATGATTCTTCTTGGCGAAGCAATCCCTGTAAATATGAAAAATATCTTTAGGAAATGTGAATGAGAGAGTTTATGGCAGGAGGGGTGGGTATTTATAAGGAGGGGAACGTGTGGAGCTGCATTTGGAACAAATTTTCAGCTTTAAATAGTAACACTGTTACATAAAAAAAACTAGTTAGTTGTGTTGACATAATAATTTCATCAAATATTTTATTACTTAAATTATGTAAAAACTAAATAGAAAAAATCACACGTCGTGTATTATTTTTTAATTTGAAAATCAATGCATTGAAAATAAAAATCCCCTAGTTTATAATTAATGAAGAGGTAGGTTAGATAAAAAATGAGATTTTGTAAAAAGTGTAAAAAACAAAGTGTTATTATAAATAACAATGTGTTATTATTAACAAGTAGCTGTTAAATATTATAATAGCACTGTATTAATATTATAATAGCATTTTGTTATTTATAATAACACTTTACTTTTTATACTTTTTACAAAATTATCGCTTTGTATAATAACTTTTCTTTATTAATGAATGCTATATGTATTTATAAGAAGAAAAAAAACTTCATTAAAACGAGCATAACTTATGGTTTGTTGGGAGTAATGCACCCCATAAGTTTGTATCAACAAGGCTTGTCATGTGACCAACAAGCATAGGTGGTTTGCCCCAACTATGAGACTCGAATTCTAATATATTTAAACATTAGATTTTGGTGTTAGACAAATTCTATTTCCTTTTTGTGATTATAATTTATTTCCTTTTTAGGAATGCAATGGGCTCGATTAGGTAATCTAGTATCGTTTTTGATTTTATCTAATTTCATACCTAACTCGATACCATTTGGGTATTTGATAAACATCGTATCTTCAAGTGTACTTGTTCGTTTGTTAAGAAAAAGACCCTTTGAGATATTCAACGATTTTTTTCTCATAATTCTAATTTTTATATAATTAAATCTATACTACTTAATAAAAGAGTAACAACATCATATATGTGTTACATGTCAATGATATATTAATTTTAGAAATTTTAAAAATTATTTTCATTTAATAAATATAATTAATTCATACTTTAAATGAGGTAATTAATTAAGTCAAATTATTTTTAAATGTTAATTAAATTACAATCATGTCAAAAATTTTAATTATTATTTCATACTTTGAATTATCAAGATACATAATCCAAAAGTTTTAAAATTTAGCTAAAAAAAGAAAGAACAATGATAATAAAAATAATTATTATTTATGGATATTTATAATTTTTAATAATTTAATGTTGTTAGATGGTAAAAATACAATATATTAAATAATAATGAACATGTTTTTTTAAACAAAGTTTTAGTTCTTAATTTTATACGTATTTATTATGTAAAAGCATATAGTTTCTGATATGTGTGGTTCGTATGATTATTAAACCTATAATAATCACACTTTATTAATTATGATTTTTAAAACATTTGTTGTCAATATTTAATTCATACTATCATATTTAACACAATTATTTTTTGTTCTTACATAAAATTAATCAACATCTTAAGGGAAACTTTAATTTGTTATCTTTTGTTATTATATATAATAGGTAATTTTCATCATATCAAATATTTATTACAATATTGTTTTTGTATATACAATCTTGTATATAAAGAAGTGTTTTAAAATTTGTAAAATATACTATTTTTCGAATTATAAAATGTTAAAAAGTTTACTTTATATATATCTAATTTTTTTATAACTAATCAATTTAACAAACGCTTATTATTTATACAACTCCGTGTTGTACACAGGTTAATAACCTAGTACTTAATAAATCAAAATAATTGGAGGACACATGTCACAAATCTAGAGTATCTTCACACTAATTTTCCCGCTTCTCTCTCATAATAAATACACAACTTTAATAAATACTAATTATATAATTATATATTCTTTATCCCTTTTTTATTTAAAAAAGGTTCTTAATATTAAAAAAATATATCACATAATAGTATTAAATACTAATTATAATATATATCTATACTACCTAATAAAAGAGTAACAATTTGACCACATGTCATCATTTTAGATTATCCACATCATATATAAGCCACATGTCAACACTATATTAATTCTAGGCATTTTAAAAATTTATTTCATTTAATAAATTTAATTTTTTCATACAATGTTAATAAAAATACAATCATGTCAAAACCTATTTTATGATTAATAATTTTTAAATTTAAAATTTTCAAATCTCATATTAAAACATTCATTTAATTTAAATAAATGAATAACAATTTAACTAAATTTAATTTTCAAGATACATAATTCAAAAGTAAAAATCTAACTAAACAACAAAGAAGAATGATATTAATTCTTATTTATGGATATTAAGATTTTTTAATAATTTAATGTCTTTAGATTGTAAAAGTGTAATATGTCAAATAATAAAGAATAGGTTGTTTGATTTATCTCATTTCTTTTTTAGTTTAGTCACTTATATGAAATTATTAGTTACTTTCAAATATTAATTTCTTTATCTTTATCCTAACATCCATATATTTAAATAACTTAATGTGCCTATATATTTTCAATTTCACACAAAAATAATTACTTTGTTATTTGCATCTTGTTTATTAAATTTCTTCTTTCAATCTTACTTTTCCATTTACTTTATTGTTCAACTTAACCAACAAAAATTTATTTCACAAAATCATTTTATAATTTGTAAATCTGAATTACTAATTCGTTTTGTTTGATATTTTTTTTCAAATTACTACATATAATACACAATATATAACACGCTTACTGAAAGAGTGAAGGTATCATGGTGCAATAAAATTAAACAATAAAAGTGGTAGTGATTTTTTTTTCTTAGATGAAATTAATCAAACATTATAAGGGAAACTTTAATGTTTTATCTTTTATTATTAAATATGTAATACATAATTTTCATCATATCAAATATTTATTACAATATTGTTTTTGTAGCCATATAAGAAGTATATACAATCTTGTATATAAAGAGGTGTTTAAAAATTTGTAAAATGTACTATTTTTCTTTTTAGAAATTACTAAAAAAATTTACTTTATTTATATCTAATATTTTATAAGTGATAACTTAATAAATGCTTATTTTTTATACAACTCAATGTTGTTGTATTCGGGTTAATAACTTAGTTATATAATAAAATACTTTAACTTGCTTGCATAATGAATACATTATATATACAAATAACAAATGTATTCTTAAACCCGTGTTATACACGGGTTTATAACCTAGTATATATATATACCTTTCATAATTAATAACGATTTCTTAATATAATAAAAAATATATTTTAATATTAAAAAGCATACTTTTAAAAATCAAATTATTATAAAATATGAAAATTTTCCAATAATTTATAACTCATATTTTTTTTATAATTTATAAGTCATTATTATTAAATGTCTACTTTTTTCTTTATCAACTTGTGTAATAATAGATAACGTTCTATAATTTTGTAAAAAAATGACATTTAAAAAAAATGAAGTGTTTAAAATCAATCTTTGAATTTTTTTTTTAAATACAATATTATTATTTTATTTTCTATTTAATGTTGATCATATTTTAAATCAAAAAATCATTTACAATTTTTAAATTTATATTTTTGAATACTTATTAATTTTTCTTCAACCTGTGTAATACACGAGATACTAACCTAGTACTATATATAATACAAATAATATCAAATGCATATCATAAAAGAGACCTTTGTCTTTCTACCATAATAAAACTACTAAAATGAGTCATTAGGAGAAGGATTAATGAAAAAAAAAGTTGAATGGAATTGGATATATTTTTTAGTTATATAGCAAGGGTAAATGAGTATTACAAGGTATCAAATAATCTCTTCTTGTACTATACTTACAAAAATGCTTTTAAACTAATATTATGTAGTTATGCTATGATTAATGCTTAGTTATTATCATAGTATCCAACTTGATTTCAGTTATTATGTATTCTTATTGAAGACATGACATGTGATCACCCCTTTTTCCTTTGTATATAATATGATGAGAAATCAATATTTAAATAAATATGTACACCCAAACTTGCAAGTATGGGTCTGGAAATATTTAATAAAGGTATTCCTATAAACGTGCAAATAGAAGCGCGGAAAAGACAAAAGGAATGATAAAAACGGTTTATGGTGGGCTCCACAATAAGGGAATTGCCCTTATAATCCTAACAAACATATATGAGGGACCCACTATAATATATATATATATATATATATATATATATATATATATATATGGACAGAGGGAAGAGACATCTTTCTCATTTCGAAACGAAACCATACACACACAAATACCCTAAGTCATCTTCCTTCATCAGAGAAAGTACTTTGACATTACTGAGCTCACTAAAGGATGATGGAATAGAGATCTGTTAATCGGAAGGTTAATCTTGATTGTTCCGATTAATACATCTTCATTGGCGCCATCCGTGGGACCCGAAAGTCTCCTCCGTCATCACTCGAAGTGCAGCATGTAATTCTCAGGGAATACAACAAACCGACCGTTCTCCTTCGCCTTCACTCCTCCATCCCATCAGACCACAGCGGCGACAGTAGTTCATACAGGAGCACCTGCAACAACCTCAGTCAGGAGGAGAAATGGTGAGGAGGCGGAGAGCTCATCCTCCGATCATGCGATCCCAAGGGTTTCTGTCCAGCCAACTAGTATAGTTTCAACAGTAATCCCCTTCTCATCAGGGGGAATGGTGGCCCACACTCCCACTCTTCCATACCGTATGTCCTCACCTTTACAACCTTTGTGTTACCCTCAGGTCCTGTTGATTCCTCCTTTCAATTATACGCCACCGCAAACCTCCGTATACCCCGGTCCTTTGGCTACCCAGCCTAGTCCACTAGTTTCTTCTGCCCCAAGTGGACCAAACCTGGTCCAAGGATCAATACCATTTGTGGCAAATCCCCTAACACCGGGAGGAAACTATGGAGCGGTCCCGATGATATAATATGCTCCATATATGCCTAATACCCCCATTTCGCCCTTCTATTCGGTTTTCTCTACACCAGGAGGACCTTCCGCCCACGATACAATGTTAGCTAATTTAAAAACCCAGTTACAGTTCTCAAGCATACCTCCGCCACAAATAATCAGTAACAGAGATGTAATCAATCCTGCCTATTTTCCTCCTAACTCCCAGGCGTACCCTCCTTTCCTAGATTACAGTCGACCATATAAACCCTCGGAATTGGTGATGAAGTCCAAGTTCATAGCACCGATAGCTCTCGTGGAATTTCATCACAAGCTGAAAATGCGAACTAACGTGGAAAAGTATGATGGGCTCACTGACCCTGAGGATCATTATAATGTGTTTGTAAGTGCGGGAGGCGTCGAACAATGGACCATGCTTGCATGGTGCCATATGTTTGTGCAGACCCTGGTGGGGGCCGCACGAATCTGGTTTGATAGTTTGCCCATGGGAAGCATAGTCAGTTTCGAGGACTTGGCACTAAAATTTAAACTCCATTCCAGCCAACAAAGGAGGCACACGCGCGACAAGACAATGGTCTTAAACCTTAGGCGGGGTTCCAACGAGACGGTAGAAGAATTCATAGTTTGTAACACCCAACTTTTTATAAAGTTTTATTTAAAATACGCGGAAATATGGTCCCAGATTTTATCAAAATTTCGGCATGACCCGTACTAATATACCGATTTCCTTACAAAATAAACACATTCAAATTCAGTAATTCACACAACAACAAACTATTACCACCATACTAATTTATGTTATAGTAACTACTACTATTTGACAACCACACTTTAGAAAACTTCAACATGTTATAACTATTTACCAAAACATTTAACCACAGGTCATGCGAAACATTAAATAACCGATTCGAGACTTGTTCCATTCCTTATTGCATTGGAGCTTTACCTACAAATTACACCCAACGATTTAAATTGGCAAAACGCTATGTAAGTAATCCGAGCCACCATATTTGTACAAAAGAATAGTTATCACCACCCACGTTAATTAATATTTGCCACCATTTTGTTTAAACTGACATTAGTCAGAGTCCACCATCTATCATATAGTAAGAGAAATCATCCCTTACATATACACCATCTATAATATAATAAGGGACAATATTCCTTTCATAGCCACCATAAATATAATATATATAGTGTGACATCCAGTACCAGATCGTCCGGCAAGTCCGTACGGTATTTGTACTTTCACGAATTACTATGTGTAAATACATGTACATGAACAATGTTTGTATTAACAGAATTCAAAATACAAGAAACATTTGTACGTATTTATGTGTAAACTTAAATACTGTAAGTTCAACGATCACAATAAACAATACTTGTTGTATTTAGGTGAAAACCTAAGTACAGTTAATACAACGAATCAAGAGAAACAACGATGTTCAAGTAAATAACAAGAACAAGTCGGTTGCGATCTGATATCCATAGATGACAGGAATCGGATGGTCGACAAATCAGTACGAAAACAAAGTGAAAACAGAATGTTTAGTTGAGTCCGTCAGTGAGGAAACACAATTCAAACATGATTGCAGTGTTATTTTAGAATAATGAACTGACAGTGTGTTTGCGTGGGTGACGATTCACACAAACATATTTGTGAGTTTAACATTCTGAAATGATGACTGGAAAGTAGAAAACAAATATCAGAAAGCAAAACCATCGTCGTGTTCGTTCGGGTGACGATTCGAACGAATAAGCGCGAAGGTTACGCGTTCTGACGAAACGAAAACGACACGAACGACAATAATCCAAGAAAATAAAATATTTTAATGTTTTACAATTTTGAAACTCATCAAAAATAAATAAAGAAACTATTTGAAATTAAAATTCGTAAAATTTCGTGTTATGTTCCGGTAACGTAACGAAAACGCGAACCGAGTAACAAAAACGAGACCATGAAAGACTCATCTTCTACATTTAACACCCCACTTTCTCACTCTAGACACCCTAATCCGGCCACCTAGGGGTGTGTTTTTTACCCGAACCCGAGGAACCAACCCGAAAAACTCCTACCCGAACCCGAAAATACCCAACCCGAAAAAGCCTATTACCCGAACCCGAAAACTTAGAATGGTTCGGTCCTTGGGTACCCATGAGATTTGTTTGGGTAAACCCGAATAACCCGAACTAGGATTCTAAGGGGCGATAACATTTTTTGATTTTCAAATCCTTTATATTTTTTGACATTATTGAAGAAATGTATGTTTTGGTTAAACACGTTTTTGTTATGTTATGGTTAAACATTTGAAATATTTAAGGAAATGTATGTTTTGGTTAAACATGTTTTAATTTTATTTGTTTGAAAAATAGTATATTAGTTTTTCAAGTATTACCCGAGAACCGTTGAACCCAACCCGATTAAACCCGAGAACCGAAACCCGAGAACCAATTAAACCGAAGTTAAATGGTTCGGTTCTCGGTTCCAATTTCATATTACAAAAACCCGAATAACCCGACCCGAGCAACCCGAAACCCGAGGAACCAACCCGAACGACACCCCTACGGCCACCCACTCTCACTCTACCTTTTCTCTACCATAACTCACTCAAAACTCAACCAAATCACCTCATTCTTGAGCCAAATCAAAGCTACAAACGTTCTCTACACAAAAGTACAACCGATCTAAAGCAAAACTCACTGAAATCAGAGGTAAGAGGCTGAGAAGCTTGCGAAAACTAGGGTTTTCGTCCTTAGGTGTGACCTACGAGTTCTAACCGGTTCTAAATCCAATTCTTTCGACCCCTACACTTGAGACTCAGCTCTTGCATACCACTACAGAAAAACCACCATTTTTGCTGCTTGAAACTTGGAAGAAACACCCATTGGGGGGGGGGGGGGGGGGGCGCCGACCTGTTACCCACCGAATAGCCCATTCGCCCGAATGGGAGGGACATGGCTCAAGGCCGACCGAAGCACCTCTTTCGGCCCATCCTCTTCTTTCGTTCGAACATGATAAATTTCATTCGGCAGCTCCTTCATTCGCCCAGACCACACCATTCGTGTAACACCCCGACCGACGGCGGAATCATCGGGATGCCACGATGGATGTGTAGATTGTTCAAAAGCTCATGGGCATCTAATTCAATCATCATATATCATTTAAATCAACCAAAATAATTACACAAAAATCATGTTCATCATGAATCAAATACATCAGTTACACAAAAGAATTAGTTAAACTAACTAAACTCTAATCGCCAGAAATTTAGTTAATTAACTAAGTCCAAGATCCTATATGATGATGTCCAAAATAGAAGAGATCCTCTCTTCATTCCTACTTGTCTCCATCACCTGAAACATGTAAGAAAACCAAGTGTCAACTACAAAAGTAGTTGGTGAGTAATCATAAGTTTTTATATTTAAAAAGGTTTTAGTAAAATGAGTTTGAAAGTTTATGCAAAAAAATGATTTTATAAAATGCTTTGTTTAAAACGAGAATAAAACTTATGATCTTCTTGAGAAAATCCATATGAATACCTGTATGAGATAATCCAACACACATCCACCAATTCAACAATCAAACACATATACAATCACATAATCACATAACCAAATCAGTCATAGTCAATCACAATTAATCATAATCAAATATAGATAATCAATCCACAACTAATCAACCAATCTCATCAATCATATTCTCAAACAATGTTCGTGACTATACATGATCATTATGTAATTAACATAAGTTAAAATACATGAATCATGGAGTGGTCGCTAACCACGTGACAATACATGAAGTCAAAGCAATTAACCGAAGTCAAGAGCAATACTTCACGGATGTGGAAACCCTCCACGTGACAATACATGAAGTCAAAACAAATAACCGAAGTTAAAAGTAATGATTTCACGGAGTATGAGACAATACATGTAATCTTTGTTATTAACCGAAGTCAATAACAATGTTTACACGGATTTATAATAATCAGTGATAATCCATAATAATGATAATTCATAATAGTGAATATCATAATGATAAACAGGTATTATCCTTGTGTTATCAAAATAATATTTAAACCGGTATACATGTTTCACCTCCGAGTTTTAACACTAAAACAGTTTAAAGAAAGGGAGGTTATGAGAACTCACCTTAAGTCCTTAGAATCCGGGTTCTCGTATAATGCGCGCTCGCGTATGTAACTCAAAGTAACTCAACAATCTGTATTCATAGTGTGATTCGTAGCCATAAGTATGTGTGTTTAGCTTTTCTGTTCAACTTTACTTTATTTTGTAATTTATTTCCTCTAAGTTAAATGAACATTTGTTGCAGTGATAATTATTATCATCATCCATAATTTTAAGAGTGTGAGTTTTTAATCCTATAGTGGTGATAAAGTATACGTATGACCACTTAGATATTACTTCTATAGAAATGTATACTAAGAGTTGTTAACCTTAGTTATACACACTTTCAAAACCTACATGCATGGCTTAATTGAGTCTACCACCATTATTTAAATTCATTCAATCAATTTTATGTTTAAGGGCTTACATTTGAATTTATTTTCATACATTGCTCATGTTTCAATTCAGGCTATTAAAGAAAAATGGCAACTTAGTAAATTCGTACAAAATCAATCTACTCTTCCATTATTAGATCTTGAAATTTCCTTTTCAGCTATGTAAACCCATGTTTGAGTTACACACACCAAAAACTCCATTTTCTAAACGCCTTATAATTCGATACATTCATTTAAATAAAAAGGTGGTGGCTTTCACATCTCCCATGCATGCATGATTATGTAATTGTATATATATGTATTCGTAGTCCTTAGTGTATTTCCCAAACCCTAATTCTACGAAATTTCAAGTTTCTAAATCCCTTAACCAGCGAACCTTTAGGTTCGGCCCTATTAGGGTTCGTGGCTAAGGGTTCGGCCCCCAGAGTTCGAACAAGGTTCGTTGAGCTTGAGGAGGAAAGGTTCGGCCAACAATTGAGGAGGGTTCGTGAAGCCATAAGGTTCGCGGGAAAGTAAGGTTCGGTCCTTAATGGTTCGTGGCTTAAGAGGGTTCGGCCCACAAGGGTTCGCGAGCTAGCTAGGTTCGCCTAGCCCTCAAGGTTCGGCCAAGTAGTTTTCCCGCCCATGGGAGGGTTCGTGAACCAAAAGGTTCGGCCAGCGACTGCCCACACAGGGTTCGGCTCCTCTTTGCTGTTCCACGAACCAACAAGTCCCTCCTCACCATCTTGGATCCTAATCCATTGCAGGTTCGATCATGGTTTCCCATGACTCAACAACAACTCGGTTTAGGGTTTGTGAGGTATGGATCTTGTTTAACATGCCTAAACATAACCGGTTTGGTGATGGTGCGAAAAACAGAAACAAAAACTGAGATTTACCTCAAATAAACGATCCAACGTAAGATTTCTTCATATCATCGTGTTCCTCTCGATCACGCGGTCGTTTAGGCACCAAGATCTCCCAATTCCGTCAAGAAACGAGTTCGAAAAGTTAGAGAGAAGGTAGAGGGAGAGAGTATGAACGTGTGTGTGTATTTTAGTGAGAGAGGGAGGGTTGTAAAAATGAGGAGGAAGATGAAAACTTCCTTTCATATATCGCGTGTCTTCCCCCGTGTCCGGTCTCGTTTTTATCGCGATAATACATAATAAATTATCGGTTATGCTCGGTTTTTATCGTACGGCATATTTAGAATATAAAACATGTAAATAAATATGTTTCGCTTTTAAATAAATAGTTTTTCGTTTTTAACATCGTTTAATTAAAGATCACTTTATTCATGTTAAATCAATTGTTAATTAAATTAATTTATTCGGGTTGATTTTTAAGTTGTGATTCCTAATAAATATTTTAAGTTTTGGTTATTAAATTAATATCCTTTGATATTATTTAATTATCTCGTCGAAACGCATTACTCGCGTACGTGTTCGTAAAGATCGTCACCTTTGCGAATCCGATGCTCGTATCGCATTTCGATTTGATCTATGATTTATGGAATATCGTTTTAGAATATTATTCCTAATAATTATATTCGCGTGAATCGTCACCCGCGCGAATACATTATTAAGTTAATATTTCTAAATTAATATTCGCGATTAAATAGCGTTCGTAACCTCACTTCGCGTAATTAATTCCCAATGTTTATTAACTTTAATATTATCATTTCCCAACCCAAAATCCCACTAAACCCTAGTCACTGACACATCCATGATAGACCGAAATATGCATATGTATAGGGCATATGTAAGGGTCAGTCGCAACTGCCCTAGCCACCGTCCCACTGCTATTTCGATAAACCATGACCATGGGTCCTTGACCACGTTTAGCAACCAGACTCTAATAAACTCCCAGTTCTAATCCAATTCCATTCTCAACCAACAATCCTTCATCATCAGTAATAAATAAGTGCGATAAACACTACGGGTCTGTTTAGTTGAATTACAACTAAACTTCCCGTGGTTTATGCGTATAATAAATGTGCTATAACATGCATACCAGTACAGTGATAATATCAGTAATGTAAGTCAATAATTTCGTAATCATTAATAATTAAAAATCTCCGGTCGTAACAGTACATTCGTACGGATGTACAGACGTACGGACAACCGAAAGTACAGTGATGTTACAGTCTCCCCTAGTTAAAGGAATTTCGTCCCGAAATTCAACTTGGAGTGACCGTATTAAATAAATGTGGGTGCTTAAGCTTCATCTGATCTTCCCGCTCCCATGTGAATTCTGGACCCCGCTTCGATTCCCAACGTACTTTGACAATTGGAATTCTACTGCGTTTGAGCTGCTTAACCTCACGATCCATTATCTCCACTGGTTTTTCAATGAAGTGCATAGTATCATCGATACGAATGTCATCGAGTGGTACCTGAAGATCTTGATCAGCTAAGCACTTTCTTAGATTGGACACGTGAAACGTCGGGTGCACGTTACTAAGTTCATCAGGAAGTTCTAACTTGTAAGCGACCTTGCCGATCCGTTCAATGATCTTAAAAGGGCCAACGTATCGTGGAGCAAGCTTCCCCTTTTTCCCAAATCGTACAACGCCCTTCCATGGCGACACTTTCAGTAATACCATATCTCCCACTTCAAACTCTAAAGGTTTTCTTCGTTTATCCGCGTAACTCTTCTGCCGACTGCGAGCAGCTAACAGATTGTCGCGGATCTGGCGGATCTTGTCAGTCGTTTCCTGAATAATCTCGGGACCAGTAATCTGCGAATCGCCGACTTCGGTCCAACAAATAGGTGACCGACATTTCCGGCCATAAAGAGCTTCAAACGGTGCCATCCCAATGCTCGCGTGATAACTGTTGTTATACGAGAACTCAACCAATGGTAAATGGCTATCCCAATTGCCACCGAAATCGATGACACAAGCTCTTAACATGTCTTCCAGTGTCTGAATCGTTCGCTCCGTTTGACCATCCGTTTGAGGATGATAAGCGGTGCTAAGATCCAGTCTTGTTCCAAAGGCTTCGTGTAGTGACTCCCAAAATCGTGCCGTGAAACGAGCATCACGATCCGATATTATGCTTAAGGGAATACCATGTCGGCTAATGATCTCATCAATGTAGATACGCGCTAACTTCCGCACAGGGTATGTTTCGCGTATCGGTAAGAAGTGAGCCGACTTGGTCAATCTATCAACAATTACCCATATGCTATCTTTACCGTTCGCGGTTCGTGGGAGTTTAGTAATGAAATCCATAGAGATATTTTCCCACTTCCACATCGGTATTTCAGGTTGTATTAACAATCCAGAAGGTCGCTGGTGTTCTGCCTTGACCTTAGCACAGTTAAGGCACTTAGACACATATTCAGCAATATCCTTCTTCATTCCAGGCCACCAGTACAAGCCCCTAAGGTCTTGATACATCTTGTCAGCACACGGATGAATTGAATAACGAGACTTATGAGCTTCATCCATAATCATCATTCTAAGATCACCCCTGTTCGGTATCCACAACCGATTCAAATAATACATCAAACCGTCATCCTTAGTTTCCAATAAGATTTCAGCCCTGCAAGACATCTCATTCTTCAAATTATCTTGAGCTAATGAGTGTTGTTGGGCTGCGAGAACATCATTACGGAGGTTAGTGTGCACTCGGACACTATGGATTTGAACTTGACTCTTGCGACTAAGCGCGTCTGCTACTACATTCGCCTTACCAGGATGGTAGCGAATTTCACAGTCATAATCATTCAACAGTTCAACCCATCTCCGTTGTCTCATATTGAGTTCTTTCTGATTGAGAATATGTTGCAAACTTTTATGATCAGTGAACACTACACACTTAGTGCCATAAAGATAATGTCTCCATATCTTCAAGGCAAACACGACTGCACCAAGTTCCAAGTCGTGTGTAGTGTAGTTCTTCTCGTCAATCTTCAGTTGCCTTGATGCATAAGCCACAACCTTTCCCCGTTGCATGAGAACACAACCGAGACCTAGGTTGGATGCATCACAATAAACCACAAAATCATCATTCCCGTCAGGCAATGTCAAGACAGGAGCATCACAAAGTTTCTGCTTCAAAGTCTGAATTGCCTCTTCTTGCTTTGGTCCCCACTCGTATGGCCTATTCTTCTGAGTCAAAGCAGTGAGAGGGACAGCAATCCTGGAGAAATTCGATATGAACCGCCGATAGTAACCGGCAAGTCCGAGAAACGATGGAATCTCCGTCGGTGTCTTCGGTGTACTCCAATTCTTCACAGCATCAATCTTTGCAGGATCTACGTGAACACCATATTCGTTGACTATGTGCCCCAAGAATTGAACTTCCTTAAGCCAAAATTCACATTTAGAGAATTTGGCATACAGTCGCTCTTCTCTTAGAATCTCCAAAACCAACTTAAGGTGTTTCTCGTGTTCTTCCTTGGTCTTTGAGTAGATCAAAATATCATCAATGAATACTATCACAAATTTATCCAAGTATGGCCTGCAAACACGGTTCATGAGGTCCATGAAAACCGCAGGTGCATTGGTAAGGCCGAAGG
The DNA here is from genome assembly GCA_009363875.1 of Mikania micrantha. Lineage (NCBI taxonomy): Eukaryota > Viridiplantae > Streptophyta > Magnoliopsida > Asterales > Asteraceae > Mikania > Mikania micrantha. The sequence goes on from CM018680.1 coordinate 104,011,024, forward strand.
GCATTACTAAAAATTCATAATGGCCATATCTTGTTCTGAATGCAGTCTTGGGAATATCATCATCATGTACGCGAAGCTGATGATACCCAGACCTGAGATCGATCTTTGAAAACCATGCCGAGCCTTGAAGCTGATCGAAGAGATCATCGATGCGCGGCAGTGGGTATCGATTCTTGATAGTCAACTTGTTCAATTCGCGGTAATCGATGCACATCCGGAATGACCCGTCCTTTTTCTTGACAAACAGGACCGGTGCACCCCATGGTGAATGGCTCGGGCAAATGAATCCTTTATCGGTAAGTTCTTGCAGTTGACTCGCCAATTCTTGCAACTCTGATGGCGCAAGTCTGTAAGGAGCTTTGGCGACTGGGTTCGCACCAGGTACTAGGTCGATTCGGAACTCAACTTGACGTTCTGGTGGAAGACCCGGCAAATCGTCTGGAAAGACTTCTGGGAAATCTCGTATCACTGGAACATCTTCAATCTTCTTTCCTTTCTCTTGTTTCTCCACAATGTGAGCTAGAAATGCTATACATTTCTTTCTAAGGTACTTGTGTGCTTTAGTACAAGACATTAACTTAAGACCTTTACTAGCAGTTTCTCCAAATATTCTCAAAGTTTCACCCGAATGTAAAGGAATACGAATATACTTTTCATGGCATACAATCTCCGCTTTGTGGGTGGCTAACCAATCCATGCCAATGATAACATCAAAGCTACCAAGATGCATAGGTATAAGATCAATCGGGAAAACGTGATCATTTAAGTTCACAGTACATCCGATAATAACAGTGTCAATATCAATAGTGTTTCCGTCAGCCACTTCCACGTTAAACGGTTTATCTAAATATGTACGTGTTCTACCAAGCAAGCATTCAAAATCATATGAAACGAAACTCCTATCGGCACCAGAATCAAATAAGACAGATGCATAAGAGTTGTTGATCAGAAATGTACTGTTGACGACGTCCTGGTTGGCTTGAGCAGCTGGAGCATTCAACTGGAAAGCTCGGCCTCTTGCCACCCTCTGATTGTTCCCGGTCAACTTTGGGCATTGATTTCTGAAGTGACCCACTTCACCACACTCATAGCAGGCTCTTGCCTGCGCTTGAGGTACCTGGCGAACGGGTACAGCTGGTATAGGTTGTGCATGCGGAGCTGGTAGTGCAAGCGGTGCTTGTTGCATCCTTTGTGCTTGCGGTGCGCTCCGACAGACGTTAGCAAAATGACCAAACTTGCCGCAGTTATTGCAGACGCGACAAGGCAAGCTCGGTGCGTGATGATATCGGCAGGTATTACACTGAGGAGTGTTCCCAGTAAAATTCCTGGCAGTTGAGTTGTTTGATGATTGCTGCGCAGACTTAGCAGCAGGAGCAGTGACCATGAAGTTCCTGATCTTTCTCTTCTTGTTGCTGCTTTTGGATGAGCTAGCAGCTTCAGACTTGACTTCAGTTTTGACTTCCTTTGCAGCAGTCTTGGTGTCAGTCTTCTTGTATCCTTTCCTAGTGAGTGTTCCATTCCTCACATGATTGTCAGTAAGAGTTGCAGATAATCGGATTGCAGCCTCAGGTGTCTTGGGATTGCTCCCGTAGACTGTATCCTGAATCTGTACCGGCAGTCCACCGATATATTTCTCAATCGCCCTTTCCAAGGGTGTCACCATGTGAGGTACCAGTAAGCTATACTCATGGAATTGAGTATTGTAGAGGACATTCTCGCCATTATCTTGTTTGAGTTCCCAGAACTCAGTCTCCAGTTTCCTCATCTCGCTTCGAGGACAGAATTCAGTGGTCATCAAGTTCTTGACCTCAGTCCACGTCAGTGCGAGTGCAGCATCCACTCCCCTAGTTCGCTTTTCCCCATTCCACCAAGTCAGTGCTCTCTTTTGGAAAACACTGGTGGCATAGCGGACTTTTAGATTCTCGGTACATTCGCTGTTGATGAAGGTGTTCTCCATACTCTCGAACCACTGCAGCAGACCAGTGGCCGATTCAGCACCCGTGAATTTCAGGGGATTGCAGGAATTGAAGTGTTTGAACGTGCAAGTTGTCTGGTTTGCACCACCTCGATTCTGGTTAATGTTCTGGTTAGCCTGAGTCAGTTGGCTCACCAATCCAGAAATAAGTGTGGCTAACTCTTGTATGCCGGAGTTGGCATTACTGTTGTTAGCATCCCCATTGTTTGAGTCATCTTCGTTGTGACGGCGAGGCGGCATGTTTCTGAGAAATTAGAAACATGTTACTACCGTTTACAACGTAAGTCATACAAACAATGGTCAATTGAGTTTATTTTAAACAGTTAGGATTACATATAGGAACTATATTTATTTCCTATCTGTTATTTAAACTCATAATGTCTATAAATTTGCCTATTATTATTCTAAGTGTCCTAGTTGGTCATAACTAGTGTTAGCTAACTATTCCTAGGTCCTATACATTCCTCACCCTATACTAACACTGACAACCTCCCAATGCAATGCAACAAGCTTATATATAGGGCATATGCAGAGGTAGATCGCAATCTCCCCTACACCGTCCCACCACCGTTCCATTGCACCACGATTATGCCCTTGTTAGCATTTAAGGTGTGTTATGTATCTTACCATAACCTCACTTCACTACCCTTATCCTTGGTAGGATAATTTTGAGTGAAGTGGTTTCTAGATCCCTTGGGCAATTAGGTTCGCCTAATGTCTAAGTTCACCTGACATGTAGGTTTACCTATTTCTAAGTTCACCTAATGTCTAAGTTCACCTGACATTAAGTTTCCCCCAATTGTCTAAGTTCCCTAAAGTCCATGTCAATCCCAATGTCAATAATCATCAATGAAGGCTCATATAATCACAAAGTGCTCTTATTGTCACTAAGTGTTCATATCCTCCCTATAGTTTATTCTCATCAAGTGTCCATACCATCACTAAGTGTTAGTATCATCACTATGCGTTTATATTATCATCAAGTGTCTATGTCATCACCCAAGTCCATATTCCATCACTAATCGCTCATATCGTTTGTTAATCCTATGCACCCTACGTGTCCAATCAGTGTGTTTCATAAGTGAATTTATAAGTATTTATCAAGTGTGATCATTCAAGAGTCAATCCCAGTCAATCCATCAAACATATCATCAACAGTCCACAATCATATCCTCTCAAACCCTCCTAGTAAGGTCCTAATAATATCCTAAGTTCCTGACACTGACAGACCCCCAATATACTACAAATGGTATATGTATAGGGCATATGTAGGGGTCAGTCGCAACTGCCCCAGCCACCGTCCCACCACCTTTGTAGTATACTACGAGTGTGTCCTTGTCTGGAGTTTATAGATCAAACAGATAATTCCTAAGGCAAGCAATTCATAAATAATTAATTTCCTAATCAAATAATTTCCCAAACGGGTAGTTCCCACATTCTTCAATACTGACATCCACCTAATGTACTGTAAATGGTATATATATAGGGCATATGTAAGGGTCAGTCGCAACTGCCCTAGCCAACGTCCCACCACCTTTACGATACACTACGTGCATGTCCTTATCGAATCATTAGGGCACACGTAAGCAAGAAATACATGCGAATCAGATATATAGCAGGAGTTCAGTTAACATGTAATAAACACATAAGCATGAAATCCTGAATATACTAACTAGTGTATGAAGTAAATTCATACTAGGGTATCCTACTGTTATAGACTAGGTCAACCATTTCTAGTAACCTAATTCCCTATAACCCAGTCTCTGATACCAATCTGTAACACCCCGACCGACGGCGGAATCATCGGGATGCCACGAGGGATGTGTAGATTGTTCAAAAGCTCATGGGCATCTAATTCAATCATCATATATCATTTAAATCAACCAAAATAATTACACAAAAATCATGTTCATCATGAATCAAATACATCAGTTACACAAAAGAATTAGTTAAACTAACTAAACTCTAATCGCCAGAAATTTAGTTAATTAACTAAGTCCAAGATCCTATATGATGATGTCCAAAATAGAAGAGATCCTCTCTTCATTCCTACTTGTCTCCATCACCTGAAACATGTAAGAAAACCAAGTGTCAACTACAAAAGTAGTTGGTGAGTAATCATAAGTTTTTATATTTAAAAAGGTTTTAGTAAAATGAGTTTGAAAGTTTATGCAAAAAAATGATTTTATAAAATGCTTTGTTTAAAACGAGAATAAAACTTATGATCTTCTTGAGAAAATCCATATGAATACCTGTATGAGATAATCCAACACACATCCACCAATTCAACAATCAAACACATATACAATCACATAATCACATAACCAAATCAGTCATAGTCAATCACAATTAATCATAATCAAATATAGATAATCAATCCACAACTAATCAACCAATCTCATCAATCATATTCTCAAACAATGTTCGTGACTATACATGATCATTATGTAATTAACATAAGTTAAAATACATGAATCATGGAGTGGTCGCTAACCACGTGACAATACATGAAGTCAAAGCAATTAACCGAAGTCAAGAGCAATACTTCACGGATGTGGAAACCCTCCACGTGACAATACATGAAGTCAAAACAAATAACCGAAGTTAAAAGTAATGATTTCACGGAGTATGAGACAATACATGTAATCTTTGTTATTAACCGAAGTCAATAACAATGTTTACACGGATTTATAATAATCAGTGATAATCCATAATAATGATAATTCATAATAGTGAATATCATAATGATAAACAGGTATTATCCTTGTGTTATCAAAATAATATTTAAACCGGTATACATGTTTCACCTCCGAGTTTTAACACTAAAACAGTTTAAAGAAAGGGAGGTTATGAGAACTCACCTTAAGTCCTTAGAATCCGGGTTCTCGTATAATGCGCGCTCGCGTATGTAACTCAAAGTAACTCAACAATCTGTATTCATAGTGTGATTCGTAGCCATAAGTATGTGTGTTTAGCTTTTCTGTTCAACTTTACTTTATTTTGTAATTTATTTCCTCTAAGTTAAATGAACATTTGTTGCAGTGATAATTATTATCATCATCCATAATTTTAAGAGTGTGAGTTTTTAATCCTATAGTGGTGATAAAGTATACGTATGACCACTTAGATATTACTTCTATAGAAATGTATACTAAGAGTTGTTAACCTTAGTTATACACACTTTCAAAACCTACATGCATGGCTTAATTGAGTCTACCACCATTATTTAAATTCATTCAATCAATTTTATGTTTAAGGGCTTACATTTGAATTTATTTTCATACATTGCTCATGTTTCAATTCAGGCTATTAAAGAAAAATGGCAACTTAGTAAATTCGTACAAAATCAATCTACTCTTCCATTATTAGATCTTGAAATTTCCTTTTCAGCTATGTAAACCCATGTTTGAGTTACACACACCAAAAACTCCATTTTCTAAACGCCTTATAATTCGATACATTCATTTAAATAAAAAGGTGGTGGCTTTCACATCTCCCATGCATGCATGATTATGTAATTGTATATATACGTATTCGTAGTCCTTAGTGTATTTCCCAAACCCTAATTCTACGAAATTTCAAGTTTCTAAATCCCTTAACCAGCGAACCTTTAGGTTCGGCCCTATTAGGGTTCGTGGCTAAGGGTTCGGCCCCCAGAGTTCGAACAAGGTTCGTTGAGCTTGAGGAGGAAAGGTTCGGCCAACAATTGAGGAGGGTTCGTGAAGCCATAAGGTTCGCGGGAAAGTAAGGTTCGGTCCTTAATGGTTCGTGGCTTAAGAGGGTTCGGCCCACAAGGGTTCGCGAGCTAGCTAGGTTCGCCTAGCCCTCAAGGTTCGGCCAAGTAGTTTTCCCGCCCATGGGAGGGTTCGTGAACCAAAAGGTTCGGCCAGCGACTGCCCACACAGGGTTCGGCTCCTCTTTGCTGTTCCACGAACCAACAAGTCCCTCCTCACCATCTTGGATCCTAATCCATTGCAGGTTCGATCATGGTTTCCCATGACTCAACAACAACTCGGTTTAGGGTTTGTGAGGTATGGATCTTGTTTAACATGCCTAAACATAACCGGTTTGGTGATGGTGCGAAAAACAGAAACAAAAACTGAGATTTACCTCAAATAAACGATCCAACGTAAGATTTCTTCATATCATCGTGTTCCTCTCGATCACGCGGTCGTTTAGGCACCAAGATCTCCCAATTCCGTCAAGAAACGAGTTCGAAAAGTTAGAGAGAAGGTAGAGGGAGAGAGTATGAACGTGTGTGTGTATTTTAGTGAGAGAGGGAGGGTTGTAAAAATGAGGAGGAAGATGAAAACTTCCTTTCATATATCGCGTGTCTTCCCCCGTGTCCGGTCTCGTTTTTATCGCGATAATACATAATAAATTATCGATTATGCTCGGTTTTTATCGTACGGCATATTTAGAATATAAAACATGTAAATAAATATGTTTCGCTTTTAAATAAATAGTTTTTCGTTTTTAACATCGTTTAATTAAAGATCACTTTATTCATGTTAAATCAATTGTTAATTAAATTAATTTATTCGGGTTGATTTTTAAGTTGTGATTCCTAATAAATATTTTAAGTTTTGGTTATTAAATTAATATCCTTTGATATTATTTAATTATCTCGTCGAAACGCATTACTCGCGTACGTGTTCGTAAAGATCGTCACCTTTGCGAATCCGATGCTCGTATCGCATTTCGATTTGATCTATGATTTATGGAATATCGTTTTAGAATATTATTCCTAATAATTATATTCGCGTGAATCGTCACCCGCGCGAATACATTATTAAGTTAATATTTCTAAATTAATATTCGCGATTAAATAGCGTTCGTAACCTCACTTCGCGTAATTAATTCCCAATGTTTATTAACTTTAATATTATCATTTCCCAACCCAAAATCCCACTAAACCCTAGTCACTGACACATCCATGATAGACCGAAATATGCATATGTATAGGGCATATGTAAGGGTCAGTCGCAACTGCCCTAGCCACCGTCCCACTGCTATTTCGATAAACCATGACCATGGGTCCTTGACCACGTTTAGCAACCAGACTCTAATAAACTCCCAGTTCTAATCCAATTCCATTCTCAACCAACAATCCTTCATCATCAGTAATAAATAAGTGCGATAAACACTACGGGTCTGTTTAGTTGAATTACAACTAAACTTCCCGTGGTTTATGCGTATAATAAATGTGCTATAACATGCATACCAGTACAGTGATAATATCAGTAATGTAAGTCAATAATTTCGTAATCATTAATAATTAAAAATCTCCGGTCGTAACAGTACATTCGTACGGATGTACAGACGTACGGACAACCGAAAGTACAGTGATGTTACAATTCGGCAGCCATTCTGTCGCCACCCAACAACCCATTCGACCACAACTCTATTCGACGGTTCTTCTTCTGTGAACCACCTTCGGCCGAAAGAAGGAGCTATTCGACCATGCCATATATTCGGCCTAAGGCTGGCTTAAGATGGTTGTGCGGCCCAGTTATCTTGTTTCAGCCCATATACACATCTTCAAGCCCAGTAACTTATTTGGCCCATAATCACTGTTTCGGCCCAGGAGGCTGTTTCAGGCCCAACAGATTTCCTTTGGCCTAGTAAACTAATCGGCCCAACATAAACATTAACCGGCCCACACGCTCACTGATCAGCCCAACTTTTAGGCCCAATATAATTTGATCCGGCCCAAACACATACAATGGGCCCATGACCACCTAAATTCGGCCCAAATTGACCACTCGGCCCATATGGATAAGCTAGTAAACAATTAACTAAGTGAAACCTTAAGGACGACTTGTATGGGATTAGAACATTACTATGTAAACAACTAAGCTATTTTCAAAGAAGGTTAAACGGTTAAAAAAAATGCATCATGAAACAAGTATTTCAAGGGTAACAAGGACAATGTACACGACCATAAACTATAAACCTAATTTTATACTTAGGTTAAATTTGTAAAGTTTATAGTTAACACATTCAACTAACATGTTACGAAAAATGTTGAAAATTACAAGAAGGTGGTTTAAAGTGAACAAAAGTATTAAAGATCAAGTCTTTAGTTACAAACTAACCCAACATACGGGGCTAAATCAAATTGACTAAGTGTCAGTATGACCTAGAGTAATAGAACAAGGGCCGAATGATAACCGAGACTTACGGGTGTTAGCCAAAGTTATGGCTAACACATACGCACACACACGAATCTCTACAAACTTATACTTATAAGTTACAAACAACGTGAAATCAATGCAGGATCGCGAATACAACAACAAGTACAACAAAGAGCGCGTGCATTTGGTTTAGGCTAAGTCAACTACAACAACTACAAGGTGAGTTCATATGCCCCTTTTCTAATCTTAACTGATTTTAAACTCTCGGGGCTGAGAAACATGCTAACTTTTATTTATTTAAAAGTTTCAGCTTAACATATTGCTTATACTTTGATTTAGATAATATTGTTTAACTTATTATCGCTCCTCGTTGTATGCATGCTTGTATGATCATGATATGACACGGATAACAAAGATGAATATGATAATATAACTTCATAAATCATCAACACAACAGAATAATAGTTATAAGATTATATCTTACAACGCTTAATTATTCTCGCAAGAACAAATTATCACAGGTGAACATGATGACAACAACAACAAAACACATGAATGATATGAAGATAATGTATCTTCATAATATCATTCAACACTAGACTTAACTAAGTGGAATAAGACATGTGCTTATAACACTTAGCTTACAACTCAACACATATTGCAAGAGAATCATCCACCACCTGAGTTGACTAAGTGTAGTAAGACTAGTTCTTACCACAGCTTAGTGATAACATGGTGACTAGATGGAATAACAAGGAATGATAATCATGATAATGTAATTTCATGATAACAACATCATTCACACAATAAATAACATAATGTAATAAGACAAGTTCTTATTTAACTTGTTAACAACAGCGAGAACATACAACATTGAGAACAAATAACACTGATGAACACGCAATACAATTGATTACTATTGAACTGTCTGCATTATATCATTTCAATCATGTTCCATGTACTTAAGTTTGATCACTGTAAGCCCCTTATAATTCGCTGACCAGTTAATTTGACGTGACTAAACCGACGATAGCATAGTGATACCATAGGTTTGACAAACCTTCAGCTTGTAGGGTTGGTATGTTGATCGTATTGATTTATTGGCCGGTAACGTACGACCGGTGACAGGGCGACTCCAAGTCAGGGTCTGGGAAGCGACACATGGTGATATTAATCTGCAGTGATATTGTAATCAATCCAGCGGGATCCTATTGACTAGTAGATTGAGAAATTGACCTACTCTCATGTCATACTACTGGTAATAGATTTCGTTGAGGTCTACGGATACACAAGGTGGTAGAGGTAAATCGGATGCATCGTATTCTGATTACGTGAGGATTGCAATGGATTCCTTTTAGGCTCTATGCAATATAAGTAAAGAACAAATATCAAATGTTTAACTAACACTTATATTATCAACAGTGATTAACAGTTAACCCCTCAAGAATAGAATAATAACAAGGATCAGATTAAATTAATCTAATTTCCTTAACACATTGAGGGTTTATCAATACTTCGGGTTGATAACTAAAATCCTCTTATTATATTATTCTACATATGATACAATGGGTGATGAACACATACGAACGGGTGGTATGAAAATGGTTATCTATAGTTGTATTGCAAGTGGTGTTGAGTTCTGTTAAGTTATGTGGTGGGATGGCGTCTGGGCGGGTTGTAGGCTCGACCCTTTCATATGCCCTATATATAAGCATAACTGATGGGATGAAATACTACTTGTAAATATAACTATGGAGAAGCCATTGTGTGAGACGGATTAATCAAACATTAACAAGAATCTGTATGACATCGTGATTATGTATGTGAACAAATCAAGGTTTTCAATTATCAAACTTATGAACTCACCAACCTAGTGTTGACTTTGTTTAAATGCATGTTTTCTCAGGTGACGAACAGGTGTAGTTGCCTACATTCGAGAGCTAAGCTAGTGGACTTTTAGAAGACCAAGCTTCATTGTGTGTCGCATACTTTTTGAATGACAAAAACTATGAATCATCTTTTGTATATCTTGTACAGTTACAAGATAGAAACCACAATGATTCTTTTGGTAGAATTACTTGGTTAAATTATGGACATGACTATGTAATTTAACTTTGTAATTCTGTATTGATGTCATGTTAGCATTTCTCAGTTATTTATCATGTGCTATGTAAACAATCTGATCAATTCGATTATCACAAAGATATCGTGCCCCGGGAACCTTTTGCCCGGCGGGAAAGTCGATCCAGCCCGCCGGCTCGGGGTGTGACATATAGATATATTTTACCACTATAAGTAAGACATAAATCTTACATTTTTACCACCATAAGTAAGGTATAAACCTTACATTTTTACCACCATAATCATATACCACTATAAGTAAGGTATAAACCTTACATTTTTACCACCATAATCATATACCACCATAAGTAAGGTATAAACCTTACATTTTTACCACCATAATCATATACCACCATAAGTAAGGTATGACCTTACATTTTATCACCCTACGTATATACCGCCATATGTAAGGTATAACCTTACAGTTTACCACCATATGTATATACCACCATGTTAGGGGTTTATCCACTATTCAACCACTGTATTTACATTTCCACATGTATTCTACTATATTATTACACATTTATCGATTAACCACCATTGTCAATGTCACGCCCCGACCAGTGGCGGAATATGTCGGGGCATGATTTGTGAAAGATTGTTCAAAAGCTCATGATATAAAGTCTAAAGTTCCATAATTCAAATTATCAAGATTTCAAAGTCAATACAAACATTACAATACATCTTCAAATGTCAAGTACAAAATTTAAAACATAAGTCATTTGATAAGCTATCTAAGTCCATTCTTTCTAGATTTGTCATATAGTTCTTCACTAAACCTGTCACACATGTAAAGTAAAAGTCAACTAAATGAATAGTTGGTGAGTAGTCATATTTTTGATAGCATGAGTATAAAAGTATGCAAACTCAAATGACTACAAGTATGAAAGTTATGCATGCATATGAACAAGTATGTATAAAATGGTGTACCGGTCCTTTTTAACACGAAATTCACACACGAAGAGAGCGCGACTCTCTTAGGAAGCCAAGTACTAGAATACGTTTACGTTTACGATTACAAGTAGCAAGTAAGTTCAACAAATCACATAAGCAACAAGTATACAACACAAGCTCAACACATGATAGCATTTCAACTAGATAGGCATTCCTTAGTTTGCATAAGTATCAAAAGATATAAGTTTCTAAATTTTTGAATAAGGACATGTGTGAAAGCCCCAAAATAATGTAAAACTAAAAAGGGGATATGAAAACTCACGTGTTTGCTAATAATTCCAAAAATGCAATTTAAGCTAGTTGTGTAGTAGCAAACTCTTGTCAACCTGTTTTGAATATGCATATAAGAATATTTCTATAAGTCTCTAAGTATTAAGTTTAGTCTTTTATAAAGTTATTCAATAATTAGGATATTTATAAGTTCAACTAATTAATTTTAGAACTAAGTATTCTAAATTTAATAATTTAAGATTTTAAGTTAAAACACCTTATAAAATAAATTTTATAAAAATTTCTTTTAGATTATAAATAAAGTTATACAAGACCTACATAAATAATATTTACAATTATATTTATGAACCTTAGTTTAAAAAAATAAAGTGATAAAATGATTTTTAATATAAACAGAAAGTTTATAAATATTTTTCTAAACACTTTACACATTAATATGTTTTTATAAATTAAAAATAATGATTTTTAAACATTTAATGATAATTAAATAATTAATATTATTAAAATATTATTATGAATATTTAAAATATATAAAAAACATTTTGAAAAGTTATTTAGAATTTTCTAGATATTTTTCATAGTTTATTATGATTTATATATATTAAAATGATTATTATAACATTCATAATAGTTTAACTAAGAAAATAATAATAAAAATTATATTCTGAGATTTAAAAAAAATACAGTCTTTAAAATGTCATGATATATTTTATAGAATTTTTACACAATTTTCTGGAATTTAAAAATGTGTTAAACGTAAAAAAATAGTGTTTTAAGGGCTAAAAACTGGTTTCAAGCGTGGCCAAGGATTCGAACTCGCGACCCGCCCTCTCCAGCCCATGCACCTTCACCGCTGGGCTGGGTGGGGGTTTTAGTGAAACCTTTGAAACGAAATTCTACTTAACCTGCTATTCATGTTCTTCCCCAACTCTTAAAATCTAACCCTAGCTTCGATCCTAGCCCAAATTCGGTCAAATGAGCAAGCGTAAGCCCTTTGAATCATAGGGATTTCATTTAGGGCATGATTACGAATAGAATGAAAGTAAGAATTACCTTTAGAAGTATAGTGAAAGCGTGTTTGAGTTCGAGCAAGGGAGCGGCTATTCTTGTGACACCCACTGTCACTTTCATGTCCCCTCCGGACATTAACACCAATATTTAATAATTTACGTTAGGTCCCAGTAAAAACTTTCGTGTTTTACACACCTGTAAACATACTATTTACTCACACCTGTTAAAAACAGGTTCACATATGTTTACATACTTCACAAAAACATTTATTACACAAAAGTTACACAACTGTTTGGTTATTAAAACTAAAAACCATCATGTGAGCCTTCACGTTCGATTTCCGATCACCATCACCGCTCACCCGACTCCTTAGTACCTGTAAACACCACATTTAAAATCACCATTAGTTCGTTAGAACTAAGTAAGGTTACCCCACTATTTCACCCAGTGTATTCCATACCATATGGATACACTAATGAGGTTCCAAATAAAATTTGACAACAACAGTCAACCACATACAAAATGATTTACTAACGGTTCGTTTTCAACCAAAACCTCATTATATCTCTCATTCATGCACAATCATTATAATTTAATATAACACATATATAACCCCACGAAACTCCGATTGTGCATCATATTTCACACAAATCACAATTCACAGTTTGACATTTGAATTTCAAATGTCTATCCCCTTATAAGTCATCTATTGTTCACATACCTTGTGAATCAATTATATTGGAATTGCAAGTCTTATGTTCACACACCTTGTAAATCAGCATGCATATTTCCAATCCAGCATTTGTTCACACACCTTGTGAATCTATTACATTGGAATTGCAAGTCTTATGTTCACACACCTTGTGAATCAGCATGCACATTTCCAATCCACCATTTGTTCACACACCTTGTGAATCTATTACATTGGAATTACATGTCTTATGTTCACACACTTTGTGAATCAGCATGCACATTTCCAATCCACCATTTGTTCACACACCTTGTGAATCTATTACATTGGAATTACATGTATTATGTTCACACACCTTGTGAATCAGCATGCACATTTCCAATCCACCATTTGTTCACACACCTTGTGAATCTATTACATTGGAATTACATGTCTTATGTTCACACACCTTGTGAATCAGCATGCACATTTCCAATTTAATACCTACAAATTAGTAGATCACCACATGTTCACACACCTTGTGAATCATGTGACAACAATAACCACATTCATTTATCACATTTCAATCAACTCAACAAACCATGTATATATGCTAAATGCATAGTTACTTATAGTGTGGACTCACCCAGTCCTTCAACTACAAGTTCAATCAAATAGGTAACTTACCTCACTTTGGAGAGTTTTCCACAATCTCCAACTCTTTCCCAGGCCTTCTAGAACTAGATTCACCTCCTCTTCCTATTATATATTCACATATAACAGGATTTAACAACATGAACACACAACTTGTGTTATTTATATAATCTAATTCATTTGACCTGTTTTACTTTTCATATTCAATCAAACCTCATTGAGGCTTTTATCAACAATCTATGTGTAGAAATTAATCTACACATGTTCTTAATCATATTCAACTTATCACAACTTCATATTTTGAAATTCGTTGCTTGACTTCCTTTACCAACACCTAGTTGCAACTCACACGTATACAACTAGTTTCAATACACCCAATATCCATACATGTTGATTCAAACTCATTTGAATCTCATTTATCAGTGTGTGGCATTTAGAAGTCAAGTTATCACCTATAATTAGCATATCATGCTAAAATCATTAACGTTCAAGTTTCAAACATTTTATCAACACTTGAATTGGATCTATCATTCCGAAGAATGATCTAAAACCACCATAACCACCATTTAATTACCCCACTGGTTATCATATTCAATAATATGACTTTCACACCAACCGGACATCATAACGGATCAAAATCAAGATTTCACCGTTAAAACATCTAATTCTTCGTTTCTAATCATCCCAAATCATCATATAATGCTCACAATTCAATTTAATCCGTATATTATCAAAATTAATAGAATAATACGAATCGTTACCCTTTCGACGGATTTCTGGTTAAAATTTGACGATCCAGATTTGCAGAAACAATCCCTGGTGCGATCTAGATGATCCGGTAGTCTCAAAACTGATTTTGGATGTCAAAATTTCGTATGTGTGTGTGTTTCTTGTGAACAGATTCGAGAAGAAGAAAATAAATTTTCTTCATGAAAATCTGATAAAAATCAAGAATCTGCTGAACCGCCTCATCCGTCGCGTACCGCGAAGGAGGGCTAAAGATCTCTTCGCGTACCGCGAAGAAATCCGGAGCTCTCGATTCTTTTGGTCCTTCGCGTATCGCGAAGAGGAACTCAAAACGTCTTCGCGTACCGCGAAGCATTCCAAAAAAATAATTTCTTTATTTTGTGATTCCGGACAATCTGTAGCTCCGTTTCGCGAACGGTTTTCTTCCACGTTCATAATTTCTCACATACTTTCAATTTTTTAATAATCACAATCGTTCTATTGATGATTATTTCAAACGCGTTCGATAATTGAAAACCGGTCGTTACAAATCTCCCCTCCTTACAAAGGTTTCGTCCTCGAAACCGCTTATACATCAAAAAGAAAAAGATAAAATTTCCTCATCTCGTCTTCTGACTCCCATGTTGCGTCAGATCCCCTCCTGTTTTTCCATTGAACCTTTACTTGGTTCATGGACTTGTTTCTGAGTTGTTTGACTTTTCGATCTAAAATCTCGACTGGCTTTTCAATATAATTTAATTTATCATCAATTTCCAAATCTTCAAGTGGAACATAAGCCGATTCTTCCGCCAAACATTTTCTCAAATATGATACGTGAAAAGTATCATGTATACCACTTAATTCCTCTGGTAGCTCAAGGCGATAAGCAACATTACCTATCCGAGCTGTAATTCTGAATGGTCCAATAAAACGCGGGCTTAACTTCCCTTGTTTACGAAAACGAATTACACCCTTCCAAGCGGAAACCTTTAATAACACAAAGTCTCCCACTTGAAATTCAATCGGTCGTCTTCGTTTATCTGCATACGACTTTTGACGGTCTTGTGCCGCTTTCAAGTGAGCTCGAATTTGATCAATTCGTTGATTTGTAACTTTCAGTATTTCTTTATTTTCAAGCTCTCGCGGTCCAACTTCTCCCCAGAAAACGGGAGTACGACATCGTCTTCCATACAACATTTCATATGGAGGCATCCCCAATCCAGAATGATAACTGTTGTTATATGAAAATTCCGCCAGAGGTAGATAGTCATCCCAACTACCTCCGAAATCAATTATACACGCTCGTAACATATCCTCTAGCGTTTGAATGGTCCGTTCACTCTGACCATCAATTTGAGGATGATACGCCGTGCTCAACAACAGTTTAGTACCCAATTCCTCTTGAAAATTCTTCCAGAAATGAGAAGTGAATCGTGTGTCTCGATCGGACACAATCGTCACTGGTATCCCGTGACGTGACACTATTTCTTTCACATACACTTCAGCCATTTTCTCAGAAGAATACGATTCACGAATAGGAATAAAATGAGCGCTTTTAGTCAACCGATCCACAATGACCCAAATCGTATCATATCCCTTTCGGGTTTTCGGGAGTTTAGTAATTAGGTCCATTGTGATGTGTTCCCATTTCCACATAGGAATCTCCAAAGGCTGTAATTTGCCATAAGGCTTTTGATGCTCAGCCTTTACTTGCAAACAAGTTAAACATTTTTCAACATATTTAACAATATCTCGTTTCATACCTGGCCACCAGTAATTTACCCGAAGGTCTCGATACATTTTAGTGGCTCCCGGATGAATTGAGTATTTTGATTTATGAGCTTCTTCCATCAGATCAGTTTTCAAAGAACAAGTGGGAGGTATCCACACCCTACCCCATCTTGTCTTTAACCCACGACTATCTTCATCCAGATTATGAGCTTGCCCCTTTATTCGATCTCGTTTCCAGTTTTCTTCTTTTAAAGCTTCAACTTGAGCTTCTTTAATTTGATCCACCAAATCAGAGGAAATCACAATCTTCATTGCTGTAACCCGAATGGGTTCATGTTCTTCTTTCCTACTCAAGGCGTCCGCCACCACATTGGCTTTTCCCGGATGATAAAGGATTTCACAATCATAATCCTTGAGTAGTTCTATCCAACGTCTTTGCCTCATATTTAATTCCTTCTGTGTGAAGAAATATTTCAGGCTCTTGTGATCAGTGTAAATTGTTCATTTCACACCATACAAGTAATGCCTCCAAATTTTTAAGGCAAACACTACCGCTGCCAGTTCTAGATCATGAGTAGGATAGTTTACTTCATGAACTTTCAGTTGCCTCGACGCATAGGCAATCACCTTACCTCTTTGCATAAGGACACAACCAAGCCCAAGATAAGATGCATCAGAGTACATGATGTCGACGGAGCTTAGCTAATAAACTAACTAAAAACCGACTCTAAAACTAGACACAAAGTAATAAATCTAGACTTTCTAAAACCTAAGCTACCGACAGGCAAGTGTACCTATCGTATGTAGCAAGACAAAAGTAAGTCCGGATATCGAACCCACAGACTTCTACAGACTGTACTAACTAGACTCTATGACTTATCTATACAAAATTTGTACTTAAATAAAATAATAATAAAGAAGGGGGTTTTACTACCAGAACTAGAATACTTAATAAACACTTAGAATAAAAACAAACGAGCAACCAAAGACTAAATCAGAGAAGAAAAGAAGCACTACCTAGGCTTGAATCATATACATGCTTGACAAGGTTCTATCAGGGATGGAACTAATGTGATACCAGGATCTTATAATACTAAACTCAAAGGAAAACTAGAGCACCCTTGACCCTTCTCAAGGATAGTCAACTAAGGTTCCTACAAGCCGTTAAACCACCGGATATATGGATTTCCCTCACAGGTCATCCAAATATTTATGAAATATCCGCTAGATTATCTACCTCACAGTACAATAATCTCAAAACACCTAAGAAATAACTGTTAAACATTCTACGGCACGAAAGTCACAGTTCACTTAAATGCTAGGGATAACTTGGGTTTTCCTATTGGATTCGATAAACATGATTTGATAGACATACTAGAAAGATCTTCTCACAAAGGCTCTAACTAGAAATCCAACATCCAAGACTTATCGACAACTTCTCACCTCACGGCTATTGAAGCAAGTTGCACATCTTAATCGTCTAAATCATAATAAAACACTCCTATGAATCACTCGGCCAAAGCAACTCATCCACTAATCAAAAACACACAGTAATTGATTCTAGCATGCACCTATTTTGCGACAGACAATCGCCAAGACACATGAGGAACATAATATCAATCATATAACAATCAAAGACACACATATACATCCAATATTCAAAACCAAATCATTAAATCATAAATCCATCACATCATAATGTTCCAACACTAAAATAAACCAAGTCAATCATGCATAATCATCTAACCTAGATAGTTCTAAGAGTTTAGCCAATAAACATCATATGTAAACAATCCATAATCTGTTTAAAGTAAGAAAACATGAGAAACAAGAGAAACACAGTAAACCGATCACGTTACACCCTTCGGATCACTCGTCTAGGGCTTCCCGATGATCAAAATCAACTCCAATCTCGTTCTCTAGCTTCTGGTCGCCTCCTAGGTTGTCTCTGATCGTCCCAAAAACGAATATCCTAGCCTCCAGCCGTTTCAGAAGACATAAACTCGAGTTTCTGAATTTTTAACCCTGTTGCGTACCGCGACAGGCTTCTCTAAACCCTTCGCGCTACGCGAGGGTACCCACTACCCGACAAAATAGTCGGGTCAAACCCGCAATCATTAAAAGGGTAAAAACGACATTTTCCACCTGTCACGCTACGCGACTGGGTTTCATGTGGTTGTCGCGATACGCGACAAAGCTATTTTCCAGCTTTTATCTTCTTTTGTCTTCGGGTTCGTTCTCGTTCAACCGGAAGCTCGTTTTCTTGATCTTTTGCACCAAAATGACATGTTTATTACCTGTAAGCATGAAATTACAGAATTGTGAAGAACCAGCATTAATCGACTCTAAAACTGAATAAACTGTAACGAAATTAAATAAAAACAATTAGAAAAACATATGTGTTTCACAACACATCACATCCCCACACTTATCTCTTTTTCGTCCCTGAAAAAGGCTTATGCAAAAATCTGGGATCATAGTTAGACAAAATGGTTTCTACACAACTAAAGTAGTCAATTTAAAATTCAACGCTTTGGAAAAGATTGCAAGTATTTTTATCCTTTTAAACCCATACTGATTATTCATGCCCCTTAATCATGGTTCATTATGTTCATGTTCTCCATTCATTTCATTTGACCCACACTTAGGTAATCTAAAATCAACTCAATCCTGGATTCTAGCTTTCAAGTCATCCTTACATATAAACAAACAAAAAAATTTCTCAAATCAGATTTTTATAATGGAAGCAGATGAAAGCGTGAGCATTTTTCCTTCTTTCAATTTTTTATTGAACTTAGCTTAGTGGTGTTTCAACCAGGCTGCAACCCGGCGTGTGACACATAAGTTTCTCGTCCAACTTCTTTTCTTTCATTTTTTTCTTTTTACTCAGCTTATTTGGTGAAATGGGGGCGCCATAAGACTCGGATTTATTCTCATAAAAAGAGTACTTATGTGCCAAACAAAAATAAGATTTTCAAAACTCTTACTTGTTATTATGCAAAGATTCATTTACAACTAGAAAACAGTTTCATTAATTCCAAACCCCCAAGATGTTTCCCATGAAAATGATGCATTTAATTAAAATTTTACCAATCTTACGGAACAAAAACAATCAGTTGAGCCTACTTACACATCCCATAACCAAAGCATAAAAACCCAAAACAACAAGTTAACTATGAAAGAAACCATAAAACCCAACTTTTATATCATTTCCCATCATGCTTTTGCAACCATCTTAAACAAGGACAAGAAAGATCTAAGCCAAAGATGTAGAAACAGAAATAAAAATAAAAATTTTCAAAAATTTTGACTCAAGAACTTAAGTAAACTAAAACAAACTTGAAAAACTAACTACTAACACAAAACTAAACTAAGTTTCCCATATACATCCCCACACTCAAACTTTACATTGTCCCCAATGTAGAGAAAAAGGAAACTCAAAAGAAAAACTAAAAACTAAAAACTGAAAATGATTTAGCTGGTTGAAGAGAAGACTGTCGAGTGCCAATCTTTCCACGTAGCTCCACAATCTACAATTCTGCTCCACTGGCTATAAACAATAACATAAGATCTACAAAAAGACAAAGATCAAACAAGCATCAACCCATCCAAAACATGATAACAATGATATCCATGATTAAGTCCAATCACAAACCAACCCTACCAATTAACTAAAATTAATAAAGAAAAGCACAAATCAAAACAAGAAAATTAAGAACTAAATAAAAAAAAAATCAATTCAATGCAACAAGAATGAACTTAGAAAGCCACCTATGGTAATGAACACGATGTATGAAAGAAAATTGGGGGTAAAATTTGAAAACTAGGGTTTTTAAAACATTTTTAAGCATTCCTGGTCCCGTCGCGTACCGCGACAGTTTTTCAATTATCCGTCGCGTACCGCGACAGGTGGTTGACCCGCGTTTTGACCAAAATCGCTCGCGTAGCGCGACAGGTAGGGCCCTGGGTGTCGCGTGACGCGACAGGGTCCAATTTCCAGAAAGTTTCCGGGATTTTCATGCCTTAGCCAAATTTTCACCTCCCTTTTTCTTCCTAAACACCTAAAATCAATTCTAAGGTAAAGAATACATACCTGGTGCCTCTATTTCATCATTATGGCATCAAATTGATTAAAAACCTGCAAAACAAATTAAAACACACAAAAACGAAAACGAAAAAACGAAAAAACAATCACGAAAAATGAAAAACACACCAACGACACTAGGAACTAATAACTTACATACTCTACACTTGGGAGTTTAACCCAAGAGTTCACTCACACTCATCTCAACCGGGAGAATAAATGGGAATCTTTTCCCTTACCATCAAATCTGGACCACTATCACCAACATTCCATGGTCCCTCTCCCATAAACTCATCACCATCCACACCTAAACTATCAACTACATAGGGAGGCTTACCACCGGTGGTCACAAAATCGGCTATCTTAAGACAAACACTCTCGTCACCCACTCTAAAAGTGAGTTTTCCCTCGTACATATCTATGATAGCCTTGGCGGTGCGCAAAAATGGGCGACCAAGAATGATGGGAACCGTCGTGTCCGCCTCCATATCCATCACCACAAAATCCACGGGAAACACAAACCTATCCACTTTGACTAACACATTCTTCAAGATTCCCCGTGGACACTTCACCGACCGATCCGCCAATGACAAGGTCATGCGTGTGGGAGACAAATCACCAAGGGCTAGCTTCTCGTATAAAGAATATGGCATCAGATTGATGCTAGCCCCTGAGTCCGCCAGAGCATACCTCCTCACATCATCTCCAAACAAACACGGGATAGTGAACATTCCCGGATCTGCAAGCTTTTCGGGAAGCTTGTTTAAAATCACCGCGGAACACCCCGCGCTCAAAGGAATGTTGGCGACCCCTCCCAAACTGTGACACCTCGCAAATTCCAGGTCAGCAATTATAATACTTTAATAATAATGTGTGTTATTATTTCATATGTGGCACTAGAATAATTGTATTTAGTGTGACACGTGGCACAACAGTTCGAACACATCGATAATTCGAGGAATTATCGCACAATACTCGCTCGTGTCTTGAATGACGAATGTTGGTGAACGGATCAAACCACTGAACATTTTCACTGCACATTAGGTTCCGGGGAACCTAAGTTAGTAGAACGATGTCCATATGTCGAGAAACGATACTCGTAATCGAAAAATACGCGAAAAATGGGTCAAAACATGAAAATGGGCCAAATTGGGCCGGATCTAGGGTCCAGGCGCTACGCCTGACCCGAAGATCCTCACTTAGGCGATACGCGCGGATGAGGAGGGACGCCACTCATCCGGCTGCCTCGCGCGTAACGCCTGGCATGGATGGCACTCGTCAGGCGATACGCCTGGGGTGTCTGACACCTAAAAATTTTGTAAATCTCATGATTACCACACCATACTCTTTTTACCCAATCCCATACGTAAACTCCTCTATTTAATGCCCCAAAAACATCTGATTTCACTACTACAACACCATATCACACCCATTTGAAGCCTTGGAAGCCATGGTTGCATCTTGGGAGGCTTGTTCTTGAAGGTCTTGAGGGTTTGAAGAACAAAAGAGCTTCAAGAACACCACACTCCACTCCCTCTCGTGATCGAAGCTAGCTTAGCCACATTTTGAAGCTTTGGAAGGTAAATCTTGAGACTATGTAGCATAAAACACACATGTAACACACACCAACCCACATACAAGGTTCAAAGCTTGCACGTACACACTAGATCCACACATACACGAATTTTTCTTGTTTGAATCTGAGTTTGATGATGTTTCTATGTTTATTGATGATTAGATGATGTGTCTTTACATACTATGATGATGTTGTTATGATAGGATGTTTATAGTAGCTAAAATAATGATGCTAGCAACATGTATGTAAGATCTAGGTGGAGATTTATGAAGTTTGATGTTGAAATGTTATTGGATATGATTTATGAGATCTAAAAGTGTCATGAAAAGCAAGATATGTCAAAATGTGATTTGTACAAATTGTGGTAACTTTAATATCATGAAATATTGAGTTATGATGAAATGGCCTAATGCATGTGTTTACATTTATAAGTTATGTTCAAAAGGGTGTTTAGAAACTAAAAGGATGGCTATTGATGTGTTAAAATTGTTAAAATCATCAAATATAGGATTTTTATAAATAGTACCGTAAATAGTAACTTTATTTCACAAAGTCTATAAATGATGACATATTTGTTGTAATAAATACGAGTTAATGGTTACTTTGAACTAGGATGACGATATTAAGATGAGATGGTTAGTTAGACTTGGTGACACATGCTTATTTTGTAACTTTCTGATTTTAGAAACTTTTACGCGCAAACTATGCTAAACCGACTATGTGTAACTATGTGCTATGTGATAACATGCTCATTTAGGATAAATATGCATGATAGAATAATCGGAATATGATTTCTTGTATGACTTGCCTAATGTGAAAACTATTCTGAAATAGAAACTTACTATAAAGTAAGTTTCCTCACAAAAAAAAATGACTACTGGTATCCGTACACTTCACACGACACAAAACCGCACATTACACGAACACTTGATCCAAAAACCGTCACCAACGGGTCGTTAGGTCAACACGGTCAAACACGGTCAACGCGACCCACAAAACAACTTGGAGTTGTTGAACTCAAACACGGTCCCGTGAGACCCACATGTATGCAAACACAAACTTATGGTACCTATGTGATATAGGTAACCACTAGCCGGCGAGCTACACTGTTCTCGTGAAGAACACGCACTACTTAACTCAGGTGAGTTTACGGCCCCACTTTTACTCTTTAACTGTTTTGCTAAACTATTGGGGTGAGAATACAATGCAACTGTTTTAGATATATGACTGGTATGTTGTGAAAACCATTTTCGAGTGTAACTATTATCGCTTAAAGTCCTCACTTATCCTTACCGTTAGTTGTGTAAACAAACGAGTCGTAATTACGTAGTACTACTGGGTTTGACTAGCCCCACTCGGCACCAATGTTGACTGGAGGTCATAACGAGTGTAATTTCGATGTTGATGTCGGGTTCAGCGATGACCCGCGGAGGCAAACGGAAACAGTCGAGTTTCGGTAAGATGAACTGACACACTCCACGGATCGTAGTATCCAACAACAAAACTTAACATACCCAGTATATGTCTGTTTACTATTTCTGTCTGTCTAAACCTGTGAACTCACCAACTTTTTAGTTGACACTTTTCGCATGTATTCTCAGGTAATTGATGGAGCACACGCTAGGACGCACTCAAGGAAGCATTAAGGAGTCTGAATGGCATATAGACTCATGTCCTAGGCTTGTGTGTGCATTTGTTGGTTTTTGAAACAACTAGAACAATGTAGTGTCTGTTAAACAATTTACTTTCCGCTGCAAACTTATTTACTTATGATGATTGAAACATTTTCCGCTGCATATTAAATGAAACTATGTTATTTTGCAAATCTGTGTGAATGTGAAACTCATATAGAGTCGTTCTATATGACCATGAGCTGTGATCCTGGCCACGTCACACCCACGTGGACTGACACCACGAGTGGAAATTTGGGGGTGTGACACAAACTATCCTTACTCTTCAGCAACTCTTTCAGAAACTTAGCATATTTAGGAATACGCTGAAGGACATCAATGAGTGGGAGATTGATCTTCAATTGTCTGAAAATATCAAGGAAGTGCCCGTATTCCTTCGCGTGCTTTTGATTAGTTAAGCGCGCGGGGTAGGGAACACGGGTAAGATCAATCTCCGGTGTGGGTTTACACATGACCGGCTTCTTCCCAACTACCGGTTTCTCAACTAGAGACTCACTGTTAGGTGCGGTACTTGCTGGGACTAGCCTCGGGGGCACCCTCCCAGGAGTCTCCATCTCAATTTCCTCATCCACCGGTTCCTCCTCATCTAAATCAACCGGTGGGATCACCCTCTCACTCTCCTCCACTTCCACCAACACAGGTGGTATGAATCTCTCTCCTCCACCTCCTCCAGAACGGGTAGTGACCGCCTTAACGTGGGCGTTTGGGTTGGTTTGGGGCTGACCCGGGAACTGGCCTTGAGGCCGTTCATCCAACCGTTTGGCGATGTCACCAACCGTTCTTTGTAAATCAAGGAATGCAGACTGTTGATTTTTAAGGAGGACGTCATGTTCATGTAGGATCTTTTGTGTAGTGGCATCCTTAGCCACTAACTGAGTCAACAATTCTTCAATCCTACCCATACTACCACCAACACCTGAAGTGCTACCAGAACTACCACTCGGCTGACCCTGCCCCTGGTTTTGAGGATGACTATGATGGAAACCAGGGGGATTACCTGAAGATCTATAA
The DNA here is from genome assembly GCA_009363875.1 of Mikania micrantha. Classification (NCBI taxonomy): domain Eukaryota; kingdom Viridiplantae; phylum Streptophyta; class Magnoliopsida; order Asterales; family Asteraceae; genus Mikania; species Mikania micrantha. The sequence continues at coordinate 104,035,596 of CM018680.1, forward strand.
GGCTGGGAGTGCTGAGAATTTCCCCATCCGGGGTTATATGAGTGCCCGAACCTACCCTGTCCTCCTAAGTAGTTAGCCTGCTCCTGGCTCACCAAACACTCAGAAGTGGCATGACCACCTCTGCAGATCTCACACCTGTCTACTCTCATCTTCAACTCCTTGACATCTCTAGCTAAAGAATCAAGAGCAGCAGCAACACTAGTGTCTGTGTTCACATGATGAACACCCCTCAGTGATGAGGAAGAACTAGTGATAGGAGTTGAATTCCTATTTGCAGACCGCTGCTCAAGCTCGGCCTGAGCGAAGCTCTCAAAAAGATCATTGCATTCGGCCACATCCCTCTTACCCATGAGGTGGCCTCCTGCAGAAGTGTCAAATCGGGCACGAGTCTCATATGTGAGCCCATTGTAGAATTTCTCTACAAGGGCCCATTCAGATAAACCATGCTGGGAACATCGGCTTAGAAGGTTTTGGAACCTCTCCCAAGCAAGATAGTAGGGCTCATCAGGGGCCATTCGGAACGAATGGATCTCATCTCTCAGGCGGGCGGCCTTAGCAGGTGGGAAATACTTTTTTAGAAAAGCATCCCGAAGGCTAACCCAAGTGGTGAAAGTGCCTGGAGGATGAGAGTCGAGCCAAGTGGCTGCTCGCCCTGACAAAGAAAAGGGAAATAGGTGCATGAAAATTGCATCTTCGGTGGCACCTTGAAGATTAAAGGTGCCACAGATGCGTGTGAGCCGAGCAAGGTGTGCGGGTGCATCTTCATCATCACGACCGCTGAATTGAGCATTATTAATAGCGGTCATGATATATGAAGGAATTTGCCACGAATTTTCATTCGGGATCGGTGGCGGTGTAATGGGGTTATTAAGCCCCGTGAAACTAGCAGTGGCCTGCTGATGAACAGTGCGACGCGCTGCCATTTGTGGATCAAAAGGCAAGCGTGGACTGGAGTGAATAGAAGAACTAGAAGAAGAAGAAGGTGTTTGCTTAGAAAGATCAACAGAAATAGGAGTGGAAGCACTTACCTTGCTCGTAGAACCTTCAGAAAAGTCCCGCGAATCGCTCCTTAAAGGCAATGAAAGTTCAGGTGGCGGTCCGCGTGAGCGTAGGTGTGGCATACACTACCAAACCCTGCAAATAAACAAAAATCAATCAAATAGAAATAAATAAAATAAAATAAAATAAAATAAAACTGAAAATAAACCTAAACACAAATATGCACAGATAAGAAAAAGACTAGTAAGCACAATCGACTAAGAAGTCCCCGGCAACGGCGCCAAAAACTTGATGTCGACGGAGCTTAGCTAATAAACTAACTAAAAACCGACTCTAAAACTAGACACAAAGTAATAAATCTAGACTTTCTAAAACCTAAGCTACCGACAGGCAAGTGTACCTATCGTATGTAGCAAGACAAAAGTAAGTCCGGATATCGAACCCACAGACTTCTACAGACTGTACTAACTAGACTCTATGACTTATCTATACAAAATTTATACTTAAATAAAATAATAATAAAGAAGGGGGGTTTTACTACCAGAACTAGAATACTTAATAAACACTTAGAATAAAAACAAACGAGCAACCAAAGACTAAATCAGAGAAGAAAAGAAGCACTACCTAGGCTTGAATCATATACATGCTTGACAAGGTTCTATCAGGGATGGAACTAATGTGATACCGGGATCTTATAATACTAAACTCAAAGGAAAACTAGAGCACCCTCGACCCTTCTCAAGGATAGTCAACTAAGGTTCCTACAAGCCGTTAAACCACCGGATATATGGATTTCCCTCACAGGTCATCCAAATATTTATGAAATATCCGCTAGATTATCTACCTCACAGTACAATAATCTCAAAACACCTAAGAAATAACTGTTAAACATTCTACGGCACGAAAGTCACAGTTCACTTAAATGCTAGGGATAACTTGGGTTTTCCTATTGGATTCGATAAACATGATTTGATAGACATACTAGAAAGATCTTCTCACAAAGGCTCTAACTAGAAATCCAACATCCAAGACTTATCGACAACTTCTCACCTCACGGCTATTGAAGCAAGTTGCACATCTTAATCGTCTAAATCATAATAAAACACTCCTATGAATCACTCGGCCAAAGCAACTCATCCACTAATCAAAAACACACAGTAATTGATTCTAGCATGCACCTATTTTGCGACAGACAATCGCCAAGACACATGAGGAACATAATATCAATCATATAACAATCAAAGACACACATATACATCCAATATTCAAAACCAAATCATTAAATCATAAATCCATCACATCATAATGTTCCAACACTAAAATAAACCAAGTCAATCATGCATAATCATCTAACCTAGATAGTTCTAAGAGTTTAGCCAATAAACATCATATGTAAACAATCCATAATCTGTTTAAAGTAAGAAAACATGAGAAACAAGAGAAACACAGTAAACCGATCACGTTACACCCTTCGGATCACTCGTCTAGGGCTTCCCGATGATCAAAATCAACTCCAATCTCGTTCTCTAGCTTCTGGTCGCCTCCTAGGTTGTCTCTGATCGTCCCAAAAACGAATATCCTAGCCTCCAGCCGTTTCAGAAAACATAAACTCGAGTTTCTGAATTTTTAACCATGTCGCGTACCGCGACAGGCTTCTCTAAACCCTTCGCGCTACGCGAGGGTACCCACTACCCGACAAAATAGTCGGGTCAAACCCGCAATCATTAAAAGGGTAAAAACGACATTTTCCACCTGTCGCGCTACGCGACAGGGTTTCATGTGGTTGTCGCGATACGCGACAAAGCTATTTTCCAGCTTTTATCTTCTTTTGTCTTCGGGTTCGTTCTCGTTCAACCGGAAGCTCGTTTTCTTGATCTTTTGCACCAAAATGACATGTTTATTACCTGTAAGCATGAAATTACAGAATTGTGAAGAACCAGCATTAATCGACTCTAAAACTGAATAAACTGTAACGAAATTAAATAAAAACAATTAGAAAAACAGATGTGTTTCACAACACATCAGTACACCACAAAATCATCAGGTCCATCCGGTAGAGTTAATACCGGTGCCTGAGTTAACTTGAACTTGAGTTCATTAAAAGCTTTTTCTTGATCATCACCCAAACAAATTTCACATCTTTTCTTGTCAGTTTAGTCAAAGGAGATGCAATTTTTGCAAAATCCTGTATAAATCGCCGATAGTAACCGGCTAGACCAAGAAAACTTCTAATTTCAGTAGGAGTTCTAGGAGGATTCCATTTCATCACCGCTTGAACTTTCGAAGGATCAACAAGTATGCCATCAGCACCCACCACATGTCCCAAAAACTGGACTTCACGCAACCAAAATGCGCATTTAGAAAATTTGGCATATAGTTTCTCCTTCCGTAAAGTTTCAAGGACTTCACGCAAATGACAAGCGTGATCACCCTCATTTTTAGAATAAATAAGAATGTCATTGATAAAAACAATAACAGATCGATCCAACATTGGGCGACACACCCGGTTCATCAAATCCATTAACGCAGCCGGTGCATTCGTCAACCCAAACGACATCACCAGAAATTCATAATGTCCGTAATGAGTACGGAAAGCAGTCTTGGGAATATCTTCCTCTTTAACTTTGAGTTGATGATAACCCGAGCGAAGATCGATTTTAGAAAACCACGACGCTCCTTGTAACTGATCAAAAAGGTCATCAATTCGAGGTAAGGGATATCGATTTTTCACAGTCACTTTATTCAACTCCCTATAATCAATACACATTCTAAGGCTTCCGTCTTTCTTTTTAACAAAAAGAATTGGTGCACCCCACGGAGAGATACTCGGACGGATAAAGCCTTTATCTAAAAGATCTTGCAACTGTGTCACTAATTCTTTCATTTCAGATGGTGCCAACCGATATGGAGCTTTAGCTATGGGCTTAGCCCCAGGAATAATATCAATCTTAAACTCAACATCTCTATCACAAGGAATTCCCGGTAAATCATCCGGAAATACATCAGGGAAATCCCTGACCACTGGAACATCATTAAGTTCCTTTATCTCCTTTTCTACATCAAGAACATAAGCTAAGAATGACTGACCCCCATGGTTCATGTAATTCATAGCTTTAGCTAAGGAACACAATATGGTTCCACATTGTTTCTCTCCCTGAATACATACTTCATAACCACCCGGAGATGTTAATTGAATAACCTTGCGGTTACATACAATGTTAGCTCCATATTTAGACAACCAATCCATCCCAATCACAACATCAAATTCTCCCAAGAACATTGGAATCAAATCAACCTCATAATCCTCACCATCAATAGTGAGTTTACATCTATGATAGATGTCATACACTAAGAAATTCTTAGAATCAGCTATTTCTACCTTTAATGGATTAGGTAGCTTAGCTAACACAAACGAATCATGATTCACAAATTTCACAGATATAAAAGAGCGACTAGCTCTAGAATCAAATAATATATAAGCAGGCAAGGAATTAATATGAAAAGTACCTATCACCACGTCTGAAGTGACTTTAGCCTCTTCCGCCGTAATTTTGAAGGCTCTACCCTTTGGTGGGGGTATTTCAACCTTCTTGCCACTACCCTGTGCCTTAAAAGACCCACCACTAGTACCTCCTGCTTGACCTGCCCCCTCAACTCTGGACACTCACTTCGTTGGTGTCCCGGTTTATAACAGTTGTAGCACAAATTAAGTGCACTGGCACATTGAGAGGCAAGATGCCCCAACTTGCCACATTTATAACATACCACCGATTTAAAATAACATTCCCCAAGATGTTTCTTTCCACATTTTAAACAATGTTTAGCTTCTCTCAAAGAACTAAACTTTTTAAGTGGGCTAACAAATTTCCCCTTTTTAGAGGGTCCCACATCCCTTTCCACCTTTCGTTTCTCTCCACGATCCTCTTGCCTTTTTAACTCCAATTCACGCTCACGAGCGCAATCAATCAATTCCGACAAAGTTTCAAACTTTGAGGGTATAAGGAACTCCCGGTACTTAGCATTCAACATGCTATGGTACCTGTTAATCCACATTCGTTCAGTCCTAAGAAGATCAGGTAAGAATTTAGCTTTATCAAAGAACACTGCAGTAATAGTGTCTATATCCTCCTTGTGCCTCATATGTAAAAATTCCTCAGTAATTCTATCAATAGCAGCCTGAGGACAGAATCGTTTAAGGAACAATTCCTTAAATGCACCCCAAGTCAATTCCTTTATACCATCCCGACCCTTCTCCTTTCGGAGAAGTTCCCACCAATCTTTTGCTCGCTCTTTCAATTGGCTTCCGGCAAACATTACCTCATCAGATGGATCACAATGACACGTTTCAAACATGCTTTCCATATCAGCTATCCACCTTTGGCTCAACAGTGGATCCACCTCACCTTTGAATTCAGTTGGCTTACAAGCCACAAACTCTTTATAAGTAACCTTTTTAGAAGGTTTTTCACCACCCATATCATCTTTAAGAGTTGCAAACTCTTCATGTATAAAATCTTTCAACGAAGCTTGTAATCCTTCTAAACGAGTTGGTAAGGTAGCTTCAAATGCTTTAGCTACCTCCTCCCTCACCATCACTTGCAGTTCGGTGAGATGTTCTTCCTCATGCCCAAACCCCTCGGGGTTATGTTCATCAGCCATTTTATGACTGAAATAATATAACATATCATTAGTTTACATATTTATACTCCACATATATGCAAACCACATACTTCAAACCACACACTCGTCCTTAACGGACTTATACATTACATGTATATGTGTCTTTATTGAATATTCACACTCTTGTGAATTACTCAATTGTTCAACTAATGACACCATTGTGATTTTCAACCAATCAAATACATCCACTTTTAAAACCCTACCAATACTTCCATATACTAGTGTGAAATAATGTTCCTAAAGATACGTTCATATCGTGTATATGTTACTAAACTGGCCAGGTATAGCAAGATATGCACCATATACCCGTGTCCTTGCGTTCACTGTTTCACACAAGTTAGGAATATTGGTTTATAACAAAACAATTTCCATATCATTTAACAATTTACAGATACATCATACCAGGTGAGTTCGGCTTGTGATCGGATTTTGAATCGAACGGCTCTTCCCATCTACCCAGAGCTCAATGGCTTGAGTTCAAGTGTTCATGACGCACTTAAATCGCTCAAACCGTTGGCTCTGATACCAACCTGTGACACCCACTGTCACTTTCATGTCCCCTCCGGACATTAACACCAATATTTAATAATTTACGTTAGGTCCCAGTAAAAAATTTCGTGTTTTACACACCTGTAAACATACTATTTACTCACACCTGTTAAAAACAGGTTCACATATGTTTACATACTTCACAAAAACATTTATTACACAAAAGTTACACAACTGTTTGGTTATTAAAACTAAAAACCATCATGTGAGCCTTCACGTTCGATTTCCGATCACCATCACCGCTCACCCGACTCCTTAGTGCCTGTAAACACCACATTTAAAATCACCATTAGTTCGTTAGAACTAAGTAAGGTTACCCCACTATTTCACCTAGTGTATTCCATACCATATGGATACACTAATGAGGTTCCAAATAAAATTTGACAACAACAGTCAACCACATACAAAACGATTTACTAACGGTTCGTTTTCAACCAAAACCTCATTATATCTCTCATTCATGCACAATCATTATAATTTAATATAACACATATATAACCCCACGAAACTCCGATTGTGCATCATATTTCACACAAATCACAATTCACAGTTTGACATTTGAATTTCAAATGTCTATCCCCTTATAAGTCATCTATTGTTCACATACCTTGTGAATCAATTATATTGGAATTGCAAGTCTTATGTTCACACACCTTGTGAATCAGCATGCACATTTCCAATCCATCATTTGTTCACACACCTTGTGAATCTATTACATTGGAATTGCAATTCTTATGTTCACACACCTTGTGAATCAGCATGCACATTTCCAATCCACCATTTGTTCACACACCTAGTGAATCTATTACATTGGAATTACATGTCTTATGTTCACACACTTTGTGAATCAGCATGCACATTTCCAATCCACCATTTGTTCACACACCTTGTGAATCTATTACATTGGAATTACATGTCTTATGTTCACACACCTTGTGAATCAGCATGCACATTTCCAATCCACCATTTGTTCACACACCTTGTGAATCTATTACATTGGAATTGCAAGTCTTATGTTCACACACCTTGTGAATCAGCATGCACATTTCCAATCCACCATTTGTTCACACACCTTGTGAATCTATTACATTGGAATTACATGTCTTATGTTCACACACTTTGTGAATCAGCATGCACATTTCCAATCCACCATTTGTTCACACACCTTGTGAATCTATTACATTGGAATTACATGTCTTATGTTCACACACCTTGTGAATCAGCATGCACATTTCCAATCCACCATTTGTTCACACACCTTGTGAATCTATTACATTGGAATTACATGTCTTATGTTCACACACCTTGTGAATCAGCATGCACATTTCCAATTTAATACCTACAAATTAGTAGATCACCACATGTTCACACACCTTGTGAATCATGTGACAACAATAACCACATTCATTTATCACATTTCAATCAACTCAACAAACCATGTATATATGCTAAATGCATAGTTACTTATAGTGTGGAGTCACCCAGTCCTTCAACTACAAGTTCAATCAAATAGGTAACTTACCTCACTTTGGAGAGTTTTCCACAATCTCCAACTCTTTCCCAGGCCTTCTAGAACTAGATTCACCTCCTCTTCCTATTATATATTCACATATAACAGGATTTAACAACATGAACACACAACTAGTGTTATTTATATAATCTAATTCATTTGACCTGTTTTACTTTTCATATTCAATCAAACCTCATTGAGGCTTTTATCAACAATCTATGTGTAGAAATTAATCTACACATGTTCTTAATCATATTCAACTTATCACAACTTCATATTTTGAAATTCGTTGCTTGACTTCCTTTACCAACACCTAGTTGCAACTCACACGTATACAACTAGTTTCAATACAACCAATATCCATACATGTTGATTCAAACTCATTTGAATCTCATTTATCAGTGTGTGGCATTTAGAAGTCAAGTTATCACCTATAATTAGCATATCATGCTAAAATCATTAACTTTCAAGTTTCAAACATTTTATCAACACTTGAATTGGATCTATCATTCCGAAGAATGATCTAAAACCACCATAACCACGATTTAATTACCCCACTGGTTATCATATTCAATAATATGACTTTCACACCAACCGGACATCATAACGGATCAAAATCAAGATTTCACCGTTAAAACATCTAATTCTTCGTTTCTAATCATCCCAAATCATCATATAATGCTCACAATTCAATTTAATCCGTATATTATCAAAATTAATAGAATAATACGAATCGTTACCCTTTCGACGGATTTCTGGTTAAAATTTGACGATCCAGATTTGCAGAAACAATCCCTGGTGCGATCTAGATGATCCGGTAGTCTCAAAACTGATTTTGGATGTCAAAATTTCGTATGTGTGTGTGTTTCTTGTGAACAGATTCGAGAAGAAGAAAATAAATTTTCTTCATGAAAATCTGATAAAAATCAAGAATCTGCTGAACCGCCTCATCCGTCGCGTACCGCGAAGGAGGGCTAAAGATCTCTTCGCGTACCGCGAAGAAATCCGGAGCTCTCGATTCTTTTGGTCCTTCGCGTATCGCGAAGAGGAACTCAAAACGTCTTCGCGTACCGCGAAGCATTCCAAAAAAATAATTTCTTTATTTTGTGATTCCGGACAATCTGTAGCTCCGTTTCGCGAACGGTTTTCTTCCATGTTCATAATTTCTCACATACTTTCAATTTTTTAATAATCACAATCGTTCTATTGATGATTATTTCAAACGCGTTCGAAAATTGAAAACCGGTCGTTACAGTTCTTGAGTTTGTTCGATCGATCAGAGTGTTCTCAGTTCGTTTCAACACTTCTGGGGGGATCAGAAGGATGTCGCAGGGCTGTGTGAGTGTTTAATTTGATTATGGTGAACGGGAGAGACGAATTCGAGTGTTGGACCGAGTTTAAGATTCGGTTGAGATAATTGATGGTGTTAAACGCGTGATTAGTGTAATTAAGGCATTGATTACGGTCGTTGAGGGTTAGATGGAGGTCGACCGAGCGTGATTAGAGCATTTAATGGTCGAAATTTGCGATTGGGGGTTGGTTCGGTGATGATCGGTGGTGTGCAGGCCTTGCAGCCGTTCGAGGAAGACAAGGGGTGGGGGGCTGAATCTTTGGGGTATTGGCATGTTAGGTCCCTCCTAATCAACCTATTCCCATATTTTAGTTAAAACCACATAAACCTAGTTTATTTTATGACATGAATGGCCCTTGGACTTAACCATTTCTTGTTTAACTTTTAAAAAATTATAAAATATAACATTTAACAAGATTAATAATCTTTTTATTATTAAATAAAGTTTATAAAGTTTAATTATTAACTGTTATAAAAGTTTTATGTTTTTAATAACATAACTAATGCTTATAAATATTTGTCTTGCTATTGTTATTATTAATATTTTAAAAAAGTTTTTTTACTTTTAATGAATAAAATTCTAAGCTTTAAACTTTAAATAAATAATTTTTATAACCCATTTAATTAAGTTTAAATATTTTAATTTAAATTGAATATATATATGTATATATATAATAATGCAACGGTTTAAAAAAAAATGCTTCTCATAACGATGTATTTAGGATTACATAATTTAAAATCAAAAATTCGCAATTGTTACAGTCAACACCACCATAACATAACATGAATTCTAAATCAAATCATGTTTATATTATTACTCATATATTATAGTCGGGTTAGACTACTTACCTCGACTAGAAGATGATCTTGCTCGATTAATATCCTGATTAAAATCTTGATATCCTGTTAAACTCTCATGGGTCAATATATATATATATATATATATATATATATATATATATCCATTAGACTTTTATATATATATATATATTTATATATATATATTATATGCACATACATAAATATACACACATACATATATATACATATTTATATACACATAAATATAGACACACACATATATAGTCCACATATTATTATTATTATCTGACCCATTTATAGTTGTTTAACAACTTTATCATTTTTCTCAGCAAATCTCATGAACCCCAAATTGGGTTTCTTACCATATCGTGACCCTAGACATTAAGTAATGTTTAAAACGCCTCAAAACAACCTAACAACAGTTTAGGGTCTTATAACTAATCATAACTCCACTCAATTTCATGTTTCATAAAACATGGTTCATCACCCACATCCGAGGATACAACTATGGTGATTCAAATAAAACTGAGAAAACGTGATTACCTTGAGTGGTTCACGACCTAGTCTCGCGATCTAAGCTCGACGTTACGAATCGTTGCTCAGATCTTCCCCCTTTTCTCTTTTCTCCTATTCCTTCTTCCTCTTTCTTCTTTTCTTCTTCCTCCTTTTTTTTCTTTCTGCTTCTGTCGAATGACCCAACCCCCCCCCCCCCCAATTTGTTGTTTGCTCCACCGCCTCAAACTTTGATCTTTGTTTTCTTATTATTATTATTATTATTATTATTATTATTATTATTATTATTATTATTATTATTATTATTATTATTATTATTATTTTCACTTATCCACACACATATAGATAGAATAGATATTTATATATATATTGTTTTTTTTCTTTTTTTTTCCTACGCCATACACACACATCTATATTCTTATTTTTTTTCAATTAATTGTCAACTACAACAATATATATATATATTAAGATGTTACATAGTTAGATATAACTTGGAAAGCCTTCAAATAAATGGGACGACTAAAGCCTTGAAGGTAGCGGGTTTCATACATGGCGTGTGGGATAAACATCTTTTCAGGAAGTTGCACAGGGTAAACGGAACTCCCGAGGATATGAACTCATTGATGACCATAGCCAAGGCTTATGTCCAACAGGAGAAGTCAGTTATGGCTAGCGCGGAATAGGAAGGCCGAAAGAGTGATAAAAAAGGAGGGAATATCCAGGCGCAACCAATTCCGCCAGTTCGAAAAAGTTTCGCTGAGACTAGCGGAAGACCCACATACCCTCGTCAGGAACTGGGGAGGTATACGTCGTATACTCCTAGGGAGGTATACGTCGTATACTCCTAGGGAAGTGTCTATCGTGGCTCAGAGAAAGGATGAAAAACACGAGACTTATCCTGTGTTGACTAAAACGCCCGGCGAAATTTGGCGGACCGAAGGCCTGAAGTGGGAACAGCCCCGCCCCTTAAAGGATAACCCCGCGCGAGACAAGTCTACGTATTGTGATTACCATCATGTGCATGGTCACGACACAAATGATTGTTGGCATTTGAAAAGGCAAATAGAAAAGTTCCATTCTAATGGAAATTTGAAACATCTGGTGGCGCAGAAAAAAGGGGAAAAAGCATCGAAGGAGAGAGAAGGTGATACACGAAATATACACCATAGGGAGCAAGGATGAAGATGTGAGAAATAGGTGCAAGAGGCGTGCAGAATCCTGGAGGGCCTGGATGTATATGCCTCTGACGGTGCCGGTGAGTGATGGGTGTTACAGTACAAGATCTTTGAATATCACGGCCTTAGTCGGAAGGTACAAGATGCGCAGGATTTTTGTTGACACAGGTAGTTCGTCCGACATTTTATATGAGCACGCGTTTAGAAGGATGTCATGGGAAGATCAACAGTTGATGGAAAGGGTAGATTACCCAGTGATGGGTTTCTCGGGAGAAATGGTGAAGCCTATTTTAAAGAAAGATCCCAAGAAAAAAATTAGGGAGGGCCCCACCATGGTCAAACAAGGGTACGCAGACCTCGAATGGAATAAATGCAAGGGGTTTACGAGTTAACATTAATTGACAAAGGGAAGGAGCTATGATCATAGAGGAGAGATTAATTAAAACAACGTAATATGTAAAAACTGAAAATGTTTTGCTCTAAGCAATTAAAATAGCGTACGATATCTGACTTTTGGTTAGACAACAGGATAGCATGCACAAATGAACATATAAGCGCATATAAAAGATTCGCAAAATACTACTGAACGCGCGGGTAAAACATGAAGGACCCTCAAAAGGTCTGATACCCTCAGAAGGTATCTTAACTTTTAACACACGCATAAGCGCGGAAGACCCTCAAAAGGTCTGATACCCTCAGAAGGTATCTCAACTTTTAACACGCGCATAAGCGCGGAAGACCCTCAAAAGGTCCAATACCCTCAGAAGGTATCTTAACTTTTAACACGCGCATAAGCGCGGAAGACCCTCAAAAGGTCTGATAACCTCAAAAGGTATCTTAACTTTTAACACGCGCGTAAGCGCGAAAAACCTTCAAAAGGTCTCATACCCTCAAAAGGTATCCTAATTCATGATAACACACGCGCATAAGCATAAAGGACCCTCAAAAGGTCTTATGCCCTCAAAAGGCATCCCATTCTGTGTTAACACGTGCATAAGCGTAGAGGACCCTCAAAAGGTCTTATATCCTCAAAAGGTATTCCAATTTATAATGATGTATGCATAAGCACGGAGTACTCCCAAAAAAAGGTTTTGTGCCTTAAAAGAAAGGCATTTTTAGTCATACTGACACGCACAAGTGCAAAAGACTCTCAAAAGGTCTTGTATCTTTAAAAGAAATTCTAATTGATGCTAACACGTGCATAAATACAAAGGGCCCTCGCAGGGTCTTACACCCCCTAACGGAACCCGGTCCTCACAATAGTGTTCAGGGATGCATATGAAGAAAACCTTAGAGGATCCCATAATCTATTATGATAAAAACAACAGTAGGGGAAAATAATACATCATGAACAAGACAAAGGCATCAGCCAAGGAATCAAAACTAGTTCACCAACAAAATAATACATCAAGAACAAAATAAAAATGTTAATTAGCAAAATAAAGCTTATTTGCTGGTAAGAACATCATAAGCCTTCTCAGGTCAACACAACGGAGACCGTAGTAATGAGCCCTAAAAAACTAAAACTGTTGGCAGGTCATCTTCAAGACGGTAGCCCCATAAAAGTCATACTAGACAAATAACACCATAGTAGCGTCATAAGCAGGCCGAAAGTTGTCCAACAGGGGATAGCAAAGGGCCCTACCTCAAGAAGTCAAGAAGGACCCAGGGCGTACCCCCCCTTTGTTTCGACGGGGACAAATGGAGGTGACATGTGATAATAAATCCTCCAAGCACCCAACCCCCAGGTAAAGCATTGGGGGTGGAGGGAGGAGAATTTACATCATGGCGACCTTCTACCGCCGCACCGAATAGGCAATTTTTGACATGTAATAATAAACCCTCAGGTTTGGAAAGGATCCACTGGTTAAAGCCCTTCCATTGCAGCTCAGTGAGAAAGGAGTTTGTCATGAAGCAGTTCGGAAGCACAAGGGGTCTTATTTCCGACATGTGATAAGAAACCTTCCAAGATTTTTGACTCTAGGAGGAAGGGGAAAGATAATTCAAAAAAGGGAAAAAAACCCATTTAAAAACGGAGAAGAGAGCAAACTCTTGTTTCTGGGATGGATTCGGGTCAGGAGAATTACATCCTGAATATATAGAACTCCAAAAGCCTGTAACGTATCTTCACAAAATCTGTAGGATTCCGTCGTTACACCTGAAAAGATATCGTATTTATGACTTAAGTTACAATATCCCACTCGGGTTATTGTACCCAGGTGTTGGGATACTCGAGGCTCAGATACTTTGACAAGATGTTTGACATGAAATAACAGTCATAGTTAAGATGCTACTTTCCCTATGCAGATTATTCTTTTTGTCTTTCTTTCTTTCTTTCTTACTTTTTCACCCATAACCATTCCCCAGTTTTACCAAATGTAACCCATGTAAACAAGCAAGTAAATCAGCACAACCAGACGTGGAATATATAAATTCACAAATATCAAATACACAATAAACAAACAAATATAGGGATAACCAAAACAAAATTACATTGAATTTTAAGAAAATAACACGCTCTTCTGTAATTACAATTGGCGGCCAACGCTAATGCTCAAGTCACCATGTAATGAGCACACTACGACCCATGGGCCCCGCTTCCGCTTGTGAAAGCTCCGTCCCCAGTCCGGGGAACGTCAGGTGATTTAAGAAGCTTCTTTAACCCTTCTAAGCCATCGTCAGAGGACGCGGCGACAATATCATCGAGGATGAGAACCTTTGGATCTCCTAGAGCCTAATAAGTGGAACCTACTCATAAGCGGAACTTAACATATCAATAGCTGAGAAAGTGAATACATGATGATTGTCCAAGCTTTGGCCTTTCTGCGACATGGCATAGCCCTCCCGCATACCCTGTTGACGACGCAACAGGTCAGAGGACGAAGTAATGTCGCTTATAATGCTCAAATAAGAAGGGCTGAAGCGCAAAACATCAAAAGACCTGGGAATACCCTCCCGGATACGCCACTCCTTTTGAGATTTGATGGTGGAAACCAAAGATACTGAGGAGTCTAATTCTCTCTCTAACCTCTGCAGTTCGGTTTGTGCTTCCTGTAGAGAATCTGATAAGGCCTCGTTTCTAGAACGAAGATTCATGTTGTCCTTATCACGATGAACAAGGCGCTGATTGGCAGTAGCCATTTGAGATGCAAAATTCACTCGTTGTGCCGACAATGTAGCCTGTAGGTTTTTAATGGCGGAATCTTTTGAATCCAATGAATCCTGGAGCTTGAGGGAGTTCGTGCGATCGACGCGGAGATCTGCAATCTGACGGTGTAAGGAAAGTAGCTCCACCTTATCATTTTCATTCTTCTGGCGCATTTGAGACAATTCGGACAATGCAGAGTTGTGCTCTGCGCCCAATCTTAGCAACTACATCTCGTAAAACTCAGCTCTGTGGCCCAATTCAGGAAGGCAAGAAGCAAGGGAGCTTAGGGATATAGCCAAATGGTTGCCTAGATCTAACAGTGAGAGGTTTTGTGCCCTCTGGGCTTCCGCAGGAGGAATCCCTCAGAATAGGAATTCTTTACAAGATAAAGGATTGCTCAAAAAGGCGCCTTGTGTATGATTCGAGTTGGGGACAAAAGGAGCGTGAGGGTCAAAACCGGTGGGATAACGAGAGGAAGGTTGGGAAGGAAGCTCAAAAGGGGGAGTAGCCGGCTCTGAGGAAGAAATAGGATGAAGAAGTACCGAGGGGGGGGACCCCCGGGGAATGTTTGTAATTTGAGAGAAAATGGGAAGGGAGGTTAAGGCACATGATTGGTCAAGGTAAAAGATACAGCGAATGAAGGGACAACTGGTGAGGTGATAGGAAGAATGGAAGTAGAGGGGGAGACCGTTGAAAAAGGCAAAGAAGAACTAGAAAAAGAGGCAGAAGTAGAAGGTGTAGATAACGGTGGGTTTGTGGTAATAAATGTAGGAGAGGCAGGGGCAGACACTGCAGAGGGACTGATTCCTTTGAGTTTCTTGAAAGGAGCAGGAGAGTGAGGGTTCACCACTGCAAAGAAAGAGAAAGGCATCTTGAATTAATAAAGGAGCGAAAAAATTTATGACCCAAATCCAGTTAAAAGGAGCAAATAGCATACCTGGACGTTTCTGCGAAAATCTGGTTAGCATAACGGAGGCCAGTTGTTTGGCTCGAAGGTGAGAAGAGGAAGGCACAGGGGAAACGGCGGAATCTACAGAGGAGGTAGAAGTGGTCCTCGTCAAAGAGGAGGCGATCTCTGGAGAATCAAGAACCGAGTCCACCAAGCTGGTAACCGGTTCCGCAGAGACAACGGTAAGGCCCACTGGAGTGGGGGCAAGATTGGAGGATGCAAGGGGCGCACTTGCAGGGGTAGAAGGAGATCCCGTTGTACCAACAAGAAAGCTGACATGGCTCTTAGACATGCCGGCCACTAAAGGCACCTCTAGCAAACAAGCAGGAGAAACGGGGGAAGACCCACGTTCAGCCTCTGAGGATGATGGGGGCAGACCACTGGTGGAGGCAAGGGAAGTTTGATGTTTATCAACAATAGAATGGAAACCTAAAGGCCTCCTCTCGGGTGGATTTTCAGAAGATGAAACCTGTAAATGCAAAAAGAATGTTAGCACACCGGCCTATAATAGTGAGTAAAGGAAGAATCAAATCACCTGGTGGGAAGAGGATATAAAAGAAAAGGGTATGAGAAAACGCTTAAATGAGATACCTCCATCGTAGGTAAGATACACAGGCTTGGTGGAGGGAGAGTCCCAAAAACGACTAATACCAGCAGCAATAAGAGCGTGTTCAGGAATGGCTTGGATGTTGGTGGGATGCTTGCAAAGCCATCTATACAAAGCATGATTCTTGTAGCTACCCTCTTCAGGAATCGGGTCAACGATAGGCTCTGTGGGAGATCTCCACTGCATTTTACCCAGAATCACTTTTTTGTCAATATAAAAGAACTTGCTTCTCCAGTTCTTGTCCCGGGAGCTTGATGGGACTTTGAGAATCATAGAAGGACCTCCTCTCTTATCAAAAGAGTACCAGTCATCATTGTTTACTAATTTGAAGAACACGCGGAAAAAGAGCGGAACGACCTTCTCTTGGATGCTCCACAAAACAAATTCATAATGATACAAGCGGACTAGACCTAAAGGACTCGTTTGGGATATGTGAAGGTCGTATTCCTCCATCATGCGAAGACATAATTTGCTAATAGGAAGCCTAAAATACGAAAAGCGGAAAAAGTCCGCATATAGACATATCTTACCCGGAGGGGCGTTGAGGGCGGTCAAAGCTGCAACGTGGAGATCTGGATGCCATGCATGTAAAATTCGAAATTACCGAAGAAACTCCTCAAAGTCCGATAGTTGATCTCATGGTCGGAAACAGAAAGTGAGTTTTTGGCAGCGGAAGAGATGGATGCTTTTGACGATTTCGCTGGTTTAGGAGCCATTTCAATCAGAAAAAGATTGGAGAAGTAGGTGAAAGGGCTTCTAGGAATAGAAAATGAAACACAACTCCCAAGTTTAATATATATACGTTAAGCAAACAGGAAAAAAATTGATTTTTGAAAATAGGTAAAATAAGCGGGAGGAATCCCAAGGGTTAGATTCGATGGGGCAATGACGGTTAAATGAATCTTATACGTTATCCCATTTTGAAAATTTCTCACGGTTATACGAAAGTCTGGATATATCAAAGCATATGCAATTTTAATTTAAAAACCTAAATTAAGTGTTCAAGCAAACCACAAAGATAATCAAATTAGAACATGGCGTTTCTTACTAAACCACCAAGTCTAGGGGGACTTGAAGACGTGACATGTGATCACCCTCTTTTTCTTTTGTATATAATATGATGAGAAATCATATATTTAAATAAATATGTACACCCAAACTTGCAAGTATGGGTCTAGGAATATTTAATAAAGGTATTCCTATGAACGTGCAAATAGAAGTGCGCGAAAAAGACAAAAGGAATGATAAAAACGGTTTATGGTGGGCTCCACAATAAGAGAATTGCCCTCATAATCCTAACAAACAGATATGAGGGACCCCACTATAATATATATATATGGACAGAGGAAAGAGACATCCTCCTCATTCCGAAACGAAACCATACACACAAAAAAAAATACCTTGAGTCATCTTCCTTCATTAGAGAAAGCACTTTGACATTACTGAGCTTACTAAAGGATGATGGCATAGAGATCTGTTAATTGGAAGGTTAATCTTGATTGTTCCGATTAATACATTTTCACTTATCATGTTCAAGTTATTATTATCAACCATATCGTAATAACATATAATTATTTTATTTTTGAATATTTTATTGTCTATTTAGACACTTGATTTAATATATAAATAATCGATTTCATATTTTTTTAAGTAGCCAACGTGTAAACTATAAAATTTACATTCTTTATAAAATTAGGTTCGATGTAATTGCCTAGGCATTCACTTTGAAATCAATTTCTCTCTGATTTTCTTTGTTTTTGTTTTTTTTGAATTAAAATTATTTTGGTTGTAAGAAAATAAGAGTTATATGAATAAATCTCCAATAACAACTGATTGGCTAAACTCTCAAATAATATTATGCATCCAAGTACGCAACTGATACAAGTTATCATATATATGCCTAAAAGTAATCTTCAAAACAAATTATTATTATTATTATTATTGTTATTATTATTATTATTATTATTATTATTATTATTATTATTATTATTATTATTATTATTAATAAGTTTGTTTTGTTGGTATTTGCAGTCGCTTTCTTTTTTAATAAAAGGTGGTAGCTTTTATTTAAACATAACTTAAGTCGCACGAATCTTGATGGCCAACTTCACACGTTGTGTGGTTGGTCCGTGCCTCCACCAGTCCACCATATATCCGTATGAATTAATGCACCAAAGAAGTCTCAATTTGCGTCATTAAATTTGTATGACGTGCATTCAATGCGGTATTTTACTCGACACGATGAAATACCTGAATATACAAATATTAGGGTGTTCATGGTGCTCGTTCTAAGATGAAACTGTAAAATAAATTGTTAATAACGCTTTTTTGAATAATAAAAACCAAAACCAAAATGTTGAAAATAAAAATCGATCCAAATCAAACCATTATCAATGATTTGATTACAGTTTGGTTTTACAATTTAAGTTCTCTTGATTTTGTCTTTCTAGGTTTGGGCTTTTTGAGCTTATTTAAAATATAAGCAAACCTAACCTAATATAACAATTTACATTTTGAGAAGGGTTAATCACATTGCAAGCTCAATATGTAATTTTATCTTATTGAATTGCACTTAAATCATCATCCCGATACATATATACACCACACACACACACATATCTATAAACACACATGATATGGTCTGGATTTTAATGAAAACCGTAACCAAACCGTTTACTACGGCTTTAAACTTTTAAAACCGGCTGACCAAATATTTGGAAAAAAATCAACCATGAAAAGAACAGATGACCAGTTTAGGCAGTTTCATGATTTGAAATCGGACCGTGAACACCCTACCGAATATATATACTAATTGTATGGTGTTAATTTTATGAAATGTTATTAACCATGCTTAACTAGTTTTATGCTTAATGTTTTATGACAAGAATATATATTTTTTAAATCAATATTTTTATAAGATGATACTACAACTCATTAACCTTATACTAATTAAAAGTTGTTCCAAACATGCAGAAGACGTGGCATAGACGACAAACTAAGAATTTAGTAAAGTGAAATAAATATTAAAAAAAAGAAGAAGAAAAAGCAGTTTTTGGATGTTTAAGTTATAAAACAACCATTAAATGGGGAGTTCTTGGGTTCAAATCCTTCCCGGAGCGAAATAGGGGCCTGAGAGGGGTCAGGGGGTTTTCCTAGTAGGGTTTCCTCCTGGGGTGGTTGTGTTGGCTCATGGGATGTCCATGTAACTAGACCTTGGTGACATGCTCTGGAAACAGTGGGTTCACACAATTGAGATCTTCGCTGTTTAAAAAAATAAAACAACCATTAAACATTGTGCAAACTCCTATTGAGTCTAAAGGAAAGCTAAAGTAAAATAAATAAAACAATAGTCATAAGACTATGTGTAGTGCTCATCCCACTGGAATCTTTTTCTACTGAAACTTTATGTCACATCATCATCATATTGAAAACCTAAAAACCTCATAGCGGTTACCCCATTGAAAAACTTTCCACACTGTGACACATCATCACACCACTAAACCTTAAAACATCCACAGTGTCCAATCATGATCGAAAGGAGAAAGAGGGGGAGCAACGTGGAGCGGGGGGGCCCGAGGTAGGGCGCACACCCCCGCCCAAATCCCATGCCCCGTCACTTCTGCGGCTTACCCACTACACCCAGACTAATGTTTGTAGAACTAAATTGAACACATTCTAAATAAAATAAATAAAACATGTATGTATGATTGTCTTTGCTCCTTAGGTCCCTTGAGCCTCCATGTACTCGGCCTCAACTGGTTACCCACTCAGAGGTAACGGCTAATGTGACCGGTGTAATCACAGCATCAACATTTACGGTTGAGCTAAATTCTAGATAGATGACTCAACAAAAAAAAAAAAAAAGAAAGAAAGAAAGAAAATATGCTAATTGATATGTTTTCCAAACCAAACTCAGCATATATATGGACATAGAGATATTTTTATGAAAAATTAGGTATCGTTGCATTTCATCTAAAAGACACTTGGCGTCTTTAAATTCATGTTTAGCATGAAAATATAATTGGATCATGGAAGTCGGTTCATGCCTACCTAGTCATGAAAATCAATTAATTGAAGTGTTATGATATTTTGATTATTAGGTCATCAACGGTTAATCTCTTAGTTATTTTTTTATATCAATTTTAATGTCAACTTTATTTAATTTTTTTTTCTAACTAACTATTCTACAAGTTATAAATTATAAAATTATTTAATAAGAAAGAGAGGTTGATTCAGAAGAGGCATCGACTCATGGTGTGTGTATTAACCATATGTATCACAAAATTAGATTTCTTTATTTTCAATTTTTGGATAATTTTTAATTCCAAATCAAATTCTTTTAAATTCTAGTTTTTTTTAATAAAATTTAATTTTTAAAAAGTCTTGAGCTAAACACTTAAATGCGTATGCTAATTTAGTGAAATATACAAAGTGGCCCATACATTAATAAAGTAAAACTTGTTGATTTTTTTCTTAAAGGTTTAAATATCTCTTATGACAGGATAAAGAGTTTTTTTTTTATGGTTTCTCCTATGGTAAGTTGACATGTAGCATCAAACAATTAGAAAGGTTAAACATTTTCACATGATGACTCGAACTTGGGTAATGGTAGTAGACATACAGCCTTCAACAAAAATAAAATTAATAATAAAAAAACTAAGTTAACCAACAATTAAGTAGTTAGTTTATTAAATTCCAACGGTTTATGAACTATAAAATACAACTTTATTTTAACCTTTTGAGATGTCTCATTCATCGGTTTAGCATTTACAAGTTTGCACACCACATCCATTATCATAAAAGTTAACCTTTTTAATTCCAAATGAATTCTAATACTTAAAACTTGTTAACTTTAAAATCACTGCCATGTCACTCTATCCTTATGAACATATATAACAAAAAGTTGTCTTTAATGGTCGTACCATGAGTTCACAAGAGTCTTCCCACTTAATAAATGGGGCACGCAATATTTTTCATGAGTGATTCTTTTATAATATGTAGGTGTCATGCAAGAATGAGTATGATCACACTTATAATCAACAAGCTAGATGTGTAGCAATTTAGGGTCTGTGATAACTTTTATAATCAATTTTAAAAAAAAATGATTATACGCCTACTTTTGATTAGCCATGATGTCCTCGAAAGTGGTCTAAGAAAATAACTATAAACACTAACCTAGACTCAACTTAATTACAACGAGTTAAAACCGAAAATCATAAACTAAACCACTTTGACAGGCAAGTGTACCTATCAATTGTAGAATAGCTAACAAAAGTCCGGATATCGAACCCACGAGACACTGACTTAACAAAATAAGATTAGAAAATGATTAAAACAAATAGGGGGGTTTTGAATAAAAATGACAATTCAATTAAACTAATTACCCTAATTAAATTAGAAAAGGCAGATTCAACTAATAATTAAACCCTAAAACAAATTAATAATTTTAATTAAAAGAAATGGTTTACAGTTTTTAGAAAAAACCTAAATGAATGAGAAAAACTCTACTTAGGTAGAATTCCTGTTTGTTATTATTGACACTATTGACTTTGTTTGATATGATGGAACTAGGATCTTAAACAGCAAAATATGGGTAATCTAATGGATTCTGGATCAATTACCAAATATAACCAATTAAGAAAACCTAATTTTGCAATATACACACTAGTTAATTGAATCACCTCCCGGATTTTTCCAATAACACTTATGTACTCAAATGAACAAGTCACATTCCTGATTTTCTTATTCCAATACACCAAAGATGCAAGGAGTAATCTTAAAATGTCTAATTTGACACGAAATGACAATAACACTAAGTCTTTCAATTAACCAACCCTTCCGGGTAATTATTATGAAAACCCTAATGCTAAAGATCACCCGACAAGTCTATCACCTTCCGGATTTCTAAACTTAGATACACAAAGAACCCTAAAAACATCAATTATATCTTTTCCTATGGCTAGTGATATCAAACAAGCCACAAACTAAGGTCTTCTAGCGCTCCAATGCTTCCCAAATGCTTCCTCAAGCTCCTAGAATGCTCTCCTGCTCCAAAAATGATCAAGAATCGTTCTCCAAACGGCTGGGGAGCGTCTCCTATTTAATCTCGCTTGATCTTGACTTTTTTCAAATTTTAAATCCTTTCGCGTACCGCGATGACCAATTCAAAAACTCATCGCGTACCGCGATGGACAAAATAAGCGGGGAACCCCCGAAATCCTTCGCGTACCGCGAAGGTGGTATTTCTCCTCATCGCGTACCGCGATGACGTCATACTCATTAAAACTTGTCTTTTTCTCTTGATTTCAACCGGGGCTCGATTCGGGTTTCGAACTCGATTTCCGCTCATTTCATTCGACAAGCCTGTAAAAACAATAAACATGTAAAAAGAATCTAAAAATAAACAAAATCGACGTATTTACAAACTAAAATCGACTCAAAACTATTTAAAAACCGGATGTGTTTTACAACCCATCAAGCCATTTCCAAAATTTAAAAAAAAAAATAGAATAATTTTTCCCTTACGCCCTTTCTCGCACTCTGTGTGTTGTTGTGACCGAGCGACATGCTAACACCCCTTCTCACATAGTAAAACAAATAGTCTAACGACAATTAGTTACTTTATTCCCAAGGATATTTATTAATAACTAGCTTATTGATTAGTGTATTACACAGAGTTGTATAAAAAATAAGTGTTTCAAAACAGTCGCTAATACATGGATGTACAAATAATATAAAATTTTTAACATTTTTAAAATAAGAAAATAAAAGTGTATTTTATAAATATATAAACACTTTTTTGAACAATACAATTAATAAGAATAAGATTTGCAATTTTGAATTTTCAAAATTATTAATTGAAAATGAAAAGTTTGAAATGGTTGGATTTTCATTAATATAAAACAATGAATATTAGTTTTTTTTAGTAAAATGTTATTTTAATCTTTATGGTTTGACAACTTTTGCCATTTTAGTTCAATAATTTAAATTTTGCAATTTTAGTCATATAGTTTCATTTTATTGTCATTTTAGTCGTTATGATTTTCATTTTATTATCATTTTAGTCTAATTAAATTTAAACTTTTGGGCGAAAAAGACAAAAATTACCAAACCACATGGACAAAAATGGCAATAAAATGAAACCATAATAACCAAAATGGCAAAATTTAAACTATTAGACTAAAATGACAAAAATTGTCAAACCATAAAGACTAAAATGACATTTTACTCCTTTTTTAAATTTGGAAATTTGACTTGATAGTATTAAATGAAATTGATTTTTTAATTTGTTAAATATGTTACATTGATAGCCTAAAAACATGCTATGTGACAAATGTAATGTGGATAGGATAAAATAACTTAATGTGATATTTTGTTATTTTTTTATTGTATAGTATTTAAGTATAGATATATATTAATATCACTTAAATATGTAAAGTATTAATAACAAAGCAAAGTATGGAAATATCAAAGTAGTCTAACTTCTACTTTAGCACAGTTGGATTTATCTAATTCAAAATCAATAAAGAGGGTCTTCTTTTACACATGTAGAAACCATGCTTTTCAAAAGTTACATCCACTTCACTTATACTTTCCCCATTTCTAAAACTCCTTAAAAGTTATATTAACGCATTATCTTTTAGAGTTTTAGGAAAATATATTATCTATATTATAATAAAAAATCCTCGGTTGTTAGAATAATATATTTATGTTTTTTTTATCAAGATGTAGGAGCTACAAAGGACGGTTGGCAATATTATAATGTATTAAATATTCAATAAAATATAATAATTAGAATTTGTAAAGTGGATATGTTCTTAAGTATAGAGTGTGGAATCTATAAGGTTCATAATTAATTTGTGTTGAACTTGAAATGTAAAAGTCATATTTGAGATTATTGATTATTAATGATAAGTTGAATAAACTTAATTAAACGAAGCTTGATACAATAAAAGAAAAGACATAAGTGATTATGACTTGGAATTTAATTATTCATTCACTTTGCAAAACCACTATCATGCTACACAAATCACATACACATAACTTGTGTTTCTTTCTATGTTAATCAAATACAGTAAGCTAATCAGTAACATATGCCATAGGTCATGTCACAACATAATAAAGTCTTTTAATTACTGAATAGGATCTTAACGATTAAATAAACCATCCAATTTACATAGAGGCAATGAGGCATAATATGATCAATTAAACATTCTGATGATAGCATGTCTTCTTTTCATTTAAAAGATTCAGGGCTAAAATCCTAAAGGTATGAAAATCTAATGCATTTTCGGGAGCTCGCTCGCATAAACTTTGTTAAATATTATATATATGATCTGATCTTAACCGAGTCTTAAGAATATTTGTTGCTGACCTCATGAAATTTTAAAAACATTGTTGAAGCTCAATTACAGTATTATAAAAACAAAACCAACAAAACTTATACCCAAAGAGCTCAATATGCGACCGTGTTGTTGAAGCTCAATTTGTAACCTCCAAGGGAGTGGTATAATGATTAGAGTGCAGGAGAAACAACCTAAATATCTCAAGTTTAATCCCCAATAGGAGCAATTTTCATTGAAGGACACCAACCCGATTGCTTACGACCGCGTTTTACCTATTTCTTTCGGTTAGTCAAGTATTGGGAGACCCGAGGGTTTAGCACGCAAAGTGGATTTCCATGGTTATAAAAAAAAGCTCAATACACATCACATGAGACAAAACTCAATTAACAATTTAATTCAATAATTAGTCACTCACATCCTAATATGTGTATTCACTAGATCTCTTTTTTCTTTTATTATTATTATTATTATTATTATTATTATTATTATTATTATTATTATTATTATTATTATTATTATTAATTTTTTTAACAACAATTTTTTATAACAATCCATCTTCTTTATAACAATCCATCTTCTGCATGATCGAATCGTTGATCTAAAAGGAAACAACAATTCAAATGATTTTATCATTTTAATTCAATTCTTTATGTGTCACTTATTTGTTAAGTAATTAGATTTTCATATGATTTAATCATTTATGCAAGGACGGTTCTTTATTGGGGCCCCGCCCCCTGTTTTTCTTATCAGAATGGTCGATTCAGTAGTATTTTGTCGGAAAATCATTCGGTCCCCTTCGTTTTCTTCATAAAAATCCTTCGGTCTCGTCCGTTTTCTTACTAAAAATCTTTCGGTCCCTTCCGTTTCTTCCTAAAAATTCTTCCCCCCCCCTTCGAGCTTTTTTACAAGCTCCGTTCCAGTATTTATGTATAATTTGATAAATTTTCTAGTTTCGTCTCTCGGCCCTTCTATGCTATACAAATCAAAAGGATCAAATAACAGATTACCATCTTGTGCCACCATCGATGACGGAATGTGGAATGCAAGTGTATTTTAGTTCGTTTTTCAGGTTCAATCAGCACATGTCAATTTATTTAACAATTTTGAAACAAAGCGCCTCATTTTCTAGAACTAATATTAATTGCTTCATAATTTAATATTTTTACCGCATATACTATTACTAATCCTTCTAGAATATTTAGCCAACCAAACGTCATAAATCTCAAATATTTTTATGTAAAGTACTTCAAAAGCGTTTTAGAATTTAGATAAAAAGAGAGTTGACGCACTTTAAGGATATCTTTTAAGGATCATTAGAAAAATAAAATAGTTTAAATTTCACATCAGTTCTCGAGTCCAACAAAAAAATTATTATTATTATTATATCTTTTTTTTAACAGCTAAAATTTATTCTACCCGTGGCTAGTAAGTTTCTAAAACCCCAAAACACTAAATGTTTACACCGATAAGAAGAAAAACAAGGAAAGAACATAAAAGGAACAAAACCAAAAATGCAAAATTAAAAGCATTACCCAACATCAAAAGACATCCATGAAACTCAATCTAAACCATTTCTCCTTTTTCGACACTTCACCCAAAAATAGCATAGTATTTGAACATCATCAACAATTTTCTCCTTTTGTAATCTGCAGTGTCAAAACCTTGACTCATTACGGGCCTTCTAGATGCACCAAATTATTGTTTGAATCACCGAAAGAATCAGCTCCTTCTTTTGTTAAGTTACTGTTAACGAGTTGGGGAGATCCATGAGATCCCGAGAAGAAAAAGCAAAGATTGGGGGAAGCTTACACCATGTTTCAATATGGCTCCAAATATAGGTAACGAGTTGGCATGCCGTAAAAAGGTGACCAGTCGTCTCCTCAGTCACACCACAGAAAATACATGAACGGGGACCAATATTAATGTTTCTCCTACTTAGAGCCGACACAGTGGGTTGCCTATCTAGCTCCACTTGCCAGGAAACAATGTTCACCTTTTTTGGAACTAACTTATTCCAAGGAAACTTGTAGCTGATAGGTCGAGAATCATATTGTTGGCACAACTTTTTGACGTCCGTGACTGAAAAACGAGGGTTGGAGGTATTTTCCCAGCACCATGTATCTGCTCAACTGGTTATATTGACTTCAAGGAGAAGCCTAGAGAGATTATTGAATTCATCTAACTCCGATTGAGTCAAAGTATGCTCCTGCCAATTCCAAAGCCATGTTATGTGATCATCCATCAGTTGATATCTCTCTACAATTGAGCAAGATTTGTGTATTTCTTCGGAGAATAACAATGGTAATATCTTGTAGACGTTTACATCTCCAAGCCATTTATCAATCGAAAATCTAATTTCATTCCCACTACCAACTTTGCCAACCAGTAAATTAGGAAGTTCAACATTGTATTTTAAAAAATCATCCCTAACCTTATTTATATTTTTCCAGACTCCTGTCATGTTGACATTTATTGGAATATAATTCCAAGAACGAGAGTTGTGATGAATACCCCAAATAGTTTTGCTTCAAAGGTTGTCTTTTTCACTTTTTAATTTCCACCATCATTTTGCTAACATAGCCATGTTTACATCTTTAAGTTTGCCCAAACCAAGACCTCCCATTTCCTTGGCTACCGTGATAACGTCCCATGAGATACAACAAATTTTTGATCTATCAGAAGCCCCATTCCATAGAAATTTTATGTAGATGCTTTCAAACTGATTGATGACAATAGTTGGTGCTCTATATAAAGAGAAATAATAAACCGGTAAACAATTTATGACCGATTTGATAAGAGTAACCCTACCCCCCCCCCCCATAGAGAGAAACTTTGCTTTCCATTGAGATAACCGAGCTTCAAAAATGTCAATAGCCGGTTTCCAATTTTTAACCAAATTCATGGTTGCCCCTTACTTGTAATCCAAGATACGGGAAGTACATTTGTACATGATTGCAAAACTAGGGTAGTGCATCTGTACATGTATAAGCCTTGTATAGTTTAAGAGGAGATAAAAGGAAGGTTTATACTTTCGTTGTTTAAAAAACAAATAAAACAAATCTTATTTTATATAATAATATAATAAAGTAATAAAGATTTGTTTTTTCTGTAATACGAAGTATTAACCTTGTCCGTCATCATGTATGAATTACTGGATCCGTGTAAGACAGGTTTTCGCTTGGTGGGATTGATGTCATTCTTGACATTGACTCCTAAACAGATTCCGTGTACGGATAGAGAAGTTTACTCGATTTATCTTGGAGTCTAACTAAATCTAACCCAGGATCAATTGTGAGGAGGTTTTATTCTTCAGTAGCAGATTCAGATAGTGATCAGTAGCCTCTTTCGTTCACCTCCGAAGCTGAAGATGGATATCGGACTGTGGGACTAGTGTAGCGGCGAGTCCCCGGGTCTCCCGAGATAGGTTTCTTAGCTAAGCCTTGTGCCATTCAGGTCTCGTTGATTTGGTTTCGTATATTCGTATAAATAGTTGGCATTGTGCGTTCAGGCATGTAAAGCAAGAACGAATAGGATATCAGCTCTGTAGTGTAGCCGGCTTTACCGGATATCTTTCCTGCCCGGAACTTTTGGTAGACTCAGGAAAATGCTTTTGCACCAATGCACCAAGGAAGGCCCAAGACATAAGGAAGGGGACCCCTCTAAGTGAGTCTATCCGAGAGGAAGATCTGCCCTAAGGTTTAAATATCCGTTAATGGATTGGCTGCTTCCAGCTAGAAGCACATCAGTACAAGAGAGCTGACATCGAAAGTTTCTCAAGCACTGCACCGGATTCTCCTTAATCAGAGTAGGCTATGAATAGGTTCTTAGATGCGGCATTCTCGCTATTGATGGGCAAAGCGACGCTCTTGGCTTATTCTAAGCTATTATATTCATTTAGAAACTATTAGTTGTCCTTACGATAATATTCTTTCTCGGGGCAAACATCATTATTGAAAGAAATGACATAGATAATAATCGCAGCAAATCAAATCTTGACAGTTTCCATTTTCAATTAAGAAAGCGTAATAGCTCGCTGATCTAGCTCCATGGCGCTGTTTTCATCCAACTAGTTTTATCGTAAGTAAGAGAAGAAGAGTCTGATGCCCAAAATTCCCATGTCTTTCTTGAATACACATAATATATATATATATATATATATCTGTGTCGACTCTTAAATTACAAAAGTAATATTACAAAAACGTTATTTTACTTAATTTTTGTGCAAATTGATGTTAAAAACGTTAAGTTTGTCGGTTAATCTGGCATCTTGAGCCGGAGATCATATTATAAACAGTCTATTTATTCCTACGAGTTATATGTAAGGTTGCCTAAAATAAAATTTATTAAAATTTAACAAATTTTAAGAATATTTTAGTTATAGTTTATCTTAAAATAAAATTTTATAATTATTAAATACTTATTTTTATTTGATATTAATGAAATATATTTTTATGTATTTAACGCGTTTAATACAAGGGTTTTTATGCTATAATAATTATTTTTTTTTTAATTTGAATGAAATTAAACAATTATGAAACTATGTTATTAATCATAAATTTGTTTTATTTTCGATGACATTTTATTTCAAGTTAAATCATATATATATATATATATATAGGAGAGGGCTCATAAGAAAACCATCATTTTAAAGAAACTAAGAAAACTAATCACAATAATTACCAATTAATTTGTTTTTCATTTTTTCTTTTCTAATTCCATAATTTTTTATTAAAAAATTTATTGGTTAGTATGAGTTTTCTTGGTTTATATAAAATGAGGAGTTTTCTAATTAACTTTCCTTTATATATCTATACTACTATATAATACATATAAGAAGGACAAAATACTAATTTGCTTAAATCTTTTAAAATTAAGAGTTTTACAACTCTTATAGCATATAACATAACTTATTAATTCTAATCTAAATTTTCGTTTGTGTTTTCACTTTGTCCCACATTGGTAGCTTTTAAGAATTTAAGTGAGATAGAGTGATTATAAAGAAAAACTTTTCAAAACAAATGAATCACTTATTGACATTTTTGGTACATTTGGCCTTTTATGTTAGCAGTTAAAGTCAGTTTTAGTTAACTATCAAGTTAAAAAAATTGTTTTTTTTATGGCTATGACTTAAAAAAAACATGCAAACATTTAAAACATCAAACTTAAGTGTTGTGTTTTCCGCTGCAACGTGTAGGTACTAGACTAGTATATATGTGTGTGTGTGTCATTTAATTAAGTTAATTTTAAATTTAAATAATTTTAAAACCAAAGGGCTTATACCTAAATAGTACTCCCTTATTAAATATTAGGTGAAATATTTCCTTAATAAATAGTTCAATTTAATAGAGGAGGGATATTTTAAAAACATCCTTTAGCTGATAAAACATTAAAAACAATGGAAAAAACTATCAAAAAAAATTTTTTTCATTCTTTTACAATTTAATTACATTATTAGGGTCATTTTTATTAAAAAAAATAGAAAAAACACCGACCAGGTTTTTTAAAAAAAACTAATAAAAAATCAATACAACACATAAATAACATAGTTGTACATCCTGGGAAGAAAAAATTACTTCAGTGTTACCTTTTTGCATTTTTTTTATTTTTTTAAAATGACCCTAATAATGTTATAAAAATAATTTTAACAAAATTACATAGGATTTTCTAAGATTTTTTTTAATTTAAGAGGTTTTCCATTTTATACATCCCCAAATTTATTATATATTATTTCTAACATTCAAACTTTAACTTTTTTATTTATAATATTTTAATTTAACCCCCTTTATATATATGATGAACCCTATGTCAACATAAGGCCCTTTAATATTTATAATATTTTAACTTAACCTTTATATTTTATACAATATATGTTTTATATCAACTAAATGTTTACTAATATTGTTTTTTTTTTAACTTTATACCATTAACTAAAAAAATTATTTAAAGATTCAATTATTTGTCATTTATTTTTAATGTAATATATGATTTTTTTTTTCATTTATTGTATTCAAAGTTGCATCTAGTTGATTTCTATGTTGTTTTGAGCCAACTACTTAAGCGACAAGCCAAGAAATCAAGATACATTTATAGACAACTACGGCTCAATCATGCTATTGAATAAAGATAAATAAAAACAAAAAAGTAGATTTCCATCTTCGATCACCACACAAATAATAAAGTTCCAAATCAAGATATAAAAACCATTATAAACATTCAAAGAATGCAAAACAAAACAAAACAAAACAAAATATAATAATAAATGTTCTTGTGCTTACTAGACCAGCTTCATAGATGATGAATCTCAACAAGTCTGAAGAGCAAAAGAAATTGATTTACGAACAGAACAACACCTACCTTTTGAGCGGCTTACAAAAGGTGGTTGCCTGAATTTCTGATCGATAATACCAAAATGAAAATATAAATAAATTAAATGTTAAATAAGAAGGCTCAGAGTGTTGCTTTATGTGCTCAAAGAATAGCTTTTGAAGGCCATTCTCATACAAGAGGTGTCAGAATATTAAGCAATCAATCATCTTCACCAAACATTTATTAGAAAATATATATATACAAAACATAAAACAATACCAGTTTCAAGTAATCTGATGAGACCTTACACAAACAACTTTGAATTTTGAAACAGAGTCGACGCCCTCCACATTAGGGTTTCAGATAAAAAAAACTTTTGGTTTGCATCGGGATTTATAAATTTCAGATGGGCTTAACCATAGGCCCAAACTACATTCATCACATGACTCATGATAGCCCATAATGATTCACCCCAGTCCATGAATAGTCCAATATTATAAACTTAAAAAGAAAAAAAAATGATCAGAAAAAAGTATCAAGTTCATAAAATGCATGTTGCTTTCTTAAATCAATATCCAAAACATTTGTAGATAATAAACTTGGTCAATCCAAGCTTGATCCAGTTAAGTGTTTGATTTATTATTTTATCTTTTGCAGCTCATCTCACAATTTACGCAATATTATTAGCATTTCTGAAAAACAGAAATGCATTATTTTCATATATGTTTTTATCATTTTCGAATTTTTTTTGTTTTTACTTTTAGTCTTGAGGGAAGTAAAAAGTTATAAATAAAATAAAATTGGTCAAAGGCTATACCATATTAATTTGAACCTAAGTTTTAATTTAGAAAAATGAAGGGGTTGCAAGGATGAAGGATCTTCCGTCTTCCTTTGAACAATAGATTTAAGAGCCTGCAGAAAACAAAGCTTCCTATTAAATGCTATCCAAGTGTCCATTGGGCTGGAGTTGCCATCAAGTATCCCTTTTTCCCCGAAATCATCTTCATAATCCCAACACAACGAGAAATAAATGGAAGATGCGATCAGTCATTTGCCCTTCGTTTATGTAGAAATAGCACTAGCCATCACCATCACCATCACCATCACCATCACCATCACCATCACCATCACATGGGTCGTCAACTACAAACCTGCCCATCTGAAACCACCACCGGAATCATCACACAATGCAGTAAGAACCAATTGGAAGCCGATGGGAGAATGGAACGTTCCGGGAGGTCATGTCATTCTTGCACCGCGAGGGTGATCGCTGACTGCATTGCGGTTAGTTGCTGCCCGTGCGCTGTTGTCAACTTCTTCACACTCACACTTTTTAAGCTTCCATGGATGATAGGGAGGAAATGTTTGGATAGTAATAAAAAGAAACATAAGTTGAAAAGTGGAAATAAAGATCGAACTTCAAGAAAAGAGCAGGGAGAGAACAGGGATTCAGGAAAAGTAACCGCCATTGAAGAAGAATCAGGAAGCAGCAAGTACAGTGAGAGGTTTGAAGCTGAAAGGGTTTGGCTAGAACTGTATAAATTTGATCATTTGGGCTTTGGGAGGGTTTCATTCAATGGCATTCAATCACTGGGTTAGTAATAATCTTAGAGCTATCTTGATTATTAAACGTCAAAATGTTCGAATAAATCCTAGATCCAAAAGTCTTATCTTTCTATATTATTTTTATTAACTGTTTTTTACTTCTAGTTCCACCTAATCGTGTCTTTACAAAGCTTTAAACTCACACCACTTTTGTGAGAGACAGTCACTATCCCACCAGACCATAGTTACAGGAAACTTGAAACCACCCACGATCCGCATACTAAATCATTTGTACCGGATCGTTGTACAGAATCATACTGATCACCGGTGGTACGCGATCTGGATTGAGGATTTTGGACGTTTTCAATTGTCTTCAATTTTGATATGTAATTATATGATTCGCGTACCCAATTGATGAAATTTGTGTACATGCAAATCAATTTCGTCAACCAGAAGA
>CM018680.1:104076051-104241051 GCA_009363875.1 Mikania micrantha
TTAACTGCCGCAGTTTCTACTCCTGCGAATAGTTTAGCACATTCTTTGTTATTACTATGTGGTCCTGAAGCACAATGAGATTTTACTCGTTGGTGTCAATTAGGAGGTCTGTGGACTTTTGTTGCTCTCCACGGCGCTTTCGGACTAATAGGTTTCATGTTACGTCAATTCGAACTTGCTCGATCTGTTCAATTGCGACCTTATAATGCAATCGCATTCTCTGGTCCAATTGCCGTTTTTGTTTCTGTATTCCTGATTTATCCACTAGGTCAGTCTGGTTGGTTCTTTGCGCCTAGTTTTGGTGTAGCAGCTATATTTCGATTTATCCTCTTTTTTCAAGGATTTCATAACTGGACATTGAACCCATTTCATATGATGGGAGTTGCCGGTGTATTGGGCGCTGCTTTGCTATGCGCTATTCATGGTGCTACCGTAGAAAATACTTTATTTGAAGATGGTGATGGCGCAAAGTTGTTTCATTTTTATATTTATGTTTAAAATATAATCTATTAAAAGCTAAAAAGAAATGAGTCGAAGCAGGGTCGAAATATGTTCGTAAATGAGATGTGTAGCGCTAGACCAACTTGGAAGAAGAAGTCTCGCCAACATTCCTAGTTAAGATAGAAATCTTGCATTTAACGATTACTACAATTTCCTTGATTCTCATAGACAAAATGAAGTTTCAAGGTTTACTAGATTCAAATGAGGGTGTTGTTCGGATTTTTAATTAGGTTTTAGGTTATTCAACCATTCAGGTAGAGTTTTTTGATATATAAATCCAACATGTTTATAACACAAATAAAATTTGGGTTAATTGATTTCTAAGTTTATTCGAGTCAGATTTACCAAGATATGGGTTTTTAAGTACAAGTTAAATACATGTTTTAACTTTTAAAATGAACAAACGGTATACCATCAATAAGATACTCATTTAAGTATAAGAAGTTCGTATACGAGTAATTGTATCAAATTGCACAGCAACTGTATGTTTTTTAAATAGTGGAAACAGTACAAATACATCTCCCAACCACAACTACTGCTCACCATCGCCGGCGCCTTCTTCCATACCAGTAAGCAAATGCAGCTATCGACGCTGCCGCCACCACCCCGGCAGCTGCATGCCAAGGGTAAACCGGCTTCTCCAAAACAACGGTCAACGTCGAACCACCCACACCCACTAGCGTTGGTTTCTGGCTCAACGCCACCACAAACCCAAGACCCTGCCGCTCAAGCTCATTCAAATCATCAATCGCCGGTTTAAGCCTCGTGACTTTAGCTATCGCTTCGTACTCTTGTTTACTTCCGCCTTCGAGAAACGACCCAACCAGATGACCTTTGTGGACCCAGTAAGCACCGAAACTAGTTCCCGAAAAATCACCGAAATAAATAACTTCCCCTAAATTCTCTCCGTAAAACTGCCATGAAAACGAGAAAACCCGAGAGTAGAAGAACGGCAAGTAATCGAATTCAGGTGTTGTATCCGGTTCCATTATTGCAGCGACAGCATGGCGAGCTGATTTTCTTGCGGCATCGACGTGTTCAAGTCGTCGGATTTCACCGAAAATCTTGACCGGAAATGATGCCACGTCGCCGACGGCGTACACGGAGCTGTTGCTAGTTTGCAACTGGCTGTTTACTTTGATTCCTCCTTTTTCTAAAGTGAGTTGGCCTTCAAATAGACTTGTGTTTGGACGGATTCCAATTCCTACTACTACCAAGTCAGCAGGAAGATAGCTTCCATCCTTCAGATTAACTCCGGTTACCTGCATTGCGTGTCGATTGGGTTGGGTAAATAACAGAAAATAGTTAACGTGATTCAAAAGAAGAAAATATACATTCAAAGACGGTAAATTTTCAAATCTTTATATGTTTTTCAAGATGGTAAATGTGCCCATCGCCCAAAGCTAGAAGCTTAAGATTTTACCTTCCCATCAGGATTGAAAACAAATGATGACATAACTGTGCCTTTGACAAATTTTACACCCTTAGATTTATAGAATTCTTCATAATAGCTTGCGATCTTTGGGGTGAATAAACGAGCCACTACAATATAAAGTAAATTGGATATAAAGAATTGCAGACAAAGGGACAGAAGTAGAAAGAAAACAGTTGGGTTCGAAAAATGAAACTGCTTACTGCAATGTGGCTCAGGAAACACCATTGAAACATTGATCTTATTTATGACCAAGGATGCAGCAACCTCCATTCCAATGTAGCCACCACCAATAACCACCGCATTGCCACCAGTAGAAGCTTGCATCACGTCCACAAGCCTGGTTGCATCAGCCAAATCACGCAGATGACATACATTTTCAGCATCTGATCCACTCACACCAAACTCTTCAAGATTCAAAGCCTATCACAAAGCCATATAAGTAATTCAACAAATGTGATATTTTTCAAATTGAAGTTCAAGAAATTAATTAAAAAAAGAAAAGAAAGAAAGAAAGAACAATCTTGTTTAAGAAACAGTTTCAGTACCCGAGCACCTGTGGCGATGATAAGAAATTTGTAGCTGATTGTTTCTCCTGCTGCAGTTAGGAGTGTCTTACGTCTTACATCAGCAGACTTTACCCGAGTACCCAAAATTAGTTCAATTCCTGAAATTTGTGATGCATTAAGCTGTTATACTTTCCTTATCAGGTCAATCGTCAACATACAACATAAAAAGATATTTATAACGGATAAAATATTAAAATTGAAATATTTATGTGAGACATCATCTGGCTGTCATATACACCAGCCCTCATGTGAGACATCATCTGGCTGTCATCTATACGTATGTATAGGGCTGACATATTTCTGATTTATTTTGTGACATTACAGGGCTACACGCTCGTATAGGGGCTATACGGTCCGCAAAAGGACGCTGGTGTATGAATAACAGGATGTGGTGTACAAATAGAGGGAGCCGTTGATTATCAAACATACTATAACACATATCATCAATTCATGAACAGTTACCATGTTCCTTGTACCACTTAGGAGTTAACCTCTCTTCATTAGCGCCCACACATGTGTGAAATGCTGGGAGACGTGCAGGAGCTGTGCAGAATAATTTCAAAACACAAAGTCAAAAAAAAAAAAATGGATGAAATAAGAAGAATCGAGACTATAAAGATAATGATAAATGATCTGGTTTAGAATTATTACCTTCTGGAAGTAGAAAGCCTTTGCTGAGTGCAGGTCTCTCGTAAGGAGCCACCTGCACATTATCCAGATACGTATCTAAGGAAACCAACACCAATACATGAATTGCATGTGTTTTTATTACCATGCATCATTGTTCTGGTTCTGACACAAACATATGTTACATATGAATTTTAAATGATCAACAAAATGGTATTGGGGTTAATGCAGAAATCATGAATCCCGTACACAGCAAATAATAGGATCCAGATAAATAATATCTCATGTTCAATGTGATTGTGAAAGACAAGCATTGATATTTCAAATCCAGGTTAGGACAATTTCACCACTTTATAACTGTTTCCGAAATGCACAGGTTATGGAACCAGATCATAAAGATCTACAACTCTACTTAAGCTCTTTTCACGTCTAAATTCCAAAAAAATATTTTAGATGTTTGGAGCTTTTAATTGAAGCTAATCCTATGTTACTTGATCATCAAAACGCAAAAGGGCCGCAGCAAGTTCTATCACCAACACTACATAGGCTAAGAAAGTACAATATATAAAGCCGTTACATATGCAAAAGCTATCAATATTAAAAAACATGAAAAACTTTACTGGCTAACTTGTTAGAGGTGCAGGCAGCCGCAGTGGTTAGTAAACATAAATTTAAGTTGAAATTTGGTCCACTCCATCAATTGATATTGCATAGATTTATGATATAAGCATATCAAGTTTGATGATGAAAATCACTCCGTCGATCGTATATAACTATTTGCACTGGCAGGGGCGGCCCGGGGGAGGGGCAAACCCGACCTCCGTCCCGGGCCCAATTTTTCGAGGGGCACATTTTTATATATGTATTTATATATATATTAGGTTATAAACCCGAGTATTACACGGGTTTGAGTAACAAATAACTCAGTTAAATATATTTATGGGCCCATTTCATTTCTCAAAAGCCCTTTATCCTAACCGGCTCCATGGCTCCATGGACGCTCACGTTCAAGAAGAAGTTGAAATTCAAAATCCCAAGAAATTGGGCTCATGGATTTACAGTTTACTGATTATTGAATGACTGATTTAGGTTACTTATGACATTTCGTTTAGGTTTCGGGGCACCAGGGGCTCTGCCCCTTGGACCCCGCCAGGGGCGCTGCCCCTAGGACCCCGCAAGGGGGCGCGGCCCCCTTGACCCCCACTTGGTCAGGAGCTTTGAATGCGTTAGGGGCCTTTTTTCCCCGACTCGTCCTGGGCACCCAATTTCTCAGGGCCGCCCCTGTGCACTGGTCTAAATGGAGAGGATGAGAGGTCCCGGGTTCATGTCCAGCATGAGTAAGATTAGTATGTGTGAACAATCAAGCAAATAGTGATTCATTCATAGTTCTTAAAACACACGCGATGCAAAACAACAAACACTTGGTGTGCAAGAGAGAAAACCGAACATCAATTATCAGTTTCAACAAAAGCGACGCTCAATGAATTCCCAACTCGAATATATATGAAAGAGATTAAGTTAACGCATGTTGTTAATTATTAATTTCAATGAAAAGGAATATGGAAATTTACAGGTTCTTCGGAGATGATGCAGAGTTCGCCATGAGAGACACCTTTGTTGGTGAACTCAAGCGCTGCGTAACCGGCGGCAACTCCTCCACCGAGTATCACGTAAACAAAAGCTCTTCCCATCCTCTCTCTCCCCCCACTCCACCCGCCTAAATTCTTTATATATTTCTCTCTCTCTCTAGAAAACAATAAATTGGTTCTTTCTCTCTCTCTGCAATCTGTTGATTGAATATATTATAGGCTTCTCCTACTGTCTTTCATACTCCATTCTTCCTGTTATCACAAATCTAGCCATAAGTTTTGAAGTAATTTGTCTTATTGAAGTTTAGCCAATCTTTTAAAAAACGGTATTTTAAGTGCACCGGATTTTGCTCAAAAATGGTTGAACAGGGTTGTACCGGACGGTTTAACAAAACACACTAATTAACCATAGAATTCTATAAAATACAACTTATACTCAAATAAGTTTCCAAAAAGTATACAAATTTATCTAAAAACAATTCAAAAGGTATTCAAATTCATCCAAAACAATTAAAAAGCACTCAAATTCTAATATTTTTTTTAAATAAAAGTGCATAATATGATTATGACAGGCGTGTTAAACGCATTAAGTTCACGATTGCTTAAAAGCCGAAAATCGCTTAAAAGCCTCAATTTTGTGTTTTTTGAAACCAGATTAAACCGCAGGCACAATCGATCAAATGAACATCCATAATACCGGAGTGTTTCGTACCAGATTAGTTGACGGCATCCGGTTGAACCGGCCGGTTCGAACCGGTTTTTAAAACATTGAGTTTAGGATGGTAAACGGAGTACTCTATTAAAAAACTATACAAATAAACATACCCATACGAATTTCATTGAGGGAAGAGATTTAAGAAAAACTTTACCCGTATCCTAAAATATGATAGTGATGTTGTTTCGGAGGATTCCTCGGCTCATAGATCCGTCTTTTTATTTTATTTTTTATTGTTTTTTATTATTATTATTTTTAAATTAATTTCAAAGAAACAATGAGCACTGGGATTTACTTAAGCTATTCATTCCAACACATAACCACATCACACATACGCGAAACACATGAATAACATAAATAAACAAATGGATAAATCTAAATCAAGAATCAGAATTAGAATTAGACAAAGCAAATCAGTTATAAGTATACTATCAAAAAACTAACGCGGAGCACAATCAAATATAGGGCACAACACCCACCATGTAAACAAACATATAGACATATCAATTAGGTTTTTCCTATAGACTAAGGTGCTAGCTAACAACTAAGCTCTCTAACTTATGTTCGTTAAAAAGTTTACGTTTGTACGAATTAACCTTTAACAAGAGGGTTAGTTATTTATTTTTTTAAACAATCACTAATCTACTATTAAACTAACACTTTGATAACACCTTATTTCACATAATTATATTAGATGCAAGTAAAAAAGCCAATATATGTGTGTGTGATTGTCATTTCATTATATGGTAAAAAATAATTATTAGGGGAGACATGAAATGGTTATATTATATTATTTTGTTTTAATTTGTTTTAAATATCATATATACATTTATACAATGAAATCGGTTGTGAGAGAAAACACTCTAATTACTTTGAAAAGTTGCTTATTAATTACTTAGAAGTTCTCAAAGCATATATTTTGGTCATTTTTTTGTGTTATAGATGCAATGATGTAGCATGGTAAACCAAGCGAGTGTTGGCTTCATTGTTTCCAATTTGGATCACTAACAAATCATTAGAGTATTATAGAGTCATCAATAGTACCAACCAATCATATCTACCACCAAGCTACCAGTTTTAAAGTAAAAACTCAATACTTTTATAAACTCACTTGCAAGTTTCAAATCAGATCATATAGTTCATATGCCTTACCTTCAAAATGCTGCTGAATTGTAATGTCTTTGGTTGTTAGCTCAGTTGTTAAGTGTGCTTCCTTATCACATGTTTGATGTGGGTTTGAGTCCCAACCCAATTTTTCTCAATTGTTGATGTCATCCATCTGCTTATAGCAGTTAAAAAAATTATTTATTTTCTTTAACGAGATAAAACATGGGAGGTTTTTCTTTTCTTTGTAAAAAATTTCAACGTCGCTAGTTTTCTTTGCAATTTTTATATTGTCTTTATTACGTTTTTTCAAATGTCTTTTAGTTAAATGCTTTTTCTTTTATATTGCATCGATTTGTAAGTTGTGTTATTTCAAACAAATTTTAATAATTCTCGTTCACATATTCAGGTATTGTTTTGTTTTTTCTTAATTACTTGTTACTAACTTATTATGTATTTCGAAATATTCTCGTTATCATTATTGTTACTATTACTGATATATCCTTTGTCTCCCTCAACTATTGCCATTGTATTTTGAAAAATGAATTGTTGTTCATTTGTTAAATAATTGAAAAGAGTTTGAAACTCACTTTCACTTAGTTTAGTAGCTTTCTAATTTTATAATGTTTGCATTATTATATAGGTTTTGTATTTGAGTTCGAAAGTTTCTCTTAAAGTTGTCTTTCTTTTATCTTTAATAGATGTAAAGTCTAAAGTTCTCTCTACATTTCTGTGTGTGGACTTATCGATTTTCTTTTAGCATGTTAAAAAGTGCTTATATTAAGTTTAAATAATAAACTTTAACGTGTAATATGCATTT
This sequence comes from Mikania micrantha, assembly GCA_009363875.1. Taxonomy (NCBI): domain Eukaryota; kingdom Viridiplantae; phylum Streptophyta; class Magnoliopsida; order Asterales; family Asteraceae; genus Mikania; species Mikania micrantha. The sequence goes on from CM018680.1 coordinate 104,083,409, forward strand.
ACGTATACTCACAATGTTTATTCTCAACTAGGTTTCGACGGTTTTCGAACTTTATGATTATACCTAACAACTTATAAATTATAACTATACTTTTAAATATTTTTTTAATTATTTATTTTATTTTCAAAATTACTAAGGTCTAATTTTTCCTCGTAGCTTTAAAACACAAAGGTGGTGTTTGTTTTTTCAGAGGCAAAACGTCTGCGATCTGCGGACAACGTCTGCGATCTGCGGACAACGTCTGCGATCTGCGGACCACATCTGCAGACCTCTTTTGCAGAAGAGGTGGACCAAACCCCTGCAAAAAGAGCTTTTGCGGGTGTTTGTTTTCTGAAAAATTTATAAACCTAAAAACCTCTTCCCAACCCCACCGTCCCAACCCCACCGTCGACCACTCCCATGCCCACCGTCTGCTCAGCCCAACCCCACCGTCCCAACCCCACCGTTGACCTCTCCCATGCCCGCCGTCTGTTCAGCCCAACCCCACCATCGAAATCGTCCACCGATCGTCTCCAATCTTCCACCTACCGCCGCTCACGACGGATCTTCCAACCTAGGGCTCGATCGAACGACCTAGAGGTGGAGCAAACTCACGATCGCGGCGGCGAAGAGATGGAGCAATCGCGACCTAGAGGGCTCGTTTCCGATCGAACGACCTAGAGGGCTCGTTTTCGTCGCCCCTCATCTCCGATTGAACGACGGCGGTGGCTTGGGGAACCGTCACAATCGCGATGGAGGAGAAACCCTCATGGCGGCGGTGGCTTGAGGAGCAGTCATGACGGCAGTGGCGGCGGTGGGGGAGTCGGCTGTGGAGGAGACCGGCGGTGGGGGAGCCGGCTGTGGAGGAGACCGACTTTGGTGAAGAGATGAAGTGAGAAGAGGTTAGAAGATCTCAAAAAGAGCTTGGTCCAGGTCTGCGCCAAGAAGAGGCCGCGCAGACGTTTTTTAATGAAATGTCTGCGAGAAAACAAACGGTCTCCGAACCTCTAACCTCTTCCCGCGTCTGCGTGACGCAGACATAAGAGGTTAGAAGAGGTTTTTTAAAAAAAACAAACACCCCCAAAGTGTTGGAGTCGATTAGGGGGCGACAAATGGGTTATCCAAAAGGAGTGGGCAAATGGGATCCAAATTAAGATAAGAGGGGGACCCATGGGTCAAGACAGAGATGCATGTCAGGGAATCATTTTTTTCTCACATTTTATATCAAACGTTATAGTTATGAGACCTGATTCGTTGGATCGGAATGGGTGTTGAAAGAACTCGATATCTTTTTTTTTAAGCCCATTTGACCCAATTGATTTTTAATCATCCTTAATACCTATATATTAAAAAACCATCTCCTAATGAACACAAAAGTTTATAACTATTTAGTTTTGCCTCGTGATTTTTCAGGTTTCACCATGTTATTTGGCTGACTCTACGGTACATGTCATTCTCTCACAGTAACAGCAGAGCATGTCCATCCATACCTTCTTTCTCTCACATATCTCACATTTCTTTCTCTACCTTCTTTTATGTTCTATTGTCTGGTTCTTTCCTTCTTTTTCGACTATTTGGACCTTGAAGGTTTGCTACACGCCTACACTTTTCGTCTCCCTCATAGTAGTAGCTTGCAACCGTCATCGTAGAACCATGTGCCATCAACTTTGAATCCCTTTTTGTCATCTTAAAATCTGACTAGGTACCATCGTGTTTGGATCTTGAAGGTATGCTGCACTTTTCGCTTTCGTCAGAGCAGTAGCTTGTAACCGTCATCAGAGGACCATGTACCTCTAGCTTCTTAGTATTAGCAACTTTATGTGGTAAAAATCCCTAGATTCTACCTTCTAAACTACTCTTATGTAGTTATGTAACCCGTTCCTATCTTTTGTATTACCCTTTGCAACCTCTTAATATTAACAACTTTGTGTAGATAAAAATCGCATGTCTTCAAAATCCACGCATTTGTCACAAATATACCAAATATTATATAATTCGTGTGACGCGCGCACGAAATATGACTAGTTATTATAATAAATAAAGGTTTATAAATATTCGTGTTACAGAACATCTCAAAATTAACCTTTCCTCCTTTTCTCTTATAAATATTTATAACATTTTTTTGATTATAATTTTTCTCTTATTTCTTCTATTACATAGTAATTATTTTACTTAATTTGGTAATAACAGAATTACACTATAAGTCATTTTTTTATAATTTTAAAAAAGATCTTCTAAAAACATATGATATGCAATTTAAAAAAATTAATATATTTATTTGAGTTGTGTAAGCTAATAATATGATATATTCGATGCTGATACATGCTACAATATTAATTGTAGTAAAAATAATATAATGAGTTGATGTCATGAACATAGTAACTTAACTTGCGTGTGTTCCACTTGGATAATTATGTTTTCATATATACTAATTTCGTAACTTGAGTTGTTTGCGAAAGACACCTTGTTGTTACTTGCGTCTACCGATCGTTTAAGCGATTTTTTGGCCCTTTCAAATACTGTCTGATGCAGAGTCGTGTCATTTTATCTACAATTTGTAGGCAGTTAACATCCACGACATAATTCTTCAGGGTTAAACCATCTAGTGTCAAAACTTTTTTTGTTGTGAATCATGAACCTATACTATCTTTTGGTGAACAGCTTGCCTCGTGAACTGGTTTGGCAGGTCGAATCGACGCGAGAAATGCACACTCTTTCCACTAAAGCGTTTGTATATATAATGCATAACTATCAGCAATTATGACTAACTGTCAAATCGTTTGTATAATGAGTTAATGACAAATACTGATCAAAACACAGACACGAATTTTCCGCTTGGTTTTCGTTCTTGAATATGTTATTTTTATTTGATTGGATATTGAGTACCTAAAAAAAGTGAATCTTAAAACGGATTCTACATAATTATCAGATAATCCAAGAAATCTACAAACATCAAAAAACTAAGATAAAACATTGTCTATAATTTACATCATACAATTTTGAAGCCATTAATAGGTAAAATAAGTTGCACATCCTTTTCTACATATCATATATCATAGTATAATTTTTCTAGCAAAATCAAGTTTATAAGTGAAATTAATGTCTGATTTATGATTATCAGGCTATGTGTAATAGAAAGCTTGATAAAGGCTTGACCAGTGTCCACACATGAGTTTGATGACGGAGGCTCGATATACGTATAATGAGGGGGTTTGGTGAAGTTGTTCTCCACGCTCGTGACTACGGTCACATAAGACCCGTCACGTCGGATTCGTAATGGAGGAAGGGCCATGACCAAGGCACGATTGTGCCAAATGGGTTGGTCACGTGGGTCTTTCATGCCTCACTATACATGTTCTCATAGTGAGTCTTGCCTTGACATGATCCTCTTATTTTGGTGATCAACCTAAAACACAATATTAGAAAAGCTATTTTATTTTATTTTATTATTTTGAACAAAAAATATTTCATGTTCTTATTCATAAACTATTCTAAACCAAATTACATATTTGTCTGGGTTTGAATTGCTAATAGTCCGACCTTTCCAACTAATAAAAAATGTATTAGTCAATTGACTAGTCTTGTATTAACATTGTGCACAGACATTTAATTAAAATTTTATCACCCACACAAAAGAATGAGTGTCTTGAACATAAAAAATTGCCCATTGTATACGATTGTATAGCAAGAGTATTAGAATAGCTTTTGGAGTTTGGACCATAATGTTTTAGATACTTTCAAGTGCATTGTTCACCAAATTTTAACTCGTGCCTATACATATATGCTATTCATCATAAATCAACTTTTATACAAACTATGTAATGTCAAATAACAATTTTAGCACGTCAATATTCATCATCAAATGCAGTTAAACGATTCCATGATTTATACAAACCAAGTTATACAGCCATATGACTCGTTTTGTACACTCCACGTTTTTAACACAATAGTATATTACTCTCAAAATTTGCATTTCTTTCTTAGTACCTTCAAATTCTCTTTTAAAATCATATAAATTAAATAAAGGCTATTTTCCATGTAGCCTAATTCCACAATAATGCATCAATGTTTCATGGTTATTTTCCATCATATATGTTGCTACAAAGATTCTGACACGAGAGTGTATCAAACTCTCCTAGCAGTGCTTGTGGTGATTACAACCAGAGCCAGACGAAACTAATGTGTGTTGAATGTGGGTTAGAGTCTTGAGTTGTTCTTTGGAATTGCCTGCCTCCCTTCTTCTGATAGTGTGGTATTTATAGTGAATTTTCTTTGAACTCTCTGACCCTAAACATTCTTCTTTAGGTAGTTTGTTACAATTGGTCTAGGTACTTTTCTGATTGTTTTGGCTTCTTTCCTTTTTGTGTGTAAATGTTGTCTTTATAGTTGACCTTTGTCTCTGACATTTGTATTTGTCTTCTTTCTCCAGGTAATGAGGTAAGCAGTCCTTTTGTCTCTTATCAGCTTAGACTCTCCAAACAATAGACTAAGTATGGGTCTTCAGGACCTTTTTCCATAGCCAAGGTTTCGTTATGAGTTTCGGTTAACTCCTCTAGTTCTAATGAGCCGTGGATTAAGAAAGGTTATTTTGTTTAGTTGCTCAGCCGCGGCTCCCGCCTTAGCCGTAGCTTGTATCTCCTCCAGCCGCGGCACCTCCTTTGGCCGTGGCTCATCCTTCCTCCAGTCGCGGCTCCCACCTTGGCAGTGGCATATATCTCCTCCAGCCGCGACACCTCCTTTGGCCGTGACTCATCCTTCCTCCAGCTGCGGCTCCCACCTTGGCAGTGGCTTGTCCCTCTTCCAGCCGAGGCTCCCACCTTGGCCTTGGCTTGTATCTCTTTCAGCCTAGGCTCCCACCTTGGCCTTGGCTTGTATCTCTTTCAGCCTAGGCTCCCACCTTGGCCGTGGCTTGTCCCTCTTCCAGCCGAGGCTCCCACCTTGGCCTTGGCTTGTATCTCTTTCAGCCTAGGCTCCCACCTTGGCCTTGGCTTGTATCTCTTTCAGCCTAGGCTCCCACCTTGGCCGTGGTTGTATCTCTTTCAGCCTAGGCTCCCACCTTGGCCTTGGCTTGTATCTCTTTTAGCCTAGGCTCCCACCTTGGCCGTGGTTGTATCCCTTTCAGCCTAGGCTCCCACCTTGGCCGTGGTTGTATCCCCTCCAGCCGCGGCATCTCTTTAAAGTTAATCGGTGTATCCCCATCAAGCCCCCCTAGTCCGGTGTTATGATTTTGTCATAGCATCGGATTAGTGACGGCTCGATTAGTCGGTTGATGGGAGCTCGATTAGTGACATGTTCAAGGCTATAGTAGATTTTTATTACTTATGAGACGTGATTGGTGCAAGGGGCCTCTCACGGCCGACCAAGGGGCTACCTTTTGTTTGCGAGCCGCGGCTGGATGTTTAGTTTTTATCCGGCCGCGGCTGGGTGGGAGATTTGACACTTTAACCGTTAGTTATCCAGACGCGGCTGTATGTTTGGTTTCTAACCAGTCGCGGCTGGGTGATTGTTTCTCGACATTTAACAATTAATGATCCGATCGTGGCCGGATGTTTGTTTTTAGCCCAGTCGCGGCTGGGTATTTTTTCGGTATTTAACCGTTAATGATCCAAACGTGGCCGGATGTTTGGTTTCTGCCCAGTCGCGGCTAGGTGATTGTTTCGGTATTTAACCGTTAATGATCCGAACGTGGCCGGATGTTTGATTTGTGCCCAGTCGCGGCTGGGTGATTGTTTCGGTATTTAACCTTTAATGATCCGATCGTGGCCGGATGTTTGTTTTCAGCCCATTCGCGGCTGGGTATTTTTTCGGTATTTAACCGTTAATGATCCGAACGTGGCCGGATGTTTGGTTTCTGCCCAGTCGCGGCTGGGTGAATGTTTCGGTATTTAACCGTTAATGATCCGATCGTGGCCGAATGTTTGTTTTCAGCCCATTCGCGGCTGGGTATTTTTTCGGTATTTAACCGTTAATGATCCGAACGTGGCCGGATGTTTGGTTTCTGCCCAGTCGCGACTGGGTGAATGTTTCGGTATTTAACCGTTAATGATCCGATCGTGGCCGGATGTTTGTTTTCAGCCCATTCGTGGCTGGGTATTTTTTCGGTATTTAACCGTTAATGATCCGAACGTGGCCGGATGTTTGGTTTCTGCCCAGTCGCGGCTGGGTGAATGTTTCGGTATTTAACCGTTAATGATCCGATCGTGGCCGGATGTTTGTTTTCAGCCCATTCGCGGCTGGGTATTTTTTCGGTATTTAACCGTTAATGATCCGAACGTGGCCGGATGTTTGGTTTCTGCCCAGTCGCGGCTGGGTGAATGTTTCGGTATTTAACCGTTAATGATCCGAACGTGGCCGGATGTTTGATTTCTGCCCAGTCGAGGCTGGGTGATAATTCATGGCCCCATCCGGCCATGGCCGAATGGGCATGCTTATTGGTGTCTTCCGGTCCTAGCCATTGGACAAGTTTATAGTCTCATCCAATCGAGACCGAAGATTATGTTGCCCTCCTATCTATCTTGTTTCTTATTTTTGTTTGACTTGTATATAAGATGAGATACGACTTATGTGGACATGTAATCATTTGGTGCTCGAATGCACCTTCTTGTTCAGAATTTGATCACAAGTCATTCTTTTCACATGATTACATACAACATTTACGAAGTTACACTCGGTTCCATGTCCGGGGAATGCTTGTTTCGTTTAGATGGGACGACTTGTACAATCCGTTCTTCCCCACTTCTTCTGTTTGACTTTAAAGTCACTACTCCACGTGACGTGGGGAATTTGATTGCGGCGTGGATGGTTGAGGCTATGGCTCCAAGTAGGCACAAGCCGGGCCTCCCCAAGATGACGTCGTATGCCGATTGTGCTCTGATGACAAGGAAAGTCATAGTGACTTCCCTTTGACCTTTTTCGTTTCCAATTACCACCGGAAGCTGGATCTGCCCGACAGGATGTACCACTTCACCTGCGAATCCTGTTAGCACATGTGTACTTTTAACGAGGGATCTTTGGATTACCTCATCAAGCTGTAAGAAGCAATGTTCATACATTATCTCTAACGCACTTCCAGTGTCAACATACACTCGGTGTACGTTATGTCCAGCAATGATGGCGGAAACCGTAAGCGGGTCGCTAGCAAAGTTCCCCCCTCGTATGGGCAGGAAGTATATATTTTGCTCCATCCAGGGCTGTAGGTGGTTTAAGTTTTGTTTGACACCACCTTTGTCTCGAGGCCTTTTTAAAGCAACGGTGGGCCGTAATTGGTGTAGCATGAAGATCTCCTTTCTCTTTTCGCCAGCATGTGGGGTCTTCTGCAACTCACTTAAAAGATGAGCGAGCTTCCCTGTTTTGATAGCCGACTCTATCTGTCTCCTCAGAGAGAAACAATCATCTGTGGCATGACCACTTTCTTTGTGAAATTCACAGAATTTTTCCATGTTCCTTCGTGGTCCTGGCCTCAAGGGGGAGGGTTTAACGAACTTAACATTCTCTGTGGCCAGAATCTCGCTAGGGGTTTTCATCAAGGGCGGAAGTTTTACTTCTGAATCGGTGACGGGCTTTCGAGGAACGCCGAAGCCCGGCTGAAGGGTACCACCACCCCTCGATGTGAAATGAGGCGGGAAGTGAGGTCTCTCCCATCTTTTTTCCTCATGTCCCTTTGACGGGTTCCATGCTGATGGTGCTTGTTTCTTGGGAGTGCAGTCTCTCAGTAGTTCACAGGCCTTCTTCCCCCGTACGAATGCCTTGGCTCTTTCCATCATCTCATCCACTGTCTTTGGAAGGTTTTCGTGGAATCTTTCTACCAGCTGATCGTTTTTCACGCCATGGATAAATGCAGAAATTCTCAAGGTTTCACCTGCCCCTCTGACCTGCATGCTTTCTTTGGAAAAGCGTGTGATAAAATCATCCAGAGACTCGCCATCCCTTCGCTTGATATTATGCAGCTCCGTTGGGTCCTTCACCGATTTTCGTTGCTGGCTGAAATATCTTAGGAACTTCTCCTCCAGTTCTTCAAAGCTACATATCTCCCCCACCGAGAGACCATCGAACCAGACTCTTGCTGCGCCTGTGAGTGTCTGGATGAACATGTGGCACCAAACAGGCATGAACCATTGTTCAACTTCAGCTGCACCTATGAATATGGCCAGGTGATCATCCGGGTCTCCCATCCCGTCATACTTTCCGACATTAGCTGGCATTTTCAGCTTTGGCGGGAAGGTAAACTTGGCTATCCTAGCAACAAATTTAGATCTTGCACGTGCAGTCGAGGGACGGTAGGGCTTGCCGTAGTCGTCTTCAAATTCCAAATTTTTAGGAATTTGTTTCTTCACTCCGTCTTCATGGTTTTCTTTCCTAACTCTTTGAATTTTGGGTTGGCTTGTTTCGTTGTCTTGCTTCACTTCTGCTTCAGCATCATCTTCATCCACGTCCTCAACTAGGACGTCTTCAAATTCAAGCTGAGCTTGAACCTCCTTTAATAGTTGCTCTTTCTCTTCTCTTTGTAACAAGAGAAGGATCTGTTTACGATTTTGTGCCAGAAACTCCGGGGTGATCTCCGGGTTCCCGATAGTTCCGTTGTTATCATTAAACAAACCCTTCCCCTTCCCTTGGATCACCGTCGTGCCTCCTGGGGATAACGGGGTGTGACTTTGGTTTTCGATCGGAGTGGTTTCGTCTAAGCTCATGGTGGTGTGATTGTTTGGGACTAGGTCCCACGGATGGCGCCAAATGTTGCTACAAAGATTCTGACACGAGAGTGTATCAAACTCTCCTAGCAGTGCTTGTGGTGATTACAACCAGAGCCAGACGAAACTAATGTGTGTTGAATGTGGGTTAGAGTCTTGAGTTGTTCTTTGGAATTGCCTGCCTCCCTTCTTCTGATAGTGTGGTATTTATAGTGAATTTTCTTTGAACTCTCTGACCCTAAACATTCTTCTTTAGGTAGTTTGTTACAATTGGTCTAGGTACTTTTCTGATTGTTTTGGCTTCTTTCCTTTTTGTGTGTAAATGTTGTCTTTATAGTTGACCTTTGTCTCTGACATTTGTATTTGTCTTCTTTCTCCAGGTAATGAGGTAAGCAGTCCTTTTGTCTCTTATCAGCTTAGACTCTCCAAACAATAGACTAAGTATGGGTCTTCAGGACCTTTTTCCATAGCCAAGGTTTCGTTATGAGTTTCGGTTAACTCCTCTAGTTCTAATGAGCCGTGGATTAAGAAAGGTTATTTTGTTTAGTTGCTCAGCCGCGGCTCCCGCCTTAGCCGTAGCTTGTATCTCCTCCAGCCGCGGCACCTCCTTTGGCCGTGGCTCATCCTTCCTCCAGTCGCGGCTCCCACCTTGGCAGTGGCATATATCTCCTCCAGCCGCGACACCTCCTTTGGCCGTGACTCATCCTTCCTCCAGCTGCGGCTCCCACCTTGGCAGTGGCTTGTCCCTCTTCCAGCCGAGGCTCCCACCTTGGCCTTGGCTTGTATCTCTTTCAGCCTAGGCTCCCACCTTGGCCTTGGCTTGTATCTCTTTCAGCCTAGGCTCCCACCTTGGCCGTGGCTTGTCCCTCTTCCAGCCGAGGCTCCCACCTTGGCCTTGGCTTGTATCTCTTTCAGCCTAGGCTCCCACCTTGGCCTTGGCTTGTATCTCTTTCAGCCTAGGCTCCCACCTTGGCCGTGGTTGTATCTCTTTCAGCCTAGGCTCCCACCTTGGCCTTGGCTTGTATCTCTTTTAGCCTAGGCTCCCACCTTGGCCGTGGTTGTATCCCTTTCAGCCTAGGCTCCCACCTTGGCCGTGGTTGTATCCCCTCCAGCCGCGGCATCTCTTTAAAGTTAATCGGTGTATCCCCATCAATATATTAACGCGGAATTACTATCCATACAATATTAAACTATGAATAGTAGGGTACTAGCGTTAAAGCACTACATAATGGTGAGTTGTTAATGCATAATTTAGTTCTTGCACGAAGCACAAATATATTAGGAGATTTGGAATTTTAATTGGGGAAAAATTGGGTTGAATTGTCAAAATCAAACACGCTGCTCTAAGATTGTTTCGTGATCTAGAGGGACTTCACTTAATGCAATACCCCATGCTATTACCATTTGAGCGTTTATCAATTTAATGTGTTGCTAATGGTCGTCATTTCAGCTGCTGATAGACAGTTTGATGCTATGCTCAAAATTATGATGTATCCAGACCCCATACTGAGGGCAAATAACAAGAGTGTTGTTACATTTGATAAGAACTTGAAGAAGTTAGTTGACGAAATGTTTGATGTAATGTACAAGTAAGTTTTCTTTCCCCGTGTGTCTGCAATTCCTCGTGGTTTATGTGATCAACTGCTGGCAGTTAGCCGATGATCTATTAGCAAAAACTAAATTGCTAAGGTGTTAATCCAAGAAAAATGTGTAATAGTATTAAAGATATAATGTCTTTGGCAGATCTATTAAATGTTTGTAATCGACTTTGTATCGTTATTGAGCCCAAATCAATGATGGGTAACACATAACAAATGCCCCATTTCATAATGCCAAGCTTAATTGTCGTATCAAATAAACAGGCTGAAGAATAAATATAACATGGTTCAAAACTCAAATTTAGAAAAATCATGTATTTCTCGCACAGACATTTTAGCAAGCAGGTGATATGCATATATTCAAAACATGGTCACATTTTGTTCAAATCAGTCCTAAAATAACAGGTGTAAACAAGAATCAATACTGAAGTGAAAACTTTGCATCACAAGACTAAAAAAAAATGCCTACAATCATAAAAAGAACAACTATCATAAATCCTTTTTGCAATATCTTACACAAGGAAATCATAATCACCAAATCAGGGTATTAATACAGAAAATTTTGATGATCAAAGTACACGAAAGAACAACCTTTGTTCGTTGTTCATATACCTCAGCACATTTGTCTAATGGTAACCCCATAATAAATTTAGAAAATTGGGGGTTCTAACAACTTTTTTTTTTTTTTTTTTTTGGGGGGAGGGGGTTGATAAAATAGATGTTTAGAGATCTTATTAAAAGATGGGGAAAACAGAGCACAATCCTTTCTGTTTCTCCCTAACCTGTATTAGGAAGTATTGATGGCTTAAATTCATTCTACTCCAAGAAGCATGTGTAATATTGAAGTGAGGTCTTCAGAAGAAAGATTGCCTGAATATGTACCATCTTGATTTAGTGGAAAAAATAAAATTACACTAATTTTAATGTTATTTTACTTAATTTTTGTGAAAATAAAGTTCAAACCGTTGGGTTGATCGACTAATTAGGCATCATGAGCCAGGAGTCTCATTGGAAGCAGTCTCTCTATTCCTATGGGCCGGGGGAGACGTAAGACTATCTACATTTTACCCTTCTCAGACCCAAGCTTAGCTTTAAATGATTGTTTCTGAATTTCCTGAGAATTGCATTACTCACTTGTTAGCCTGACTAGTTTTTAAGATCCATATACACGGCTGTGTTTTGTTCTTGCATTACATATAGGTAATGAAATATATGCAGGCGTGAATTAAATGTAGCAATCTTTTTTTTTAACTGTATTCAAATAGTTTAAGCATTTAGATGTGTATGGAATTTGTGGAAATAAGATGGGGAGGTTACCAAGTTGTATAAGATAAATAAAAGATTATGCGTCTTAGACAATCTATAGCTTAGTCCTCGAGGGCGATTGAGTCGCGAAGTTTTGAACTTCAAATCGAGTTTTTTCTAGCTTGATGATTCAAGGATACTGCCATTTTCCAGTTACTGATTCTAAAGACATTTTAACTTGTAGTAATTTGAGTAACTAATTTTTGGCCTCAAAACTGCTATCCAGATCTTTTTGTTAAAATTTTAATAACAAATATTATGTATTATTAATTTTGAACCACAATAATTATTGGTATATGTTACGAATACAATTATTGTATATTAAGTTTAGGTTCTACTATTTGTATAGATTGTTAGACTTATAATTGTTTAACCAAGTTTGAAAGTTAATGAGTTAAGTTTGCAAACAAGTCAAAAGTTATGTTTAGAGTCAAATTTGTAACCTTGTAATTATACAAGGGTCTTTAGTGTCAAAAGTCAAACTTTATAACCATACTTAGGTTATATAAACCATGGTTGTGTAAACATTTCACATCAGACGTCGTAAGAACATTTGATCAGATTTTTTGTCTTCAATCTATTTGTAAATTCTCTCAGGAACATATTTGATTCTTGTTGATTATTTGATCAAATCTGGGCAACAATTGGTATCATAACTTAGGGCTCTTGTGATTCAAGATTCAATCTTGTTTTTGGTTTTTGGCCTAGGGCTCAAATCAATTTCGAAAATCAATTCAGAAGAAAAATTAATTCAGAGTTAAATTGATTCAGTAAAGAACAACAAATCGTGTCAGGGAAAATCGATTTAGAATCAGAAAGTCACAAAAGCCATTGAAATCGATTCAGAAGCAAAATTGATTCAGAGTAGAAGAAGAAATTGATTCACATTGTGTACTGTGAAAGAAATCGAAGGGAAGAAGAAATTGATTCAAATTGTGTACGGTGAAGAAATTGAAGGCACTGTTACTCTTACTTTGTGATCAGGAAGAAAGAACCGAAAGGTTATTGTTGCAGTTGTTTCATCTTAAAAACGTTTCAAAGGAATCAAAAACAATTCAGAAAATCGATTAAGGAAATCCGCAAAATCAAATTAGTTTTACAGATTAAACCCAAGAAATTGGTTTCCGTGTTCGTCGTTCGACCCAGTTGCTTGAATTAAAACTTCTTAACATACGAACATGTTTGAAGATTGATGTTAAAATTGTTTCTTCTGTTTTAATCTATTTGATATTTGCGTTCACATTTGAATTTCAAGAAGTCAAAGTTTGAGAAAGAAAGGCACAAAAGATTGTGACTTTTTTTACTTCTTGTTGTTTTGACGCCAACAAGAAGGAAAAAAACAAAAAAAAAGGCACGAAAGTTTGTGATTTTTTTATTTCTTGTTGTTTTAGACACCAATCTGTAGAAGAAATAAAAAGGTAAATATCAAAAAACTTGTTTTGCCTTAGTATTTGACATCAAACATAAGGAGAAAACAAAAGACAAAGCCTAGCTAAAGATTGATTTTTGTCTTTTACAAAAACAAGAAGATTTCAAAGAACAAATCAAAGTGAGATTCACGCTTGAAGATTCATTCCATCCAGGTTTGCAATTCCAACTGATATTGGAGGTTTATTGATATTGATTCTATACCTATAAAGGTTTAGGCTTTGGAATTGTGATTCCATTTATATTGAGATTTGGAAATTTAGTGTTAAATTAGAAACCAAAGAATTTGTGAAGACTGTTGCTGTCAAAAAGTTCAGAAACAAAGTAGTGTTCAATTTTCAAATTTGAAACACAGTGGGTATTCTACTGCATATTTAGCAATTTGTTTGGGTGATCATCAAAGGCTCATAGGCTTTAAAAACCGAGAACAAGTCTTGATCAGTAAACAAAAAGGGGCTTTAAACTAGAATCACTTTTCACTTTTGCACAGGAATTTAAGAACTTTTCTAAGCTTCATATTTTAATCTTCTTTTTGTTGAAACGAAAGAAGAAGAACCTGCTCTCTTGATGACTACATGTATAAACATGGTAGAGCAAATAGAATTTGTATCATGTGAGATGATCTAGGATCGATGAGAGATCGATCAAAGGTTTCTATGATGCAAACCTATGTGAAAAAAGATAATCGATTTGTGAGTAATCGATCGAATGAAAAGTAAACTATGTGATTCGAAAGCATCCTGTGACGGGTAAAAGCAAACAATCCAGTGAATGGATCAGATGCAAAAATATGGGTCATGATCAAACCAAAATATAGAACTATGAAAGGAAGCTGTGTGAAACAATCAAAACTGTGAAAGTCAAACCGTGAAAGTCATTTGTGAGAAACAAATCAAGAAATCCAAAAAGTCGTGAGAAGCGAGTTGGTGTGAAGCAAAATGGTGTAAATAAATCTACATAGAAGGAATCAAGTTGTGTGAAGCAAACAAAATTCGAAAAGAACCAAGAATGTTTAAATGTGAACATGTGATATGATCAAGCAAAGAAGACAATGAAGATATTGAAGTGAAGACTCAAACTTGGATCAACAATTAGGGGGGTAATTGTTAAACTTAGAATTGTTTAACCAAGTTTGAAAATTAATGGGTTAAGTTTGCAAATAAGTCAAAAGTTATGTTTAGAGTCAAATTTGTAACCTTGTAATTATACAAGGGTCTTTAGTGTCAAAAGTCAAACTCTATAACCATAGTTAGGTTATATAAACCATGGTTGTGTAAACATTTCACATCAGACGTCGTAAGAACACTTGATCAGATTTTTTGTCTTCAATCTATTTGTAAATTTTCTCAAGAACATATTTGATTCTTGTTGATTATTTGACTCTTGGTAATCTTTTGCAGACAATCAAACTTTGCATTTTTGATTCACCTAAAATTTCAGGTGTCCGGTTGACTCTGGCAGTAGATCTGCTTCAACTGTTGTACCCTGGGAGACAAACGGGTTTCACCTGGATGACCTGAAATCTGTTTTAAAGGATCTCTATTGAACAGAATTCCTGAGCCTCCATCCTTGCATCTTTTTATTCTTTGATTTTTAATTTGTGTTTCATTATATTGTAATTCGTACTACTGAATAATAAATTGAAACTTATTTCTTTATGAATGATGTTTCTACACTTTTTGACGAATCTACATCACGCTTCAGATCATAGAGGGCTTTCATGGATGTCCAACTGAATGCCACATGGCACCAAAATACCTGATACTCAACAATTTAACACCACCTCAGCTTTTAATGCTTTCACTTTAGATAGATTATAACAAACCTTGTTATTACATAAAGTCTGAACAATACTTATTTGTCTATATAATTGATGGTATTGGGCTCTAAGCACTCCAAGTTGGGATTAATGCACAACTTATGGTGTTTAATCCAGTTGGCGAGCGAGGTGAAGGCGAGGAGATTGTTCTTATTAACCCATGAGTAACCGGATATTCTAAAGAGTTGGCTCCACTTACAGAAGGTTGCTTATCTTTTCAGGGATTAAATCGGATGTGGTGGTAATAACATACACATTTTTTAGCGCTTTGTTACTTTGTATAATTATTTACAAGGGGTGTAGTGTTAACACGACCCACAACAAATCATATAATTTACGCGTATTTTGTTTTTTAATAAACAAATGGAACTTATATTACCGAAAGGCAAAAAATGCATAGCTCATCCCCTCCCCACTTTATCACATAAACACCTCACTCACATTAAAGTTCCACTTGTTTGCTAGCTAAGCAATACCATCTTTGTCTTGTGAATCAGCCATAAGAATGATGTCTTTTTTATGTGTGCACAATCTTGAGAACTTAAGAGAGAGCCCTTTGAAGATCTTGTCATTACGACTAGTCCATATATAGCCTCCAACACGTTAGCATGTGCACCTCTTGAATTATCTTCTCTGTTTTCCTCCACTTCTCCAATCACCTTCTCAAAAATATATCTAAGACAAAAATTGAATGTGTTTGGGATCTCGAGCCATACACAAATCTGCCACTAGAATGCCTTTCTAAAGATGCACGATATCAACAGATGATCCGCCCTTGACTTCTCTTATAAAAGGTATTGGATTAGAGCCTCACTTAGAGCATATATTGTTTTAGGTTGAGCCAGAGGGTTTTCTAGTTGTAGGTTTTCCTCCTGGACAGGTAGGTCAGGTTACCGCACTCTGTTATTCGGGCGGAAGGGTGATCTATTTGCCAGGGTGATCGGACGTTTGTTGTTAAAAAAAAATCAACAGACAGAGACGAAGCTTTATAGGGGCCGGAGGCCTCTTTTTCCGTCCGTAGTGTTACTTTTTTGGACGAAATGTTATTTTTAGTTAAAAATAGTGGTTTCGCCCCCCTCGCTTCAAAAAAATTAACACGTATTTCGGGTTTCAAAACTTTCAGCCCTCCTCCTACTCCGCCCAAGCTCCGTCACTGTCAACAGGTGATCGATTGACTCCTATAAAATGTCGCCTAAGTGGTTAATCTGTAGACCTCAATGCCGTAAAGCATCAGCTGTAGGGATTTTGTCTTGTATCAGATGTGAAACAAATATATTGACTTTTGGGGTTGCCCAAGTGTTTGCTCTAACGATCTTGCTCTTCCTTGATATTATTGTCATGAGCATTTCAATTTGTATGTTTTGCTCCGTAGTCTGTCCAATCAATGGTAGAATATGGTTATCTTAACCAAGCCCACTTTAAACTAACTTTATACATGTCTAATGGTTGGGTATTTTAAAGTCTCAATGAAATAAGTGTTTTTATATTTGAATATTGAGCAAACACATTATTTGTTAACGTAACAAAAGAAATAATATAAAATAAATGTGCCTGAATATATATTATTTTTTTTTCCAGACACTGTCCTTTATCGAATACACACACACTAACACACTTTTTTGATACTAACCTAAATCTTGGATTTTTTTGAACACGTAACACATGTTGAACATTTTCTTCTTTCATGTGTACATGTAAATTCATCATCGTTTTAGAGTAACATCGTTGTAAGTATTTTTTATGTGACACATCGCAAATTCCAGGTCAGCATTTATATTACTTTAATAATAATGTGTATTATTAATGCAAACGTGGCACCAGAATTATGAATGTATAGTGTGACACGTGGCACAACAGTTCGAACATACCGATAATTCGAGGAATTATCGCACAACACTCGCACGTGTTTCGAGTAACGAACGTTGGTGAACGGATCAAACCACAGTACACTTTCACTGCACATTAGGTTCCGGGGAAACCTAAGTTAGTAGAATAATGCCTAAATGTCGAGAAACGATGATCGTAATCGTTGGAAACTCGAAAATCGGCTCAAAACCATGAAATTGTGCCTATTGGGCTCACAATGGACTCATCGCGGTACGCGATGGACCTCAAGAAACTCTATCGCAGTACGCGACGAGTTTCGGGAAATTTAAATCCCGAAATCCATCGCGCTACGCGACGAATCTTTTTACCTCTCTCCGCGGTATGCGACGAGCCCAGCACGCAAAATCTTTATAAAACCAAGACACCATCATTTCTAGCCACCCTATACCACCATTACCGAGCTCTGGTCGACATAATTACCCCTACCATCGTCTTCAACCTCTGAAAACCCCATTTTCAGCCATTGTTAACCATTTTGAAGCTTGGAGCTTGTAGATTGAAGCTTGGTGACTTCCTAAAGGCTTAACCATCAACACCACCTTATTGTTCTCAACGAGACCAACAAACCAGGAGCTCCAGAGGCTGTCTCACCTTCATCTCAGGATCTTTGAAGCTCTATAAGGTAGTAACACTTCCCTAGTAGCTTAAAAACACTCACAATCTTGCATGCAATGAGTAAAACTCACATGCAAGCACCTTGGATGCACCCACACGAATTTGGTTTCTGGGTTTGTTCATTTGGATGGGTATCTTGATGATCTAGAGTGTTATAATAGTGATTTGTGATGATCCATGAAGTGGTGTATGGTTATGATGCTTGATTGGTATATAAGGTGATGAGATCTCGACATGCATGCATGATCTATGTCTATTTGTATGATTATGAGTATTTCAATATGTTTATGAATGATATAAAAAGATGATTCCATGATTAGATTATGTTTAAATGGTCAAAAATGGTTTATTTATGATTGTTTCCATTTTTAGTAACTTTCTAGTTACAAGATGATGATTTGGAGTTAGGGATGAGCATGTATGTACATAGATCTGTAGTTTGAATGATATTATGATGATTAGAAGTTTAGGTATGGGATTTGGATAATGAATATGGTCATTTTAGCAAAATTACTATTTATAGTAACTTTAATATTGCTAAATATGTGTTTTTGATGAAATGATCACATTTGTATGCTTAGATCTATAAGTTATACTTAAAAATGATGTTTATAAGTTAATATGATGATTATTGATGCATTGAGATTATTGGAATCATTAACAATGTGATTTTTATGGTTATTACTATAAATAGTAACTTTATGTTTGCAAATTTGGGAATAGGAGCATGCTAGACATAACAGTTATGATTATGTAGCTATTTAGGACTAAAATAATAATGTAGGATGATATTGGTTGTTAAACTTGATGAAATATGCTCATTTGTGGAAACTTTCTAATTTTAGTAACTTTTACGCACAAGATGTACTAAACCGACTATGTGTAACTATGTGATATGTGATAACATGCTCACTTAGGATAAATATGCATGTTAGAATAATCAGATTATGATTTCTTACATGACTTGCCTAAATTAGAAACTTTCCTGAAATAGAAACTTACTACAACTAGTAAGTTTCCTCACGAAAGTAACTTTGGTATCCGTACACATCACACGACACTAAACCGCACGTTACACGAACACCTGATCCAAAACCGTCACCAACGGGTCGTTAGGTCAAACACGGTCAACTCGACCCACATAACAACTTGGAGTTGTTAAACACTAACACGGTCCTGTGAGACCCACGTGTATGTAAACACAAACTCATAACACCTATGTGATATAGGTAACCACTAGCCGGCGAGCTACACCGTTCTCGTGAAGAACGCGCACTACTTAACTCAGGTGAGTTTACAGCCCCACTTTTACTATTCAACTGTTTTACTTAACTTTGGGGTGAGTATACTATGCAACTATTTTAGATATATGACTGGTATGTTGTGAAAATCATTTTCGAGTGTAACTATTATCGCTTAAAGTCCTCACTTATCCTTACCGTTAGTTGTAACACAAACGAGTCGTAATTACGTAGTACTACTGGGTTTGACTAACCCCACTCGGCACCAATGTTGACTGGAGGTCATAACGAGTGTAATTTCGATGTGAATGCGGGTTCAGCGATGACCTGCGGAGGCAAACGGGAACAATCTAGTTTCGGTAAGATGAACTGACACACTCCACTGATCGTAGATCCAACAACAAAACTTAACATACCCAATATATGTCTGTTTACTTTTCAGTCTGTCTAAACCTGTGAACTCACCAACTTTTTAGTTGACACTTTTCGCATGTATTCTCAGGTAACTAAATGGAGCACACGCTAGAACGCGCAAAAGGAAGCAATAGGGAATCTCACTGGCATATAGATTCGTGTCCTAGGCTGTTGTGTGCATTTGTTTGATTTAAAAACAATTTAAACTATGTAGTGTCTTGAACATTTTACTTTCCGCTGCAACCTTATTTACTTATGATATCAGAACTTTTCCGCTGCTTGTGTCAACTTATATTTCCGCTGCGTATTATTGAAGTTTGCATTATTTTACAAATCTGTATGATTGTGTAACTCATATAGAGTCGCTCTATATGACCATTAGCTGTGATCCTGGCCACGTCACACCTACGTGAACTGACACCACGAGTGGGAATTTTGGGGGTGTGGCATTTTACAACAATGTAATTGTTTAAATAAAAAAACTTACAATGATGTTAACTTTTAAACATTGATGAATTTACACATATACATAGAAGAAAAAAATATTCTACATGTGTTACAATGATATTCGGAAAAAAATCCAAGATTTTGCTTGATCTTGACGAAGTTATTTGGGTTTGTACAAAAACAATATGTTATATTTTATTTCCATTCATATAAGAAAAAAAAAATAAATTTAATACAATTACTTGTGTTTAATGTGAGTATTTATAACTTCACCCATATAAATTTTTAATATTAACTTGCTTTTATAAATATGTAGTTATTTTTTAATTATACTTAACGTAATTTTATATAAAGTTATAAAGTTATGTTATGCGTAGTGAACTTACTTTGTATAAAGTTAAATTATGTATCCTTAAAACACAATCGTTCAAAAAAATTAGTATCTAAAGACTCAATAAACTTAAAAATGAGTAAATGTATTGGAGTAAGTAAATAAATTAATTATTAATAAGTGAAGTATATTTTGTAAACCATCGTGATTATTGGGAATGTTAAAATTATACATACCACATATTTATTTATTAGAATTTTAATTCTTTCTTTCTCTACTTCTATCGTCTTTCATTTCTTATTTTTTTATGTCTAACAAAAATACTTGCATTATAAGGGTGAAGAAGTGTGGAAAACATAAAGAAGGAGGAAATGAAGAAAGTATAAATTGATGGCTACATCAGTTAAGACCAGGCAAACAAAGATGAGAGCGTGCACTGTGGTAGAATGCAAAGATGGTTGATTTTATGGCGAAATTTGGGTTGTGCAACAACAGGAGTCGATTCGGTGTTTAGACATTTTTCAGAACCCTAGCTAACCATTATCGCAAACTTAGGAGTTTGTAGAGCTAGGGGGTCACTGGTATTCTAGATCCGCCGTTGCATTTCCATTTTGTACCTCTTGTATTTTCAGACTTGCCGGATAGCACATTCCTGTCAATTCTCTCTAGCACATATACCTGAATAATTTATTAGAGGGTAACTGGTATTCCAAATATGACGTTGCATTTCCATTCTCTCTCCTTTTAGAAGGTGCAGAGTCGTCGACAGCCGCCAACATACATCGCAAGCTACTGATTTTCTCTCTAGATGCATACTCGAAGAAGATGTTCAATGGGCAAACAAATGTTCAAAAACAACCACTTGGTAGAACATGAGTCATGTGTCTTTGTCACAACAAGTTGCAAGTGAAACTACCAGACATGCGTCTTAGTCTGCCACCAAATTAAAAACTACCTGAACCGCTATAAAACCTTCCTATATATATTGCTGCATAACTCATGTAACCTTCCTATTTGAATGGCCATGATTTAATATAGATAAGTTTTAAAGACTGAGAATGCAAGTAACATTGGTTAAGAAGACCGACATCAATACGTGTATAATAGTCATGTCACCTATGTTAGCATAACACATCAGATGGTTTACTTGCATAAAGCGTAAAGCACTGAACATCCATGTCGATACAACTATTACAAAAAAGTGTGACACAACACTGCCACATGTGGGTGACAAAGATAATGCATATATTATTACCAATGACTAACATACAAACCAATAACATATCATGACATGACAGTCTGATATTGTATGGTTGATTATACAAAATAAAAACAATAGGATTACATGCTACATGGCAAAAGAGTTTAAAGTTGATTTACCATAAATCATCTTCCATCGACCTCAAATGAATGATTAAAAAACATGTATTCTTGCTTTCAAAATTACCTTTTCACACCAATACTCAACTTAAATTGAGTTGCATAAAGCAATTATCTTTTAGTGTAACAAGTATAACGATTGTTACATCGTACAGAAATTAAAGAGATTGTCACAGTCGCGTAGCTTATTAGGGGCCGGGGGGACAGCCCCCTTTTTTTGTCCGTAGTGTTAATATTATTTTTAGTTAAAAATCACGGTTTCGTCCCCATCGCTTCAAAAAATTAACATGTATTATGAGTTTCAAAAATTGTCCCCTCTCACTTTGTCCAAACTCCGCCATTGGATTGTCGCACTGATATTTTCTCATTGCTTCAAAGTTTTAAACTTTACAAAAAAATATAAGAGATTTTTTGAGTTTTTTTCTTAACAAAAAGAATTTATGTATTTCAAATTGATTTATAACATATAAAAAATTAATAATTAACATTTTAAATTTCAATAATTTTAAATATACGTTTAATGCTTGTTATTATAAAAATATAACATGTTTATAAAAAAATTATATACTTATATTTGAGCTTAAAATAATGCTAATGCTATCTCTATAAGAAATAAAATGTATTTTTGCAGCTGTGTTTATAAATTGTATAAAATTTTAACATTTCAAAAATTATTTACCACTTTTCAACTTTCATTTCTCACACGTAAAAAAAGGCAAGTTGATGATACGTTTTTTTTGTTTTGAGACCACAACTAACACAGGCACCAGAAAATCATCTGATCGTCAAATTAAAAATCAAGTAATAATACATCACGTCAAAATTGTTAAAAAAATTAAATAACTCGTCAATCAAACCATGATACATTGTTTTGAGTAGATAATTTTTTCTAAAAACATATGATCCATTTTTTCAAATATATAAATACATGATGTATATTGCTTTACGACCTGCAAGCTTTTAAAACATTTTAGGATGTGTTAGGTTATTGATAAATTGATATACTAAACTTCTAAATACACACCATTCTTTGTGTTTTTTGATGTTAAAAATATTTTTTTAAAAATATGTATACTTAAAATATTTATGTCTATATTCGATTGAAATTGACAACACATCCCAATGGACATGGTTCTCACCTTCCAATATGGAGGTCGAAGGTTCGAATCCATCTGGAGGCAAAGTTTGAAAGACACCAGGTGAATGACCAGCTGAGGTTTATCCCAGATTTGATTCCGATGAAGGCGAATGTTTACCCATTCAATGGGGTTCCTGCGCATCAGAAGGTATGAGTTCTCACGATGGTTGGAAGAGTCTCACACCGTACGATCGCCCCCAAAAAATAGATAACAAGTGAGAATACCGATGTTCAAATAAAATTGATAAAAACATCTAGTTAGAATGGGTCATTTGGCCAAACAAATACGGTTCGTATTATACGAACATATGAAGAGCGTACAGGTATCTCTGACATGTCATGCAATTATCCTGACCCCTTCGTAAATACATTGATGTTCACTTGTCTTTATTCATCAAATCAGTCAATCACCGATATTAATTATTTGAATTATAAATTTAAAGAATTAAAGCCAAAATATTATTCAGTAGTACAAAACAACACGCACATCCAACCGTTTGAACTAGTTTTCAGTCAGATCAACGGCTACGACATATCAAACTGCTACATTTATACCCAGGCCACCACTCAACCACTTCCACGTGCCCTAGGGTCCCACAACGCCCAACGTATACGGACCTCTCACTCACTCCAAACCATATTTCATAAACTCATTTCAAATCCGACCTTCAAGAAATTAGAATTGGGGAAAAACATTCAACCGCATTCCGAGAAGATTCAGAGAGACAATCGAGTCGCGCATGGTCAAGATTTGTGAGAAAAATCTCTGAAGCATCATAGACGCCGGGTTTACCTTCTCGCTGCAGAGACGGTTTCGGTTTTTTAAGTTTTTTAGGTTTTTTTAATTTTGGTCTGGTGTTGGCTTTGATCGGCTTTTTGCGCATTTACGAGCTGCTTTTAGCCAAAATCTACAGGTACGTGTTCTAATCTTTGTCTTCCTTTTAGATCGAGTTAGCTCTTTATGTGATTATGGAGATGGTTCATAACTCTGAGTGTGATTTTGCAAGCAAAAGGTTGTGTAAAGTTCAAGTTCATATTTAAACCTAATACCTTAAATATTACGAACCTCATTTTCTCTGTGATCAGTTTTATCCTTAATTTCTGTCGTACGGTTATTGGGATCGCTTTTAGTTGTTGGTGTTTGGAATTTAGGTGGGCAAGTTTCAGAGCTAACCACAAATTTATAAGCCTAAGGAAGATTTCAATTGATATTACCTGCAGTGAATAAAGAGTGTATAAACAGATTGTAGAATGAAGCTCCTAGTTTGAAATCAAGGAACAAATGGCTATTTGTGATTAAAATCTTAGAACAAGAATTCGGAAGTGCTTTTGGAGAGAGGTTGAGGCTTATTAGGTAGATTACATGACTTATAAATGTTAAGTAATTGCTTCCATATATATGTATTCTGAAAACACTTTGTCATCTGTTACATAGGCGTGTGTCTATGTGGTAAAACCCTAGAACCTTCTGGGCGCATAAAATTATTGGATTACTTAGGCAGCTTGAATTTATTATAGATGTACTGCAAGTCTGCAATAAGGTAGTGTAATGTAATATGTTTTACAAAGCTTGTGCGTGTTTATGCTTCTATTATTTAAGTGTGTAGTTCTCTAAATTTTTTGAGAAAACAGTGAAAACCAGCAGAGATATCTAATTGTATAGCCATTATTTATGTTCTAAGATTGCATTATCATCAGAAATAGTGGAAGCTTCATAGAAGTCCAAATATTTTATAAACTTTCAACAGAAAAGAAAGAATGAAAAATGAGGTGGAAGAAGTATTAAAGTTAAGCAATTCTATTTACTGAAATTAATTTCTTTCCACGGTGCTCTTGATGTTACCCCTATCATAATTTGTTTTAATGAATGAAATTTTATGAGTCCCATACTCCCATGAGAAAACTTATGTGCAAAAGTTGAGGTGGATGTTGTGTGGTCAACATCCTGGATGTTGGAGTGGATGCTGCTGCCATCAAATATTGAAGTCTTGTCTGTAATTTGTTTTCTTTCAGTCAACCAAATTAACAATTTCTACGTTCTATTGGCCTTTGGCACTTTTGGTCCAGCTACTCCATTCAAAGTGTCAATCTGTCAGCTCCACATGACACAATTTGTTGTAGTGATGGTAGTGTTATACCATTTATGGAGATGCCTATAAGCACTTTGTATGAATCAAACTATTGCTTTTTTTTTTTTTTTTTTTGTAGTAGATGTTCCGTAACATATTTTTTTTTGTAACAATTAGCATCAAAAAATATGATTTATGTTTGATTAAGTAGTCTAGAAGAGTGAAAAATGAAACTAAATGATCATTGGTTACCGCTACTAACTCATGATGAATCTATGCACATTTAAACAATGCAACAATCAAATTTCGAGCAATTTTTTCTTATCACCATTAGATAGCTTATCGTGATCTTATCTAGAAAAATTACAAAAAAGTAGTATATACATATATGAAAATATTTGTCTAATCATAATTGTGAACATTTAGTATGTGAAACAAAGTAATTACAAATTAGAATAGCGAATATATTTTGAATGATGTTTGACTATCACTCTATGATCTGAATTTGAAATTCAAATTCAAATTAATATTATTACCTTCTGAAATCAACAAAATAAGAGAATCTTGTTTACAAAGTAATTGTGTCAATACATGATAATGATTACCAAGATTTCTGGATATTTACCCTAATTGAGAAAACTTGTTTTTATTAGAGGAGTATTCATATATGAGTTTGCTTTATAGACCCAACATTTTTTTGAAGGAAAATAATCCGAAAAACCCTGAAGAGCTCGTAGAGAACGAATACTATCTTTCATTGATGATCCATAAATATTAAACATGGGAACATGACTCATGATGATAATATGGTTGTGATTTAGATGTACTATTGTGAACTTATGTACCATAGTGATTTTGTTTTATGCAGATGTTTGTTATCATGAGTGGTGCTTAAGTGATACAAAGTATATTTCTTCAGTTTGGTCTTCTACAATTATGGCTTCTGGTGGGATGGCTCCGCCAACAGTTGAAAACGTTGATGATGATTCAATGTTTGTTGATAAACTGCCTGAGGAAATCAATGAAATGAAAATTAGAGATGAAAAAGCGGAAAAGGTTGTTCTAACCTTTCTGTATCTTCAGCACAATCCTCTGTATTTTACTTTTATGTTCATCCTATTACCGTTTTCACATAAAACAAGCCTCTTGTAGGAAATGGAAGCAACTGTAGTGGATGGAAATGGCACTGAAACTGGTCACATTATTGTTACTACTATTGGAGGAAGAAATGGTCAACCCAAACAGGTAACTGATACTCATTTTGTTGTTGTATAGAAATAGCAGTTACCTGGCAGTAAGTTCATGTTCTATTGGTATGTCTCTCAATAGTATATGCAGACGTCGTAATTGGTTTTTGCTAAGCCATTTTAACTGCTCCTCACTTAATGCTTTGAGTTATCTACATTTTTAAATTTCTAGTTTCTTGGTGTTTGTTTTCATGAACTGTTTTTTATGTACTTTTTTGGGTTAAAAACTAAGGTACTCAAGATATTGAGTTTAATGCTGGTCATAGGTAGTACTTTAGGCATACATGTATACTTAATTCTATTTGTTCAAATTCTTTTTGATTTTTGGTTTATTTTTAACTTCTTTTGCTGTTTTTTCAGACAATAAGCTATATGGCAGAGCGTGTGGTTGGACAGGGTTCTTTTGGAATTGTGTTTCAGGTAATACGTTAAGAGACACCTCTGAATTGTGAGGATTGGTGTTTAATAGAGGTGGCATTATGGGTGGGGTGGGTAACAGATTAAATTGAGTCCATTTATTGTATGGGTCACAACGGGTCAGATTGGGTTAGCTGGAACATTTATTTTTCTAAAACTTTTACATTTTCTATTAGCTATCTGTGTGTCTAATATGATTACAAAGATTATGCTATTTTAATAATGTATACATGTGTGTGTGTATTGCATAAAATGATTTAGGAGGTCTCATGCCTAGAAAATTACGCTTTGGGCAACTTTTGACCTGTTTACTTGTTATGTATTTTAGTTTATTATGCATGCTTGACATGTTAGAGATAAAAATAGTTTACCCAGATTACTAGATGTATGTTGCCCATCAACTTTTGATGTCTACAGGCCAAATGCTTAGAAACTGGAGAAGCTGTTGCAATTAAAAAAGTATTGCAGGATAAAAGATACAAAAATCGAGAATTACAAACGATGCGACTTCTTGATCACCCCAATGTTGTTTCCCTTAAACACTGCTTCTTTTCTACCACAGACAAAGATGAACTCTATCTCAATTTGGTTCTAGAATACGTCCCAGAGACTGCTTATCGTGTAGCAAGACACTATAGCAAGGCAAATCAAAGGATGCCCATGATTTATGTCAAACTATACACCTATCAGGTACGCCTTTTTCATGTTATAATCATTTCATTTTCACAAGCTTATCTTCTTCCTATGCTTTTATTTCTTTTATAACTTATAAATATATAATATATTATATATTTAACGTGATATGATTGTGACATTCCTTTTATCTTTCAGATTTTCAGAGCACTAGCATATATTCATGCAATTGGCGTCTGCCACCGGGACATTAAGCCTCAAAATCTTCTGGTGAATCCTCATACTCACCAGCTCAAACTCTGTGACTTTGGAAGTGCAAAAGTTCTGGTAATAACTCTGTTTGGTTATAATTTGTTGTTCTGTGTAACTTATCTAATATCTAAAGTTTCATATATTTATTTTCTTATTAATTTTATTTTATATTCTTTGCATGCATGCAACAGGTGAAAGGTGAACCAAATATATCATATATATGCTCTCGATATTATCGCGCACCTGAACTTATTTTCGGGGCAACTGAATATACTACTGCAATTGATGTGTGGTCAGTCGGTTGTGTTCTTGCTGAACTGCTTCTAGGACAGGTTCATTCCAATAATATTACCCTCTTTCATAGTATCATTATTATTTTCATTATTATCTTTTTTATCATTATTGTTGTTATTATCATCATCCTTTTATTCTTTTTGTACTCTTTAGCCTCTGTTCCCAGGTGAGAGTGGAGTTGACCAACTTGTAGAGATCATCAAGGCAAGTTACATCATCTTTGTTCAAATACAGATTAGAAAATAATATGCATTTTCTGAAATTGATGATGCTTATTTTAAGTTATATTTTTTTAGGTCCTTGGTACACCAACTCGTGAAGAAATCAAATGCATGAATCCAAACTACACAGAATTTAAGTTCCCACAAATCAAAGCTCACCCATGGCACAAAGTGAGTTGCCCTTTTCTTTTCCACTTGCACCTGCTTCCATATTTTAAAATGCTACTATTTTGACAATATATATGTATTTATGTTTATAATATTTCATTTCATACATAGATTTTTCACAAGCGGACCCCACCAGAAGCTGTAGATCTTGTTTCAAGACTCCTTCAATATTCTCCCAACTTGAGGTGCACCGCTGTAAGTGCATCTTTCCTGATTTATATATGACTGGAAAATAAAGGCAGGCATAAAAATTAACTAACTTTGTGTCGAATAGTTGGAGGCATGTATCCACCCGTTCTTTAACGAGCTTCGTGATCCAAACACTCGTCTACCAAATGGCCGCCCTTTGCCACCACTCTTTAATTTCAAGCCTCAAGGTTAGTTATCAGTTATCGGTTTGTTTTTTTCATGTGATGTGAGGTTATGTTAACACACTTGGTTGGTTGATAATGGTAAATTAACAGAGCTGAAAGGGGCATCTTTGGAACTTGTGGCTAAACTGATACCAGAACATGCTCGTAAGCAGTGTCCTTTCCTTGGCTTTTAATCAAGTCATTGTTATCGGCTAAGTTATATCATCATTGTGTAACATGTTATTGTATGTGAGATGTTTATCATCAGACAAGATGTTTATTTTTTACTAGTAGCTTTCTTCAACTTATGTATGGTATTGCTGTTGTCTGATGTTATGAAAAATGATTGTGCTTGTTTGCCTTTTTTTTTTTTAATAATTTTTATTTTTAATTCTCAAACAAACTGCCTGTTGGTTTTACTAAACCGACTAACAAGGGGGTGTTAGAATATGAAACTATAATATTTTGTGTGGGTTTTAGAAGTGATTTTCACAAGGATATCTCTTAATCACATGTAGATAACTTTCAGATTAAGATGTTATTTAACTAATGTGTTTCAAGCTGATAATTCAAAAAGAAAATGTACAAGAACTACATCAACAAACATAACCGCTTAAGACTCGCTAATAAGTAAGGTCTGGATGATGATAAGGATGCAAACTATGCCTCTATCGCAAAAAGATTGAGATACGGCTTCTAAAGAGGTATCTGACTCATAATGAACAAGAACTAATATAATCAAGTAGTCAATAGGTCATTCTTGTATAGTAGTGAAATCATTATAACAAATTCTTACAATTATTCATGAAAGAGCAGTTAAACCTTTGGTGGTTATATGGTTGTAACATCATAAGTCATCAAATTTTCATATTGTTGACGTGCTTAATTCTTCATAAGTAACATGCCTTTAAATTTGAACAGCGCATTTGTTAGTTGAAGAGAGAAAATAAGAAAAGAACAAAGAAAACTAATGCTAAATTTAATGTTTGAGTTAGGAAGAAATGAAAAATAAACTCTCATTTCAAATTACTCTTTTTTTTAAAAAAAATTATTAGACTCGATTAATGATATTATTTATAGTCTTTTCAAATTAAAAAACATATTTATATAGTAAAATTCTTTTTACTGAAGTACACTATTTAAAAAACAATTGTTTTTATTACTTACGAATTTTTCTAGAACGAAAATTTTTTTCAAAAAGATAAAATATTTTAAAGCTGTTATTTTTAAAATTTAAAACCTAAAAATCAAATTTTTAAAAAGAAAGAAAATTATAAGTATACAAAATTAATTAGAAATCAAAGTTTATAATCAACAAAATATTTTGAAAAAATGAAACGTTTTAAAAAACAGAATTTAAAATCAAAATATATAAAAAATGTTAAAAGAATAAAAGTTTTAGAAAAATATTATTTTATTACACAGACTATTTATTTACATATAATCTCAATAATAATATTTTAACTCAAAAAATTAGTTTTATAATTCATAAATATGTTAATATCTATTTAATATGGGTCGTGCTATTCTTACATAAAAAAACATGTTTTCATTACCCTTCTTTTAATATTTTATTAGGTTATGTGTAGTGTTAAGCTAACATCACTTTATGTATGCATCACATAGACGTTATATAAACTAACACCATCAGTCCATCACTTATTTATCACTCCACGTCATCACCGCATGTGTTATCATCACTTTCTCATCAAGCCCCATCACATCATATTTTTCCTTCTTTCTTCTTCATTCACGCCGTGACCATGGTCACGCATCTGACACCATGGCTTGGTCACACCTCTATATGTTTTGATGATGAGAGAGCCGAGGCTTCGTCAAATGCACATACATGCATAATACAAGTCTAATTATTTATTATATTAAATGAGGTGGGGGGGAATAGTAATGTGGGCCCCACCTTCTTTTTTTTTCTCTTACACACACTCCCACATATTATATATACACCCCACTCCCACATATTATATTATATATACTGGTATATTATTAAAAGAGATAAGGAGAATAGTAAAATGGGTCACCTAGACTTTATCTGTACCATTGATTTGGAATTTTGAAAATAAAAATGTGGTGCGCATTGAATATGAATAAAAAATTGGTTTTGAATAAACAAATCAGTTTTAATGTGGGTTAATGTGAACCACGTATTTATTTTCAAGATTCGAAATCGACGACCCAAATAGGGTTTAGGGGTTTTCTCTCTATGATTAGTGAGAAAATGTGGTCATTTCTACGGTTTTGGTGGTGTTCAAAAAAAGTAATTGTTATTTGTTTGTTTTCATAGAAAATCGATGTGTGCTTTGTTTTTTTTGATTTTGGCCACTAAAATTTTTAATGTTTATTTTCTCAATTTTTACCACTAAAACTTTTATATATTATAAGGTTTTGTTTTTTCGATTTTGCCCACTAAAACTTTTTAAAGAATTGTTTTTCCGATTTTGGCCACTAAAAGTAAAGTTTTGTTTTTTCGATTTTGGTCACTAAAACTTTTATATAATATAAAGTTTTGTTTTTCGATTTTCGCCACAAAAATTTTTAAAGTTTTGTTTTTTTTGATTTTTGCCACTAAAACTTTTTAAAGTTTTGTTTTTTCGATTTTGGCCACTAAAACTTTTATACAATATAAAGTTTTGTTTTTTCGATTTTGACCACTAAAACTTAATAGTAAAGTTTTGTTTTTTCGATTTTGGTCGCTAAAACTTTTATATAATATAAAGTTTTGATTTTTCGATTTTGGCCACTAAAACTTTTTAAAGTTTCTTTTTTATTTTGGCCACTAAAACTTTTATATAATATAAAGTTTTGTTTTTTCGATTTTGGTCACTAAAACTTTTATATAATATAAAGTTTTGTTTATTTATTTTTGGCCACTAAAACTTTTAAATTTTGTTTTTTCAATTTTGTATAATTTTATGTTTATATATATATATATAATTGTATAGAGTTTGTGATGAGAGATTTAATTTTGCTATGTAACTTATGATTTTGCAAATGATATATAATACCCGTTATCAGAAGTGTACTGTGATAACCCGCCGCAACGTGCGGGTGAGATTAAACCTAGTTATTATTAATTTTTTTAGAAGGGAAACGTGGATTTGTACCTTTTTTTTTATTTTTTATTTTTTGGGGGAAAAAAGTCTCGTGGCTCAAAGCATATGCTGATGTACCTCCTGTAGTCACCATACCATACCATCGTATCGTGTCGTCTTCTATTCGACATTCCGATCGTTCATTTCTCTCTACGCTTCTCCGGCGAAGCGGGTTTCTCTCTCTGATTCACATTTATACCTTCATATCATCGGAGATTTAGAGGGATAAACAACCTTTTCCTTTCTATCCTGCATTTCTATCCTTTTTATGACCTAATTTTCCATCGCTATTTCAATCGACACGCCTTCAGGTAACTTTTTTTTTTCGTTTTCTTTCTCTCTTGTTTAGAATTTGTCTTTCGGTGTGGCTGCAGGTGTAATGCGGTGATTTTGGTTCCTCGATAAAACCCTAGGCTAAATATTCGTATCTATATCGCCAAATAGTCTCGTAGTTAGGGTTTATTGCATTTTCGTTGAGTTTTTTTGTTTGTTTTAAATGATTTGTAATGCTTTTTGTAAGGTATAAGGTCTAGGTTTTTTGTGGATTAACGCCTTCGCATTGTATATTGCACTCGTGGACGGGAGTTCTAGTTGTGCATGTTGATGATTTTCTATTCATGTATTTGGAGCGAGCAGGTGTTTTAGGTGTGAGAATCTGAAGGAATGCTTTATTGCATTCTAGAAGAGGAACAAGTGTTATATGCTTACACTTGAATATTTGGGGGTTTCATACTTTTATCTTTTATAAGTGTGATTTGGATGCATAGGTATCTGTTTCAAAAGGTTATGTGTTGGAAGTGATCCACATAATACGCAAGCTGTCTATGGTTTTTTTAAGCCTCGAACTAATGCCATTTCAGCCAGGCTCCTTGCTTATCATTTACTGCAAACGCAAAAGTTGTCATGCTATTTACATATACTTTCAGTGGTTATTTGTTAAGTTACTTAAAAAGTCGTTTGCTTTCATGGAATTAATGGTAATTTAATCGTCTTTTTCTATTAATTTAAACATCCCACTAGAGAACTAGTTTGTGTGGTATACTTGTGTGGTATACTTGATATTGGCTTGCTGATATGGCTGCTGCTGCTGCAACCACAACTTCTACTGGTCCACGCTATGCACCAGAAGATCCTACCCTTCCAAAGCCATGGAAAGGCCTAGTTGATGGTAAAACTGGATATCTTTATTTTTGGAATCCAGAAACCAATGTTACCCAATATCAGAGGCCAAATCCTCAACCACAAAACCAGTCTTCAGACACGTTAAATTCAGCTGTTTCTTCTGAACAAGGCCATGATGATGATGCTGCTGGTGATGATGTTAGACATGAAAGCAATGGCAATGACGAATCAACCTTATTTTCAGAAACTAAAGGTCATGAGGTTTGTGTTCAGCCTGTTCTAAGTGTTGTTGCCTTTCTATGCTAAGGAATCCTCTGTGTTCAACTTATAAATCTTTGTTGGCATGTGTGATAGGAGAATGCATACACTTAGATACGTTAGGACTTTTCTTTTTTATTATTTATATTAGGTAGCGAGTCTTACATTAGACTAAATTTTTGTCGGAAAAAAGGCTACGTGAAATTGTTTTGTCACTATTCAAATTCCTAAGATTTGATGCTTGGTTTTAAAATTCATGTGGTACTTCGATGCATTTTGATCTTAAAACCTGATGCGTGATGCTTGATGCACTCTGATCACTAATATTTTAAATTATTTTCTAAACACTAATATGTAAGATATACTCATCATTGTTCAATCAATGGCCGAGTTTGTTTGCATACTCAAAATTATTGCTCAATTGATGGTCAGCTTTGTTCACTTGATGACCAGATTTGTTTAGTGCTAAAATCAGATTTGAAAACTAAGACCCAGCTGTCACCTGCATAATATGTCGCATTAGATTGCGTCATGCATTATACCACATCACATGTACGTCATGGAATCACTTCCCATTAACTGTAGTGATGCTGTTATGCACGCATGATGTGCTCTTGTTGCACTCATTTGAAACCTAAACCGCATAAAATGGTTTTTTATTTTCAGTTTTGTAAAGGCTGGATGATATTGTTCATGTTTGCTTGCAATCTGTTTTAGGAGGATGGGGATGAGAAATTGAGAATCAATTCATATAATTGAAATAATACGTTAATAGTTATAAGTTTCTTATGTGACATTCTTTTTGCATGCGTACTTTGAAAAATTATTGGTGTTTTTAGTGAGTCATTAACACCTTTTTTAAATGATTATGTTATATATATGTATGTTTGTATATCTGTATCTATGCCAATTTAAATCATTGGTGTTATCATAATGGTATAACTTGTTTTGATTTGACTTTTCTTTAAACTTTAAATGTCTACTTATTTTTAATAGATCTTTTACTCTTTTGTCTTCATGACACTTCATGGTGTTATTCTAGACAAACTTAATATATTTTATAATTTTATTATAGGCTACCAATGGCGGGTCTGGTGATAACTCAGTAGAGACAGTTGACTATGGACAAAAACGCTCTCCTGCTCTTATTCATGTGCCATCAGTTGGAAGTAGTTTATCCCCAGATGCTTATCGCCGGCAGCATGAAATAACTGTATCTGTAAGCATCAAATACCCCACGTTATTGCATTGTAAGTTTAATATAACTTATTATTTGGTTAATGTATCAAGCTTAGTTTTTTATTTTACTATGTTAATGATTTGTTTTTTTTGGGTCACAGCAACAGGTGATGCTTGATGATGATGTTATAACTATTTGAACATATTTTCTTTTTATTTTCACTATGAAATCACTTTTACATGATTTTTATTTGAACATATTTTCTTTTCATTTTACTACTCCAAAGGCACATGCGAGTTTTTAATTATTAGCTAGTGGGAGATGGTATATTATATATAAATACATAATAATATATGGTGTTGAAACCTATAAGTTTTGTTTTCAAGTTGCTGATACTTGATCCTACATCTTCAGGGAGACAATGTACCTCCACCTTTTACATCTTTTAAAGATACTGGGTTTCCTTCTGTGCTACTTAAAGAGGTATAGTTTTTGTAAGAGGATCGATTACATCCCTGCACTTATATGGTTTACTCAAATCATATATATTAAAGATGAAACCCTTTCTTTTTATAGGTGCTCCAGGCTGGTTTCTCTGCCCCAACTCCCATACAAGCCCAGTCATGGCCCATTGCACTCCAAAATCGTGACATTGTGGCAGTTGCCAAAACAGGCTCTGGAAAGACTTTGGGCTACTTGATTCCTGGATTCATGCATCTTAAACGAGCCTGCAAGAATCCTCAAATGGGTCCCACTGTTTTGGTTTTGTCACCCACTAGAGAATTGGCCACACAGATACAAGATGAGGCCATCAAATTTGGAAAATCATCAAAAATTAACTGCACGGTTTGTTGCTTATTTATGTATTTATTAGCTCTTTGAATGTAATTTGGGCAAAAATTAATTATATAGTGTGGGACTAATATATCTTATTTGCTTTTAATTGTAGTGTTTATATGGGGGAGCACCAAAAGGTCCTCAACTAAGAGAGCTGGACCATGGCACAGACATTGTGGTTGCGACACCTGGCCGTTTGAATGATATTCTTGAAATGAAAAGGGTGAGCCTTAGTCAGGTTAGTTATTTGGTGTTGGATGAGGCGGACCGAATGTTGGACATGGGGTTTGAACCACAAATAAGGAAAATAGTTAACACAGTCCCCACACGTCGTCAAACACTTATGTACACTGCCACATGGCCAAAGGAGGTTCGAAAAATTGCAGCTGATTTTATGGTTAATCCAGTTCAAGTCAACATTGGAAACGTTGATGAACTTGTTGCCAACAAATCCATTACACAGGTATGAATGCATGGTGTTTGAAGAATGTTGTGTATTTCTGTTCATGAGGGCATAATTGCATTAGTATATTAAGTGGTTGATTGTGATGTACATTTGCAGCATGTTGAGGTACTGACTTACATGGAGAAACGCCAGCGTCTAGATCAGATACTTAGATCTCAACAACCAGGATCTAAAATAATTATATTTTGTTCAACAAAAAAAATGTGTGATCAGCTGGCACATCATTTGACCCGACCTTTTGGGGCTGCTGCAATTCATGGAGATAAAAATCAGAGTGAGAGAGATCTTGTGCTAAGTCAGTTTCGGTCTGGCAAAGCTCCTGTGCTTGTTGCAACTGATGTTGCTGCTCGTGGTCTGGATGTCAAAGATATCAGGTTTGTTTCACCCTTAAGTTCTTATGTGTTAAAAACACATGTATTTATTAGTATTTTGATATTTATGATGATCGCTATAAAAGGGTGGTGGTGAACTTTGATTTCCCTACGGGAGTGGAGGATTACGTACACCGCATTGGAAGAACAGGGAGGGCAGGCGCTACGGGAGAGGCTTACACGTTTTTTGCTGACCAAGATGCAAAATATGCTTCAGATCTTGTTAAAGTTTTGGAAGGAGCAAATCAACGTGTCCCTCAGGAACTACGGGAAATGGCTTCACGTGGTGGTGGAATGGGTGGAAGATCCAGACGATGGAGCTCAGATGGAGGTGGTGGTTCTAGCTTTGGTGGTCGTGATGGTGGAGGATATAGTGGAAGGGGTAGCAGCAGCCATGACAGGTATGATAACAAAAAATCAAATTAAAAAAAAAAAATAACAATTTGACACAATCAGTAGTCTATTTTTATGTTAATAGATTAAATCTTGATTGCAGTGACATTGGTGGTGGCGGGTATCAGGGTAAGAGCTTTCATGAAAGCATGTCTAACGATGGTGGTGGTGGCGGGTATCAGGGTAAGAGCTTTCATGAAAGCATGTCCAACAATGGTGGTGGTGGTTCAGGATGGGGTGGGGCCCGTAGTCGAAGCCGTAGCCGTAGCCCAGAGAGGTTTGACAACGGTCCACCCGTAAAAAGCTTTCACCAGCTTATGATGGAGAGAGGTCGGGCTCCACCTGGCACCTGAAAAGTCTGATGGTGGTGAATCTGAAGGGTTTTTTTTTGGAGAAGTTGAAAGAGTGTATGTAGGTGCTATATGCTATGATGTTTTGGGATGTTCTAGCATTAACATAGGATGGTTTATTGTAAAGCTTCGTATGCATATGGATGGATATATGCAATGCTAATGTGACCTGGTTTTGTTCAATATGAAACCAAATGTTTTATCCTGTGTCTCTAGAAAGACGAATGGATGATGTTGTTACATGTATGTTGATAGATCATTTTGATCTCCCCAAGGCACAATCAAATGAATCAAATTTTACGTAATATTTTGTTTATGGTACAAGTCAGACAGCCTTGGGCTTTATATGTTGTGATCTTGTACAAAAAGGCTCCTCCAGTCATTTCCTTGAAACTAAAGCAGCCCAGCCCAGTCCAGAAACCTTTTATAGAAGCGTTTGTTATCCGGAAAGAGTTTGCATCTGTTGCATGTAGAGCCGTAGAGGTGGGCAAAAAAACCTAGAACCAAAACTAACAACCCGAACTGGAACCAAAACCGGTTGTACCCGAACCGATGGATGCAGGTGGTTCCGGATTCTCAGAGAAATCGGAACAACCAAAAAAAGTAGAACCGGTTCCACCTTTACCTGGCAAAGTCAAACCAGAATCGACAAAAACTGGTTGGAACCGGTTTAAAAAAAAAGCCAGTTTGCCCACCTCTAGTTGCATGTACATATAGTAGTGATTTTACCCTGGAAAATACGAGTCTTGTTTGTTAAAGAAAGATGTCAAAATAACTATAATAAGAATTTCTAAAAAACTCAAATTGGTTGATTCTAAAGGCATAAAGAAATACTTGTATTTTGCAGATACATGAAATTTAACCCTACAACTTTTACGTAGGGGTTTATATTGACGAGTGACAGTCACTTGAATTGAATGTGACATGATCCACAAAAATACCGGTATTTATTAAAAGGGATGTTTTAGTTTTATTTCAATTAAGTCACTTAAACTTTGTTTTGTTTAAATTATATAAACCTAAGTTTATTTTATGTTTCAATCATATGTATGTGACCTATATAACTTTTAAGATAATTATTTTTATTTTTATTGTATATGACATGGGCATAACATGAATTTTGAAAAAAAAAATCTCAATTTCTTTTAGAAATTGCTAAAAAGTTTGGGAAAATTTTAAAAAATTGATAAAATATTTAAGTAATTGCAAAAGGAAAAAAAAATCGTCCCAATGGGTCTAAAATACATCTAAAACCTTTAAACATGTCCAAAATTCACCTAAAACTTCACTTGTAAAGTCTAAACAGACTAAAATAAACCAAGATATATGTCCAAACGAACCAAATTTTTCTTATTATCCACTTTTTTTTATCTAGTAATAGAACATAAATCAAACTTAAGTTACCTAATTGAAACAAAACAAAATATCACTGATTTAATCAAAACAAAATCAAAAATTGATTATATTTCTATAACATTTTCCCTTATAAAAATTATATTTCTTGAAAGCTTAAAACCAATTCATAAGAAAATGAATAAATTGCAATTAACAAAGGTATTGGTTGTATTTTGGAAGAGGTAGACGGTTCGAAATTAGATACTTGTAGCTTGCTTTCAATTATGGACGGCTCACAACAACTTAGAAGACTCTGTCGTGCAAGTGGAGAGTATCGGGTTTAAATTTTGGGTCGGATAATTATTGGCGGTTAATTGAATATACCTTCACTGCACCACAAATTATTCATTCTTTTGGGTCCTTATCTTCACCAACATCCCCTACTTCCCATATATTCTCTTCACAATTCCCCATCTTTGTTTTATTTTCCACGTAACACACACACACATTTTTTTGAACGGCAAATTTCAATAAACAAACAAGACAAGCCAGCAAGATGCTAAAACTTGTGAAGAACAAAATACAAAATCCAGCAAAATAATAACAGCAAAACAACACCAAATACTACAATGGAATTTTTCCCATTGTTCCCAAGTCAATGAACTCCACATAGCCCTATTTTTAACCCAAAAGTAACTTAAGGATTTCACCTCGTTGTATAAAACCAGGAAAGGGCGCCTCCTTCCTCTGAAAATAACCTCGTTACGTTCTTTCCAGATACACCAAAAGGCTGTTAAAACAACAGCATGGATTGCCTCTCTTTTCTTCAAGTTCCAGCTACCAAAACGATATATTTCCAGCAAATCTTTGATTGAAAATGCGAAGATGGGTTGTAAGTTACACCAAGATGAGATACCTTGCCATAAAATGATTGCCACATAACATACAGAAAATAAATGGAGAGCCGATTCGTTACTTTCGCCACACACACATAATTACTAAAAAAATAAAAATTGAAAACTAAATTTGAATATAAAAACCAACACGTGTCATGTTGAGTTGTGGTTTACTTTACCCCTTTGTATGCTTCATATATAGACCAAATGCAATCAATGATCTCAAGAATCTATTCATCTCATCACGCTTAATTTGTTTCCTTGAAAAAAAAATCCTCTCTAAAGTGTATTTTTGTAGCAATCTCTATTTAATTACTTTTTTCTATTTTTCGTAACATACGAGTATACGACTAGTACATTTGATATATATATTACTAGATTATTACCCCGTGTATTACACGGGTTTAATATAAAATATTAATTTGTTAATAATAAAAATTTTTTAAAAAATTATAAAATGATATTTTAAGATAAAATAATTAATTTACATATTAGTGAATGATTCAAGTAATAAAACATCAATAAAAAACCTTTAATAACTATACAAATGATATGTGATATTTTTGATTTGTAACAATTGTTATCTTTAAACTAATTGATAATAAAGCTTCATTTTATATTCTATCAAAGGTTAACTTTTACAAATCAAGAAAGTAAAAAATATAATTTATTTAATTCTTTAATTTTAATGACTCAATTTAAATATAACGTTAAATATAAGGGTCAAAAGAGTAACTTTTTCTATCATTTTTTTACTTTAATTTTAAAATAAGTTTAAAAAACTTCATTGGTTTATAAAAATCTTGTTGTTTGAAACACATGTTTATAGTTTATTATTTTTTTAATAAAAAATCATTTTTAATAAAACTGTTTTTATTTAACTTTGATTTTCTAGAAAATAATATATTTCTTATTTTAAAAAAAATAAAAGACAAAAAATATTATTAGTTATTAATATTATAATTATTTAATAAGAAAGAGAATATAATTATTATTTAATATGAGAGAATTAAATGAATTTGATAAAAAATTGAAATGTGGCAAAAGTGGTATAAAAACATGACAAGTGGCAAAATATATCTTTGTTTATTAGTATAGTAAGATTTCTTAATTGAAATATCATAAGTTTAAAGGACAAATTAGTTTGGGCTACGTTTTAGGTAAACACATATTTTCACAATTTTATCCAAATATAACTTTGCGGTATGCTTTTTTATTCAGGTTTTGACATGTCAAAATTTAAGTTATGAATATACTTAACGTTTTGGATAGGGCCCACACGTTACCACCCAAGTGTTGC
The DNA here is from genome assembly GCA_009363875.1 of Mikania micrantha. Lineage (NCBI taxonomy): Eukaryota > Viridiplantae > Streptophyta > Magnoliopsida > Asterales > Asteraceae > Mikania > Mikania micrantha. The sequence goes on from CM018680.1 coordinate 104,122,950, forward strand.
AACAATTCATTATGATAAGATAAAAAATAATAATAAAAAAAAATTAATGACAAGTAATTAAGAATTAGAAAAAACATGAGTGAAAAAAAGTAAACAACAACAAAAAAAATAATTACCTAAAATAATAAAAAGTAAAGAAAAGAATTATAATAAACGAGTTAGATATAAAATAAATGAAGAACCTCATTTTTAGCAAATACTTTTTTGTTAGAAAAAACTTTACAATATAATTCATATATATTCTATTGTGTCAGTATGATAATAGGTTCAGTGTTGCAAAATGAGTTTATAAATTAAAGAGAATAGTCCAAATTTGATGGACATTGGATATGCGTTGGGGGTTTCTTCCAAAAGATAGACATAGGAATGAATGTGCTTTGTCTTCCTCCCATCCCAAAACATATCTTCTTCACCTAATAAACAATGATACCTGTTTGCTTGTCTTATTTTGAATATCATACTAGGAGGTCGTTACTTCAATTAGTATTCATAACAAACAAACAAATAAACAAACCCAGTATATTCCCACTATGTGGGGTCTAGGGAGGGTGAGACGAAAACAAACCTTACCCCTACCTCAGATGTGGTAGAGAGACTGCTTCTAAGGAGACCACCGGCTCAAAAAAACCGTTTTTTTTTTAAACACCAAGCCATATACAAACAAATAAAGGCCATAACATACATACATGTTCATACATACACACATAGAAAAGAACAGTCAGACACACCCTGACATATTACACATGAGAAGCATTATAGGTAGGAAAGACAAAACAAACAAAACAAGCAGAAGACATCCAACCATAAGCAGGAAACACCAAACGACACACCAAACTTAAACACACCGCTAGCATGCAGACCAATCGACCACAACCACATATGACACATGCATTCTATGAAACTAAGATCCTACCAACTTACACCCTACACAGCCTAGAAATCTCTCACCTTTATCATACGCCTCCATGAACTCCTATCACTGATCATGTCCTCCGAGAGGTGCAACTCCGACAAATTGCGGCGAATCTGGTCGTCCCATGTCAACCTCGGTCGTCCTCTGCTCCTCTTTCCCTCCACAATAAGGCTATCTACTCTTCGAACAGGTGCCAACATGTTTCTCCTCCTCACATGTCCGAACCATCTCAATCTTCCTTCCCTTACTTTGGATGAGATGCACGCTACCTCCAATCTTTTCCTGATGACTTCGTTCCTTATTCGATCAAGCCTTGTGTGCCCACACATCCATCTTAGCATCCTCATCTCTGCCGACTCCAACTTTCTCTCCTGAGTCTTTTTGATTGGCCAACAATCACTCCAATACATCATGGCAGGTCTGACTGCGACCCTATAGAACTTGCCTTTTAGTTTTTCTGAGAACCTCTTGTCGCATAAGATAGTTGTAGCTGCTCTCCACTTGTTAGAAACAAACATTTACTCCCATACATCAATTATAAAAAAAAAGATTGGATGGTAGCAAAGGTGTCGAAATACCGAACCCAACCCACACCTGAACCCGAATAAGCGTAATAGGGTCGGATTGTATGTATTACATGCGTTGAATAAATCAAATATGTTACAATATATTTTTATAAAGATTTGTATATTTAATAACATTAATTGTTAATAAATAATAAATGATAAATACTTAAAATAATAATTTATATTTAATAAAAATTTATGAATTATAAAACTACATTTTAAGATATTATATAATTGAAAATTCTTATAAGAGCAATTATATATTTGATATTTAATAATATAATTTATTATTCAAAATCATTAAGATTTAATTTATTTAATCTAAAAGAAAATTAATTAGTATTTAATATGAGAGATAGGTGAGAACGATTTTTTCTAAAACTAATAAGGTGATGACATGTGTTAAGTGTCGCTATTATTTTATTAAAATAACTAGATTATAGACTCATGTAATACACTGGTTTGCAAATAAAAAATAATATGATTTTATAATTTTTTATTCATGAATTTACATAATTAAAATAATTTTATATCTTTTTAAATTTACATGATTATATTAATACTAATAATATTAATTATACCTTTTTTATATAGAAAAACTTAAAAGATAAAAATTTATAAAGATTTTTCTTAAAACATATATATATATATATATATATAACATTAAACATTTGTTTTATTTTAAATTGAAACAAAGTTTGTTATTTTTCAAAGATTATTTCTGTCAACAATTTATTTAAAAAAATTATAATTGAGGACAAATTTTTTAGTTTTTGAAATTCATAATATAAGCATAAAGACAATAAAAAATATTTAATTTCAAATACAACACAAATGTGACGTAAAAAAATGTTAAAGATTTAAATCATTATTATACTTTTTTATATTGTTTTATCTAATATAATTCTTTTAATTGTGTACTTAAATTTAATAAAACATCATAAAGTTACTTAATTTTTATTTTTAAGTCCGTGTAATACACGAGTCTATAACCTAATAACATAATATATATTTTTCAAAGATGTTTTATAAAAAATTAAAGAATTGATTCATAATTTAATAATATTATGTACTAAGTTAAATAAAATCATTAATATTTAATATGAGAGAAAAGATAAAAAAAATCAAAATATAATAAATAATGACATAAAAATATTTATTATGAGAGAGGGGCGAGAAAAAATCTTTAAGTGACATAAAATGGTTACAAGTAACATATCAAAACCTTTATTTATTATATAGTATATAATTATATATATATATAGGGCATGTATATTTTGGAAACCCCCATGAGATGAGGAAACTATGGAAACCCAATACTTGGTCCACAATTTGCCACATCATTATTTCTTTTTAATAACCTAATATAATAGAAGGGCAATTAGGTCATTTTCTTCACATATACCACCACCCACTATTTTATTAATTAATCACCTTCTCTCTCTTTAAATTCAAATCAAAAAAAAAAAAAAAAAATATTCTCCCTCTTTTATTTCCACACCAGAATTTTTTAATTGAAAAAAATATTTGATAGTATGCTGGTGGTATCTAAGTGTTGTCGTTGTTACATCTATGATACGTTGGTCGAGGATATTGTGTATATTTATTGTCATACCTAAAATTTTTGAATTTTTTTATATTCCTTTTTTTTGAAGTAATATTCCTTTTTTCTAACGCATAATTTCATGATAAATTCCCGAATTATGCATTCTCGTTATATTTTAATAAAAAATTATATATTATTTCATAACAATATTACGTATAATCGATATTTTTTTATAGTTAGTAATATTTTATACAATCAGATACTTATAATCTAATATTATAGAAACTAACACTTAAGTTACGTTTATGTTACATCTCAACGGACTAATTGAACATGTCTTTTATATACACTCTTATATTTTATTGTTTGTCATTTTTATAGAATATCATAATTTGTCATTTTTTATACTACAAAAGCATTTAATTATTGTTTGTTTTCTATTTGTACCTTTTATAATAAAATATGTCTTCTACATCAAATCAAAAAGTGTATTATTGTACATTTTATAATTAAGTATTCTTGACTTGATTTCTTAAAAACATAAAAATAAATTCATTTTATTTTGTATGTACACAATTTCAAAGATACAAGAATTATTTTTCTATATATAATATCAGTTTTTCTAAGTTATTCTTTTTGAGATTTAACGTTTAAAATATAATTAAGTTGTTACACTAATGTTACACATAACACTGTATGTTATGTGTATTTTTTCATTAAGTTCATGTTACCAAATGCATTTTCCATCTAGTGTATTAATTATTATTATTTTATACTTTTCATTAATTGTATTGTTATACTGTTTTAATTTTTTTAATGTTATATTGTATAACATTTCATTATGTTACGTTATTGTTACATATTTAAAGTTAGTGTAACTAGAATATGATGTTACAAATTTTATATATTGCTCAATATTTCATAATTTGTATTCTTTTTTTTTGTTTTCTTTTTTTTTTTTTGCACAAATATTTTTAAACTTATGTTTACATGCAAATTACATATGTAAAGTTAGTATAACCATATTATTTTTTTTTGTTGGAAGATATATGTGTTACATAGATGTTAAAATTACATATATGTAATTATTATGTAATGTCAATGTAACATACATGTAACAATTGGTTACGTATATAAAATTAATAAAATTGAACCACGTTACATAATTAGTCGGAATCCACCTCTCCACACAACCACCAGTCTCGATTCATCCCCCTCACGACACCTCCCACCGAAGTTCCCACCGTTTCATCATGTAATTTTGATGTAACATAATAGTACAAATGAGTATTTTACCAATTTAACCTTGTTATACCTTTTTGTCATTTATCCCATTTTTTTAATATTTAACCATCTCATCTTCTTTTTCAACATTAATCTCATCCACCCAATTTTTGAATCAATGGTTACTAATGAGTTCCAAAGTTTCTTTATCTCAACCAAGTTTCCAAAATAGTCATTCCTTATATATATATATATATATATATATATATATATATATGTATATAGGAATTGAATCCAATAAAAACTCAATTTTAAAGAGAAAACACTTAAATCCTATGTGAGCCATTAATTTAGAATCTTGAAAATAATTATATGGTCCACATTAATCCACATTAAAAATGATTTGTTTATTTAAAACCCAATTTTTTATTCAGGTTTAATGTGGACCTCATATTTATTTTCAAGGTTCCAAATCAATGGCTCACATAGGGTTTAAGGGTTTTCTCTCTAAGATTGAGTTTTCATAGGATTCAATCCCTATATATATGTATATATTAATTATTAAATGTATAACCTATTTAGCTTTTTTGCAAAACATTTAAATAGTTAACTACATATGACTATGACTATTAATCAAATTTTGTATAGTTTAACACATTTTCCATTGAATTATATGTTTGGAAAACGAATTATAGAAAACGAATTATATGTGTCAATTTAAAATCAGGTCAAGATAATAGCATATAAATATTAACCATATTAACTCGATTGGTCCGACCCGGATAACATGTGACCCGACTAACCCAAAAGCTACTTGGGTCGGGTGGCATGCCAACATTTTTTAGGAAAACCCGACTAACTTGACCCTATTAACTCAAAGCCCGATCAGGTTGACCTGATCAACATCCATATATGATAGGACACAAATTGAAAGAAAAGTTAAATAAATACACACATGTCGTAGAAGGAGCAGGTTCAATCAAATCTTATGTAGGTAGATAAAGAGCTTATGGACCCTTTCAAAACAACCTAAATCATCACTCAAATTATTTTCTTAATAATGAGTTTGGATTAAATTATTTATGAGAAGTGTGCGAAGTGAATTTGAACATTTTGATCAAAACATAGAATTGACCAGAGTGATGGCAATTTTGAAATTGATTAGAAGAAACGACAAAAACAAAAATGAAAAGAGAAAGAAAGAAAGACAATTGAAAGGTAACTTTCAATTTTTTTTCCCCGCAAATAATTTGTATATACTTAATTATTTGAATCATAATTGAAGAGAATAAATCGAAAAATATGGAAATAAATTTAATAAGAAAAATAGCTACCAAATTGGATTTGTGGCAAGAACATTCAAAACATAACAAACCAAATGGAACATGGCAGCTAAAACAAAAACCATTGAATAAGATATGGAATATAATATATAACTAGGTTTAATCCCGCCCGCGCGTTGCGGCGGATTATCACAGTACATGTAACAACCGGTTTTCAATAATGAAACGTATTTGGAATAATCGTTAATTGAACGATTGTGGTTGTTGTGATTTGAAAATATGTAAGAATTACGTCATTAATGGCAAGAGCACATGTGATCGTTCTAGAGATCCATGATGATTTATCAATTTTGGTTATTAGAGGTTGATAGTATGCGAGAAATGATGAACGTGGGCGAAAACCGTGCGCGAAACGGAGTTACGGATTGTCCGGAATCGCGAAACGAAGTTGAAAATCAAAAAAATTCGAGAAAACCCTGGGGCGGTACGCCCCATGCCAAAGGCTGGGCTGGGGCGGTACGCCCCATGTCTTATGTCGGCAAAAGTGTCTTTTAAAGATCAGATCGCATTTTTTAACATGGTTTTCTTATCCTTTCGACTGGTTTTTGCTCCAGACGAACAAACCACCATTTCTAAGTCTAAAACCCTCAATTTAAAGGCTTCTAATCATCTAGATCGCCCATAGGATCGTCTTTTCAAGTCCCGATCGTTGTTTTAACCGTAGAAATCCGTCAGATTGGGTAACGATTCGTTTTATCCTACTGGTTTAATATTTTGTGAATTAAATCTAGTTCTGATTGTAATACTATGATTATGGGTATTGATTATTGCCTAGTTGATAACTAGGGATTGTTAGAAACGAAGAACTTGTTGTTTTGATGGTTAAATCTTCGTTTTGAAGCCGGGATAATGTCCGGTTGTTATGAAACCCATATCATGGTGTGATAACCAGTAGGAATGGGTAGATTATGGTATTAAATGAAATATGGATTATGATCCATGAGTTAAATGATGAATTGATGTTAAAAATTATTAACAAGTTATGATCTTAAATGAATTTTTAATAATAAAAATGATTAAAGATCGTAACAAATATAATTGAACATCAATTAATTGATGAAATGCCTAACAGAGGCATGAAATATGATTAATTGTGATAATTGACTAAAACTTTCTAAAGATAGTAAGATAGAGTCAATTATGTGATAAATTGACTTTGAGAAAGTCAAACCAGTCAAGTGAGTTGAACTTGATTATATGTGTTATATGTATTGAATATAGTTGTATATGTGTGAATATGCAACTAGGTATTGACGGTGAAAGTCAAGGGATAAGCCACAGAAGTGGAAAAGAGGTTGTAGGAAGTGAACAACCGCTTGAACCAGGTAAGTTACTCAACTTACTGTAACATTACATATAAGTAGTAGAAAGAGTCTACTTGCGTATTTGATATATGTGAATAATGTTAAATATGTGATTGAAACTATGGGATGAGAAATCCTTTAGTTTGTGTTTGTTAAGTTTCAATGGGAAACGTATATGCAATATATTTGCATTAGAATAACTGGATGACCCGGTGATTGATTAATATGATTTGGTGTTTATAAAATAATGGGGCATAACTTGATTAATGAATCTAATGGAATTATAAGACCTTTGAGAAGGCATTATTAGTTTCAAAATGAATGTTATGCTTGTGTGGTGTGCATAATATAAATGCATTAAAATTTAGCCGGATGAGACGGTGAAATTGATTTAATTGTTGAACCACAATTGTGTGGCTAATTTGTTAATCCGGGAACTAAATTGTTGAACCACAAATGTGTGGCTAACCGGGTAATCCGGGAACTAAATTGTTGAACCACAAATGTGTGGCTAACCGGTTAATCCGGGAACTAAATTGTTGAACCACAAATGTGTGGCTAACCGGTTAATCCGGGAATTAAATTAAATATGACTCCACAATGGTGGATAGCCAGAGGTGCTGGCAATTGTCTAGATGGAAGTACCGGTGGGTGAACATATTAGACTTGATAAATATGACTCCACAATGGTAGATAGCCAGAGGTGCTGGCAATTGTCTAGATGGAAGTACCGGTGGGTGAACATCTTAGACTTGATAAATATGACTCCACAATGGTGGATAGCCAGAGGTGCTGGCAATTGTCTAGATGGAAGTACCGGTGGGTGAACATCTAAGACTTGATAAATATGACTCCACAATGGTGGATAGCCAGAGGTGCTGGCAATTGTCTAGATGGAAGTACCGGTGGGTGAACATCTTAGACTTAATAAATATGACTCCACAATGGTGGATAGCCAGAGGTGCTGGCAATTGTCTTAGATGGAAGCACCGGTGGGTGAACATCTTAAGACTTGAATTATTTATGATATCACAAATGTGTGAATAGTCAGATGTGCTGACAAATAGCTATGGTGGAAGTACAGGAATGTGAACACCATAGTGTAATTTTGATTAAGTTATTGTGAGCAATAGTTGATGATTGGTAATATGATATTATTACCTTGTGAGAGTCAATTCGAATAGAAATGACTCAGTTTGAATATTGATTGTGAAAAATGTATTTATACATTTTGTTGTTGAGAAACCATTGGGGTTACTTACTTAGTTCATATGAACTAATTGTGACTTATATGTGATGTTACAGGTCAAAGATAGATATGCATTGGGCCATCAGATCGGGCACGTTGTGAAGTAGAACCAAACGTTATGTAAATCTTTGGTGAGATCAAATTTAAACACACCAGTTTTTATTAATCATAAATGTAAATGATTGAAATTAAGTGTGTTTAACTTATAAAAATGAAATTTCACGCTTCCGAACATTATTTTTACGATAAAGTTTAAACTGGGACCAAGATTGGACACGTGTAATCGTGTGCAAGGTTTGGGTGTTACAGTACACTTCCGATAACGGGTATTATATATCATTTGCATAATCATAAGTTACATAGCAAAATCAAATCTCTCATCACAAACTCCATACAATTATATATACATATAAACATAAAATTATACAAAATTGAAAAAACAAAATTTAAAAGTTTTAGTGGCCAAAATTAAATAAACAAAACTTTATATTATATAAAAGTTTTAGTGACCAAAATCGAAAAAACAAAACTTTATATTATATAAAAGTTTTAGTAGCCAAAATAAAAAAAAAACACTTTAAAAATTTTTAGTGGCCAAAATCGAATAAACAAAACTTTATATTATATAAAAGTTTTAGTGATCAAAATCGAAAAAACAAAACTTTACTATTAAGTTTTAGTGGCAAAAATCGAAAAAACAAAACTTTATATTATATAAAAGTTTTAGTGGCCAAATTCGAAAAAACAAAACTTTATATTATATTAAAGTTTTAGTGGGAAAAATCGAAAAAACAAAACTTTAAAAGTTTTTGTGGCCAAAATCGAAAAAACAAAACTTTATATTATATAAAAGTTTTAGTTACCAAAATCGAAAAAAACAAAACTTTACTTTTAGTGGCCAAAATCGAAAAAACAAAACTTTATATTATATAAAAATTTTAGTGACCAAAATCGAAAAAACAAAACTTTAAAAAGTTTTAGTGGGCAAAATCGAAAAAACAAAACCTTATAATATATAAAAGTTTAAGTGGTAAAAATCGAAAAAACAAAACATTAAAAGTTTTAGTGACCAAAATCAAAAAAACAAAAACTTTATATTATATAAAAGCTTTGGTGACCAAAATCGAAAAAACAAAACTTTACTATTCCTTTCAGTTGGTTTTTAATATATATATTAATATGGTTAGGCATGTAAATAAACCGAACAAACACGAAAAATGCTTGTTTTTGTTCGTTTGTTTAACTTTAACCGAACAAATGATCGAACACAAACATTTAAACGAACGGGATTTTCTTGTTCGTAAACGTTCGTTAAGAAACTTAGTGTGTTCAGTTCATGTTCGTTCATTAATAGTATAAACAAACAGTTCACAAATATAAACCAACATAACTAAATGAACATAAATGAACCTAAACAAACATAAATGAATACAAATAAAGAAACTTAAGCATACATAATTAAACAAACATAAACTAACACGCGAGTTCTAAACTTGAATTGATATTAGCCCATTTCAGTCAATAAATTCATTAAAATTTGGGTAAAATAAAAATGTCACAAGCATGTTAATTTGTAAAGAAGACGTATATATAACTGATTTATTAAAATAAATGAATTGATTTATTAATAAAAATAAATAAATGAACATAAATGAAACCAAATGAACAAATATAAACAAACATAAACGAACGTTCATAAACGTAAATAAACGAACGAGATGTATGTTCATGTTCATTCGTTTAATTAAATGAACAAAAATTTTGTTCATGTTCGGTTATTTACTAACATAAACGAACTTTTTACTGAACGATCAACAAACGATTAACTGAACGTTTAGTTCATTTACATGCCTAAATATGGTTTACATAGAAACATCAAATAAAAACATCTTTCTCCTTAAAAACATAAAAAACTTATTTTTTAATCAGGATTTTTTTAGTTTTTTATTAAATTTTTTTTTAATAGATTTTTGTTTTTATATTTTTAGAAAAAGTTGTGTTTTTAGTAGACCCTTATCAATCATTCAAAAGAAAATTATAAAGAAAATACAGACATTTAAATCCAAAATAATGCTTGGTGTAAAACTTGATGTTGATAAAGATTGAGGTTATATCTAGGGGTAGTGTTATCTACCCCAACCCAAGTGGCAAAAACAAGACCTTCCTTGTTGATTATTATCAACCACAAATTATTTTCAATTGTCCATATGGTATGGTATTATATTGGTAGACTTAGTATATACTTCTATTCAATTTTTGCTTCATTAATTACCGAGTACTAATTAATGCCAGAACAAACATTGTATATATGGAATTCATAATATAATTAATAAGAGATTGAAATCATATTGATCTTGTCTTGTATATATCCGAGTTGAAAATTAAGTCGAAAACGATATAAGAATTTGTTTGTTTTTTCTTTAATAAGACTTTGTCTAGGTTGGCAATAATTAATTAATTAATTAATTTGATTTTTAATTTTATAGATACATAAAAAAAATATGCATCTTCGTTTTAAGAAAAGAGACATGATATGTGTGTGTATTATTCACAAACTCATGAGATGTATGAAATAATTAGAGCTATAATTAGAGGCCGCAAATGAGGCTGGCCTAGATGTATATCATGTCTTGCGGTAACACTCATTAGTAATTATAATAACTTGATATCCTAGCTATTAATTTATTTTAAGTATAAACTAGGAAAATTATTTTATTTTAAGCATAAATTTCAATTTTAAGTGTCAATATGACTATTGTTTTAAATGTAATACATGATACGGTAATTTAACCTATTTTTCTTGTGCTATGTGTCATCTAGGTTTTATAAATTAGATGCAGGTGTTATTGAATGTGCCCCTATATTCATATTTTAACTTTTAATATAACATCATGCGTGTGTAAACTTTTTGTTACAAAATTATATGTTATATAAGGGGGCATATAGTGTCTAGCCTTGGACTCATATTACATTAACTTTTTTTGAACGACGAATGTCTCAATCGTGTGAACCCACTATTTCCAGGTCATGTCAACATGCAAGCTCTAGTTACATTGACCTCCCATGAGCCACCACATCCACCTTAGGAGAAAACCCAACTGGGAAAACCCCCTAAGCCCCCTCAAACCCCTATTTCGTTGTGGGAGGGTTTTGAACCTAAGACTTTTCATTTGAAAAAATCATGAGGTACCATTGAGGCAATGCCTCATTGGTTCATATTACATTAATTATTACTTAATATGCTCGTTTATTTAGCTAGTAAATCTAATTAAGTTTGTTGTATAAAACTAGAGTTTGGTTTGAGTTTGATTAAGCTCAACTTATATTGACCCAAATTAGACACAAAATAAAGGTTACTTTTTTTTCCTTGTGTTGCTAATTTGACGCAAATTAGACATAAAACTAAGGTTTCTTTCGGATGAAAAAGTGTAAAAATATGAGTATAATTTTGTGACGCATTTTATTGTGTCACAATTTTTTGTAGCATTTTTTTTTCTTTCTAGTAGTTAATCAAGCCAGTTTTTGTTGATTTAAATACATCCACTCACTTGTACAGTTAGAATTTCCCAAGATTAGATTAATGAGGATAAATCCTAAAATGTAACCAAATATTATTATTACGTACAAAATAATGTAAGGGAATTAAAATAGCAAATTTCAAAAGAGAAAACAAATCAGTATTGAATTCGACTAGTCAATACATTCATGTGAATTGATAGGTAAAACCTTCAAAGCAAGCGATATGATCAGGTCCCCTAAAAACCTTAATAAAAATTCCGTTATTTTCAATGAATTGATTATCATTTTTGTTCTTCTATATATTTTTTTTCGTGGAATATTTATTAGTTTATATGTAACCATCACATCCTCTTTTACTTCATATACGTGGTTGTCATGTAAACAACTATTATCATAACTCTCTCTTCAGATACACATGTGTAACCACAACCTTCATTTCACTCCACGATTCCACGTATACATGACGTAAACAACTATTCTCATAACCACGTCTTGACATATATATCTGCAAAACATCATTGTCTACTCACTTCATCACCATCTTCATTTTCTCTTTATTCCTCTCATGTCCGTTACCGAGCTCATGCCTTAGCTGTTAGACCATGCGCAGCGGCAAGGCCGCTGGCCTTGTGGGATGGCGGGCACCGGCGGGAACGAAATTGTGGGTTCAGCGGGTACCGCTCCCCGCTCCACCCCTCTCACACAACCAGCGGGAATGATTTTTTCTTCTCTCACATATTTCCAGTAGGGTTTTAAGATTTTCAGTGAGGCGATGACATGGCAGAAAATTTCAATGGGGAGGGATTTTCAGTGGGGTGACCACTGTGGATAGTCTTATGGGTGGAGTGGCATAGTCAGGGGCGTGACATGTTGGAGAAATTCGTCAAAATCACTTGGAAATCTATCGGATCGTTTATGAATCACTATCCAAAATCAATATTTCTTCTCTTTCGAGTTCAAGGAAACTTGATTTTGGGATAATCCAATAGAAAGAATCAAAGATACGAATTTCGATTGATCTTGAAAAGTCTTCGAATTCGTTTCTATATTCATCACCAACCAACCGCAAGTTAATTATTGGCGGTTGGTTTTGGCGGATGAAATCGCGGGTCAAGTCACGGGTCAAGGCAAATTCCAAACATAACAAATAAGTAAATTTCGTTTAGGTTTCGGGGCGTTGCCCCGAACCCCACAAGGGGCGCTGTCCTTTGGACCCTACTAGAGGCGCGGCCCCCTGACCCCCGCGCTTAGTCAGGAGCTTAGAAATATTAAACGATTATGCACTCCGTATTTCCAATTCTTTAATATTCATTTACATCCAATTACACTAAAATATACAAACATGACGCGGCCCCCTGACCTCCGTGCTTAGTCAGGAGCTTAGAAATATTAAACAATTGTGCACTCCGTATTTTCAATTCTTTAATATTCATTTACATCCAATTACACTAAAATATATCTCTGCGGTTCAAAAAAAAATACAAACATGACACCCTTCACCACATCCGGTCAACATGATGCTGATGCTCACTGCATTCACCGTAAGTTTAATAACTAAGTTAGAAAGGACAATGCCAAAAATAAAAAATAAAAAAGGTGGTGTACCATTCAAAAGTTACCACACATAATTTAAACACCTTACACGTTACAACTGTCTTTGGTCAAACGCTTTTAATTATAATATATACTTTCTTTGCTATAAATATTTAATAATAATAGTGCCTTTTGGATTTAGCATGAGAGATCCTTTAATTTAAGTCTATCTTTAATTGTACCTATTCATTTTTGTAATAGTTTTAGTTTTAATTTTTTATTTTTCAGATAAACGTGTTTTAGTTTTATTTTTGTGATGACTAACATTTTTATTTTTAGTACATGTTAATTTCGGTAATCGGTATTGCTTCGTCCTCGCTTAAAAATTTCCGTCCACCTATATTTGAATTATTTGCCATGTCATCTTTATTTTGATTGGCTATAAAAGCCCCAATAGTATGTGACAGGTTTTTTAATTCTCGATAATCAATTAAAAGAAAAATCAAACATAACATATATGTGGCTATGTGCTATGAATACGATCGCTACAACATACGCATACAATCTCAAAAGTATTTTTATTTTGATGCCAAGAATCATACATTTTTACATATATAAACAAAACGTTATATTTACTTTAAATTAACATCCTGCATTACAATTATTAGATTATATATTAAAATACTTGAAACGTGATCAATGTTTATATAGTATAGATGATCACTTATTTGGGTGTAGTATTGAAGAAATATAAGGGAATTGTTTTGACTACAAATTTTTAAAGGATTTGGTTGTTCTTTAACAAAAATTAACAGAAAACATATTATGGGGGTTTAGCCACTTTCATTTTCTTCTGTTGAAATGAAGATGGAAACCAATTAGTGAAGGCTACATTATGATGGTGGTGAACAATGGTGTGTTAGCTAGAGAAAGAGCGAGTTGAGGAGAAAGAGAGGTGTGATGTGGGGTTTATGTGAGAAAGTCGATCCTCATGAATTTTTTTATGTTATATATACGATCTAATCTTGGCTTATTATTAAAAAGTTGTCTCTGAACCCTTATAAATTTTGACGACCCAGAAGAAGCCTAATTTACAATCATTTGATAACCAAACTAATAAAACTAGTACCTAAATAGCCTAATATGCACTACATGTGATGAAGCTCTGTTGTTTTATAGAGTTTTTATCTATATCTGAGTTTCTGAAAATTGTGTTTATTGATCTTGGTCGAACCTTAGGAGTTGGTCTTTTATCCACCACTTATTTGTTAGATAGTTATATTTTCATTTCATTTAGTCATTACTATATATATATATATATATATATATATATATATATATATAGTTTGTATTATGTGAAACCTGACCTTAAAAAGAAAACCTTCAAACCCTATCTGGACCGTTCATTTGGAATCTTGAAAATCAACATGTGTTCCGTATTAACTCATATTAAAATTGATTTTTTTATTCAAAATCTATTTTTTTATTCGGGTTTAACGTAGGTGTCTATTCCATTTAGTAACGTATGATAATTTAGACTTAAACCACCATAAACAAAACAAAGATGAGGTTATTAAATTTGAGAGTTTTGCTTATAAATTTTGGTTTTATTAAATTTGAGAGATTTGATTCCAGATTTGGGTTTCTGTTTTAATTCAAACGATTGGTTGTCGGTGGGAAAGATTTTGAGAATACTTTTTTTTGATATTTTTTGTAACATAATTGTGAAAATTTTGCATGATTTTATGTTTTTATGAAAAACTGTATAGAATTCGTGATAAAAGATTTAATTTTGTTATGTAACTTATGTTTTTACAAATGATATATAACACACGTTCTCAGAAGTGTACTTTAATAATCTGCCGCAACGCGCAAGGGGATTACACCTAGTTTAGATATAATAAGGGTGTGGCTAAATGTACCCCTCTTTTGAACTTGTCATACCCCCTCCCCTAAAATATTAAATATAAATTTGTTAAAATCAACCCTTCAACTATATAACACAACCAAAATACAGCAAATATTATTTTTACTTTAAATTCTACTAAATGTATCCCCTCTTACTTGTCACACCCTATACAAAATATAAAATTAAATTCATCCAAAATCAGATTTAATTGTATGAACCCTAGTTCCTCTTTGTTCAAATTCGATTGAACTGAGGCCCGATTGTTGTTACAAACATAGGGCTTTCATTCCTCGAACAAAAACGAGTGTAATTGTATATAAAACACCTACCTTAGCTAACCAATTCATGTTCGTTGCTTGATGAACCGAAGTCGAACCGCCGGGTTCTTCCGTGCCTTTTTCTTGATTTGTTTGAGATTGTGAATAGCTTTTGTTTAGGCAGAGAGTTTCGCAGAGGTTAAAGAATTGTTTGGGTTCAATTAATTTTGAGTTTTATGCTCGTTTTAATAGACTTTGAGTTTAAGTTCGACTATGGTTTTTTAGGCTTAGATTTCGTATTTATTTGATTTTTAAACGATGAATTGATGATGATAATGATTCCGTGATGTTTGAGTTTTGTAAAAACAGTCCCTCACGTTTTTTTTTAAAGGTTTATGGATCTTTTTAGTTAATTAAAAACATAAGGTTTACTTGTATATATTTAAAAAACTTAAGAAGGGGGTACGACAAGTAAAAAAAAATACAAAAGAAGATATATTTAGCATAACCCTTAATTATAAATTTGAAAGTTGTACAAAGATTGAAATGTCATTTTACTTGCACAAAGCGACCTACCGAAATAGAAGTTTAACATTTACTTTTACAACGACCACGAAACAAACTATTCTATATTTCCTCGTACGTCAATAAGCATGTGTGTATATATAAAGACGTATATATGGTCACCATGTTAGGCTTTGTAGGTGAAGACAATGGAGCCCCAAAAATTCTCAATTGCAGTCGATTCCGATCACAAAGCCACCGAATTCCGGCTACTTTCTCTGTCGTCGCCCCACATGCGAGCCTTCCACCTGGCCTGGCTCTCTCTCTTCACCTGCTTCTTCTCCACCTTCTCCATTCCACCCCTTCTCCCCATCATCCGCCAAGACCTCAATCTCTCCCCTTCCGATGTCGGTACCGCCGGAATTGCCGCATTCGCCGGCTCCATCGTCTCCCGTCTCGCCATGGGTCCCGCCTGCGACCTCTTCGGCCCACGCCTCGCCTCTACCATTCTCTCCCTTGCCACTGCTCCCGTCCTCCTCTCTGCCCTCTTCATCTCCACTCCGCTACAGTTCATCTTCCTTCGATTTCTTGTCGGGTTCTCGCTTGCGAACTTTGTCGCAAACCAGTTTTGGATGAGCTCTATGTTTTCAAGCTGCACCGTTGGACTGGCCAACGGTGTGGCTGCTGGATGGGCCAACGTGGGCTCTGGACTCACCCAGTTGGTAATGCCAATTATCTATTCAATACTAAACACAAACTTTAATCTAACGGAGTCCGTCAGCTGGCGGACTGCGTTAGTAGTGCCTGCCATCTTTCAAGTGGTGATGGCACTAATGGTCTTGGCTTATGGACAGGACCTGCCAGACGGCACATACATAAACATCAAAAAGCCCAAAAACAGCTCTAAAGATAGCGCAATCGGAGTGTTTTTTAATGGGATAACGAATTATAGAGGTTGGGTTTTGGGTTTAACGTACGGATACTGCTTTGGAGTGGAGCTCACCATGGATAACATAATCGCTGAGTATTTTTATGATCGGTTTGGGGTAAACATGGAGACGGCTGGGGTGATAGCGGCTAGTTTTGGGTTTGCGAACTGGGTGTCTCGGCCGACGGGTGGGGTGGTTTCTGACAAGTTAGGGAAGCGGTTCGGGGTGAAAGGGAGGTTGTGGGGGTTGTGGGTGGTGCAGACGGTGGCCGGGTTGATGTGTTTATGGTTGGGTCAGGTTAGTTCCGTGTGGGGTTCGATTGCAGTGATGTGTGTTTTTTCGTTTTTTGTTCAAGCTGCGTCTGGCCTTACGTTTGGAGTGGTTCCATTTGTTTCTAAAAGGTAACTAATTTTTATGTGACGTATGGTGCACTTTTACATACATATGCATTTTAATTAAAAATCATAAACACACGCTGAGAACGTCATCATCACTTTATCACTCATACATACATACATACATACATACATACATACATACATAATTTGACTTCATTCTTAATATACCACCGAGTAAACTCTCCTTTGCGTTACCCAGACAAATTAAGAAAGTGATTAGTATTGTTGGTACAATGATATTCCATTTTGGCTCTTCTTGTGGACTTTTATGCTTGGGCCTAGGAACATAAATTAAATTATTGTGAACCACACATTAAAATCATTAAAACTTATTTTTTTTTTATTTTAAACTTATTTGTGTATACAATTTTAACGTAAGCCATACATTTAGTTTCAAGATTAAAAAGAGATGACAGAGACTGAGTTTAATAAGATTTAGCTCTATAAAATTAAGCTATCATAAAGATATAATTTATATATAACTATATGATTATGTTCATTTGAGAACCAAAACAACTATTAATGACCATATATTTAAAAAAAAATTAAAGCATAAAGGATTTTCATTTATGTTATATAAACATGTGCCTATAAATGATTTTTTTATGTTTTTAACAACTTGTTTTTTATTTGAATGTATTTGTGTGTATCTGTATACACACACATGTATATATTTATATTTATATTGGAGATAGAAGTAATTATAACCCTCTTTATTACGTTAACCCGTATAACTCCGGTAAGATAAAGCCAAATTTTTGATTTTTTGAACGTAACACATTTAGAATACTTATAGTTTATTCTTTTATGAGTTTGTGTAAATTCATCACCCGTTAAGCGATAACAATGTTGTAAGTTTTGGGTCTAAAACAATTACAATGCTGTAACAAAAAACTTACAACGTTGTTATTGCTTAAACGGTGATGAATTTACACAAACTCATAAAATAATAAAGTACTTAAAATGTGTTACAATAACAATAATGTTCAAAAAATTCCAAGATTTGGCTTGATTACGGGTTAACACAATAAGAGCGTGTTACAATTACTTCCCATCCCAATACACACACATGTGTGTGTACATACATAAATATATATGTACAAAACAAATAACAACCTAAATATGGATATATGTATTACGTTGTTGACGCAGATCAATGGGAGTGATATCAGGGATGACCGGGAGCGGAGGGACGGTGGGTGCAGTGGTCACACAATTGCTACTGTTTTCAGGTTCAACCAAAATATCCACACAAACTGGGATTTCAGTTATGGGTGTTATGATGATAATTTCAAGTCTTTCACTCACAACCATCTACTTCCCTCAATGGGGTGGCATGTTATGTGGCCCTTCTTCCCACCACCAATCCTACCAATTGCTAGCCTGATAAACTACTAGCTTGCAGTGATGTATAATTAGTGCCTTAATTGTACATTAGTTATTAAATTTGTTTTATATGGAACAAAATTATGTAGCTAAATACTTCGTTTTTAAAAATTAGACATCATATGAATGATGAATCTAGTGTTATTAGATACATTCTTGTGATCTTGCTTTGTGAAATGATAAACCATATCAAAAGGCGGAAAAAATATTCGAGGAGGTCAAGGTGCTTAGCTTCTTATGGATCAAGCATATATCAAAACTAAATTGGTTAGATTCGAATCAATTGTGTAGTTTTAATTTAATGTACAATCTTTAATTTCCTATCTTTTGTTTTTTGTTGTGTTTGTGCCTTTAGCTTCTTGCTTGGGCCTTTTTTAATATATCTCTGGCGTTCAAAAAAAAATTTTAATTTATGTCTTGAATTTTATGATGTAATATAGTAAATTAAAAAACAGCACGTTATTTTTAAAACTCGTTATAGGAAAACGAAATTCAAAGCTTACTTTTTTCAGTTATAAATTAAATAAAAAAATAAATCACACATATATATGTGAGTGAGTGATTGATTGTCTCGGTAAGAAAA
Source organism: Mikania micrantha (assembly GCA_009363875.1). Taxonomy (NCBI): domain Eukaryota; kingdom Viridiplantae; phylum Streptophyta; class Magnoliopsida; order Asterales; family Asteraceae; genus Mikania; species Mikania micrantha. The sequence continues at coordinate 104,142,113 of CM018680.1, forward strand.
AACAAAATTATAAATGCTAAAGTCAGTAATGTAGCATCAATAAATACGTTTGCAAACTCAAGCGTGCAATAAACACACAAAAAAAAAAACAACTAAATATCTAAATATATCACACGTGTAAGTGTGTTTCACTAAGAAAAAAAAGGTTATATATATTAAAATCATTAAAAATTAGGGTTTTCTAATAAATGTAATAATAATAATAAAAAAAAAGTGCATCTAAAAAATGTTCCGTTGCCGGGACTTGAACCCGGGTCTCTCGGGTGAGAGCCGAGTATCCTAACCAACTAGACTACAACGGAATTCTAGTCTATGTTTTTTAACTCCACTATATATCTCAGTAACATTTAACAAGGACTGTTCTTAATATTTAAATGACCACACCTTATAAAAACTTGCATTCTTGGATCGTGTAGTCGCGATACCATAACATATTCCCAACCATATTTATATTCTTGGTTAAAAACATATCTATCAAACAAATTAAACAAATAAAATTTAAAATTGTTTATTTTAAATAAAATATCATTTTTTTTTCTTTTTTAAAAATTTAAATTTAACATATGATGTAATCATCCATCATTTTTATTTCACACTGCCAACCATGATTATTATATTTTATTTAATTAATTTTTTTTTTTTTTTGTAGAAAAGGTTTAGAAGAAGCATATGAATTCTTAGGTAGTTTTGTTTCTCTTGTTTCCATAGGTGTCAAAGATATATGATTTCCAAAGAAACTTAAGTTTCATCTCTATTCGAGAGTTCTTTGAGTTGATATCGGACCGGTCAACTATAAAGTTGCATAGGAGCCATGTGATGTACAAAGTTCTGTACAAAAATAAATAAATAAATAAATAAAAGGTCGTACTAGAAGGTGCCACTTTAGCGGATTCATGTCACCACTTCGACTTTCATTTTAGTGGTGAACCAAAACAATCCCACATGGCCACATAAACGTTTAACACCCCCTTAAATCCTCTAAAATCACTTTTTGCAAAAAGATCTGAATCAGTAGCATAATGTCATATGATGACTAGAATTGTCAACCAACTCATCCTCAAACAAACAAATATAAAGACAGTCAAGTGTCGATCAACACTCCGAAGTGAACCTAAGATGCGGTTACAAATTTCATAGATAGTTTTAAAAAAGAAAAAGAAACTTAAATGGGCTAACCAGTGTTCTTTAGACAATAAAGAAGAAAATAACAACCTAAAAAGTTCCAAGGACTAAACAATTACAAAAAAAAAATGTCCATTAACCGTATCCCAGTTTCAACAACAAAAGTATAGCCGACCCACTGAAATCCAAGTGACTTCTACCCTGCTGCAGCTTGCAGCAAACCACTATTCAAGATTATGTTCTCCAGCGTGAGGTATTAAACTGAAAATGTCAAGCGTGTAACAACAATACACATTTTCAGGTATAATCGTTCACCAATCCCATCTCAAGCAATGAAAGTACAATCTTGAGTAAAATTTAATTTTATTTAAAGGAAATGGAATTGAAATCCATAGGTTGTTTAATAGAAACAAACACAACTATCCCAAATAATCAATAACTAAAATTATCCCTTTCTAAAGTGCAAGCATGAAATGAAAGGCTTGACATACCATTTATCTTGTTGTACATCTCTGAAAATTAAGCCATCCTCAACAGAATCAGAACGAGGTCTAGTAGTGAAAAAAAAGCAATTTAACTCGCGTTGGTACTTTCATCTGTTTCATGTATAATTATTTCTTTGTTAATTTCCTTTTGTTCAAGCTTTTCAGATTCTTCATCTCCAGTTTTCAGGGAATCAGTTTTCGGAATTTCAACTGGAGGATCAACAGAAGCATCCAAATTTCCTTTGGGGGTGGATAAAAGACTTTCACCATTTTTACCAAGGTTAGATTTTAACCATGCAAACTGTAAGTTGTGACCGTTCAAACATTTACCATTTATATATGCTTTTTCAGCTGAATGCCGGGTTGTGAAGTGTACACAAGCTAAATATTTGTTGTTTCCAGGGTCAATTTTGCTATCAGCAGGCTCTAGATCATCGTCTAATTCCACCTTAGAAAGATCCCCAAATTGTGAAAAGTGTTCCTTCAAAACTGCAACCTGAAGAAACATATATATTTATATAAGAAGTCCAACAAAAATCAAAGCCATATATTAATAATAATGACAAAAATAATGTGTTTACATTGGCAAGATCAATTGGCAGAGATGAAATGATCTTAAATGCAGTGGGACGATTGTCCAGTTTGAACCGATTGGTAGCTACTGAGGGACCAATATTCAGCAATGGGCGTGGTGATGGTTTCAACACTGGTGGTTCTTGAAGTGCAACCACAGCCATTGATTTGGATCTTTGTGGCACAGCAGATTCCTTAGATTTGTTGCCATTACCTGTCATTTCAGCTCCAGAAGAAGATAACATAGTTTCAGTTTTTTTCAAATCACTTCCTAGTTTCTGTTTTTTCGCCACCTGTTCAGGTTCTATTTCAACTTTTGGAGCTGTAGCCTGCAGACAAAAAAAAATATAAATCGTTTCATAAAATAATTCATATTAATAAGATTAAAATAATATTTACTTGTTTCTCAAGTTTGTCTAACTTGCGGCGGAAATCAATTCTCTTCTGATCAAGCATTTCTTGTTTCTTGCGAAGTTCTTCCTTCAAAACCTCTAAATTCTCAAGCTTCTTTTGTGAAGGTGGAGGTGGTTTTGGGGAGCTGAGGATCACAGGCTTTGGGTGATCAGAAGCAGGGGCAATTGTGTCACTGTTTGATGATGGAACTGGAGTGCCATGTGGAGGTACAGATGGCATCGTATAACCAGTTATTATTCCATTTACTGGAATGTTATCACGATTAGCCCACCATAGCTTAATAAAACGATTACCCATCACAGCATCAGGTGCCATTAAAGCAGCTTCTGCTTCTTCTCGTTTGGAAAACTGAACAAAAGCGCGTTCAGTATTTAAAGGTATGCGAATATCAATAATTTCACCAAATTTATGAAAATGTGAAATTAGGGTTTCCCTTCTGTTCTGTTGGAGTGGAATACCATTCACAAATAATGTACATTGTGCCTTTTGAGAAGGCTTACGGGCATTTTTTCCATTTCCAATTTGCATTTTCAGAGATGAATTTCCATTGTTTTGTTTGTCAACTAATGGTCCCTGTTTTTCAATTAAAGAACTTGCTATAGAAACCATATTTCCTCTCATTTCTGTTTTGTTTTTTGTACTGTTAACTCTTCCCATAACAATTCCACCACTTTTGACCACCTGTTCATCAGAGCCATCAAGTGGGCCAACACGATGATCACCAGACGGGCCTGGATCCAACAAAGACCCACTTTCCTTTGTGTTAGAATGCTTTAAAGATTGCAATGCGGTTGATGTTTGAGAATCATTTCCCCATAGAGGTTGATCCGGATCATAAAAGTCAGAACCAACACCATCAGCTGAATCAATGAATACTTCATTTAATCCTGGTCCGCTAGGACCCAATCCACGTTTGCTACTTTTTCCATGTGATGATTTGAATAGGTTTGTTGGGGCGCCAGAGACAGGTAGAGGCACCGGGCCTCCAGGCCCACCTGCTGCTCCAGGCATGTTTGCATTTTGAAGGGATATTGGGAGATTGAACTGTGAAAGGCTCTGTAAATTGTAAAATAACAAAAACATTCCAGGTATGAACTTTGAAAATGATAGTGTTTTATATTATTCAATCATGTTTAGCAATTATATACATTTAGAATAAAGCATACCTGAACATCTTCAACAACAATACGGTTAACACCATGCTCCATTGGACACATGTCACCTCTTAAACAAAAACCTTGTTCCTCAAAATCTCTACACCGCTGACGTGGAAGTCCCAAACCCATACTCATAGAAGGATTAATAGATCTATAAGCGCCTTGCAAACCAAGAGAATGTAGCGGGTCCAGACCACCATTTGGTAAGCCTGGAACCAATGCAAATGCGCCCCAGGATGGACCATATGCATTTGAAACAGTTGACAAACCCCTCCCACCAAACAGACCAGGACCCATCTGCGAAGCAATATCACGTTGAGTCCAAACACCTGAGTCCCTTCCTCTACCCCTGATTGAACCAGGGTCTCCCCTAATCCTCTGGTTCAAATCCAGAGATCTCCTCTTGTCAAACTTGGTATCAACAGGGTTGAAACTGTAATTTTTCCAAGTTTCATTTGACTGAGATCCCAATTCCTTGTAAATATGCCCATTTTCTAAAGATTTGTTTCCTCTTTTATATGGTTTAGGAAAAACTTGTTCAACAGCTTCTCTCTCTTGTGATTGAGACCTTGCGTCATCTCTTCTACGATGCTTATGGTTGCGATCGTCGTCATCATCATCACTGATTTCTTTCTCATCAGGATTGCTTTTAGATATGGAAGGTAAATGACCCGGTTCTTGAGCTGAAGCTTTAAGCTCCATTTAATGATTATGATAAGTAGTAATAGTTGAGAATATTTTATGGCTGACAAGGAGTAATAGTTACTAGTTGAACCTGAAATATTTAGGGGCCAACATAAGATGTTGTTAAATTCAGAAGTGGTAAAGCATTAGAAATTAGGCCAACATAATATGTTGGGATACAGTGCTGTTTGCTCTTTGCCAACGATGTAGATTGATTACTGAGTCTATGTCAGATGTTGGTCAATGAAACTGAAGTACCCAAGACTAGGCTAAAACATAGTTCATGCATTAAGAATGTAGAATTAACATTACATAATTAATAATAGCTAATAAGAAAAGAGAATTGCAATTTGCGAATAAAGTAGCTACTTGTGTGTAGAAGCAAAATTGCAAAATCCTACCAGAGTTAAAACATAGCTTTCTACAGAAGTAACAGAGCTACTGCAAGACCAAAAAATTTTAAGGAAAATGTTGGGAATTTAAACATGTACATTATGGAAAATTGTGCAAGTTGAGGAGGTACGTGGAGTGTAGACATATGAAGTTGGACAGACTAGAACTGAGAGGGATAATATTAGGGTCTGCAAACAAAAGATAAAATGATTTAACAACAGCACTAGAAAAGACAGATCATCTCTAATAGACGTTGCTCGATAGGGCAAAAACGGAAAGTATGAAATTAACAAAAGAAAATAGTATGCAAGTGTTTAGAAACTCGGAATTTGTCTAGGTAAATGGTTTGATCAGAGGAACAGCAAAGGATACTATACATATCTGATATCCCCAAATCTTTGATTAAAAGATTGTATTATCTAATTTACAATTTCCTGTTCAAAATTTTCAGCATAACAAGACTTGCTCTTCATCATCATATGCTATTATTCAATATTGAGATTAAGAAATTTCTATCAAGTTCCTTAGGAGAGAAATAGAACAAAACTCACGGAAGACAAATGAGAGCATGAATAAGTTGGATAAAACAACTATTTATAATTTACTAACTAAATTTCAGGACATTAAACAAGACATTGGAGCCCCAAATTAGTTCCCAAGGATACTAAACAGCAGAGACAGTCAAGCGCGGATATCTGCGGTGCCGCAACTCTATAGACATCATCAATATAGAAAAACAATAATAATAGTACACAATCTACATTCAAATATTTCTGTGTAGAAGATGTTGATTGATCTCACGCAAACAAAAAAAAAAAAAGAATGAACTACGAACATCTTAACCAGCAATTTCAATCAATAGCATCAAATCAACAGATCGCATAGAGTTCCAAATCAATCAACAATCGTATGTTATAAACCATAACAATTTTACATAAATTACACAAAATCAACAGAACTTATAGAAACTAACCTCGGTTTAACGATTTCGCTTATTAGGGTTACGATTCTGTTCCTGCTTAATACATAATATAGCATTCTGAGCTCTGGTTCGTGTAAAAAATGACCAAGCTAATGTTTTACATGTGTATTCATAGGTGTCCGTCTGTATGTATATCGTCTTCTCCCCAAATTTTGCGGTTTCTCTCTCTAGAACGGAAGAAAGGTTTTACAGATATGAAAGGGAAAGGAAGAAAATGCTATTATTAAATGAACAATTTAAGCCCTCGTATTTTACGGTATGCACGCTTCTGTTTCACACTTTAGTAAAATTCAGAAAGACCCCTTGTATTTTGCAATAAGGATTTTTCTTTTCTTTTCTTTTTTTCTTTTTTGTGTTGGTCTCATTTGTGTCTTGTGATGTTTATGTTTTGCGTTTAACCTCTAGTCTTGTTTAATTAGCAATCAATGATTTTTTTCCAAAACTAATTAATTTCAGAAACAAATAAAAAGAATTATGATTAGCATGTACGAGTAAAAAATGTGAATGATGGAAAGATTTAGTGACTAAAAAGTAAATGGCAATATTTTATTTGAATGATAATAAAATTAAATAAAAAAGAAAAAGACACGAGGGATGATGATGTTGTGACTTGTGATCAAGCAAATAACCATCAATTCTCTATTCATTTGATGGAAGACCAAAATATTATAAAGAAGAGTAATCACATCGGCAATACATAAATACTTGTTAAATGACATAGGTCATATATATAGATATTTATCACCAGTGTGTGTATAAACAATAGCAATAATAATAAGACCTATTTAAACATGTTCATGAACTTATTTATATATATGTTACATGATAATACCTATTTAGTAAAACGAAAAAAAATTAAAAAAACAAGTTGTTTTAAAAATTTTAAAAATATAACAATAGTTTTACAATTTAACATGTCATTAAAAAAGTGTTTAAATGCATTTAAACATGTGTTTAACCAACTTTTAACAAATAACTACAATCTGTAAACAGATCAACATGTGACATTATTTTTTACCGTGTGTTAAACATCTAAACATACTTAACGCCACAAAACGTTTGAAACTTAAACAAAAAAACCTTTTAACTTTGCTTCTATATGACGTTAACATGTTTGTATAAAAACTAGGGATTTACCCCGCGCGTTGCGGCGGTAATCCCGTATTGAACAGAAAATAACACGATATTTAGTCAACTTGAATTTTACTAAAAAAGTTGTCATACCACTTTGTTGATATGAGTATTTGATCACGATGGCGGTAACATCATGAATATCAAACACAGACTAAAAAACTGCTCATAACGGGTGTTAGCCCGTCCTAAAACAATAAATTGAAACGTCGTAAAAGCAAGTGTGTCAATCGCAAAAAATATGAACCAAATATAAACACAAAACATAAAATAAATAAATATTTCATTATTATTACTTTTAATTAGTATCATTAAATTAGAAATGAAAATATTTGATAAATTTTTTAACGCCAGGGGATTTTCGCGTGCTAACCATAGTGAACGAACGATATTGAAAGGTCGATTCCTCGACAACTATAAAACCATATCCCCCAGATCAGAGGAAACTGAAACAATATCATGAATATCCCATTTTGTCGATATGAGCAATCCATCGCGACAACAGTAACAATATCATGAAAATCAAAACGTAGAATAAAACACCAAATGTAATGGCTGTCAATTTACATAATATTATTTTTCATTTATAAGCATTCAACAATAGCATACAAACACGAAGATAATCACGTGATGCTAAAAATCGTAAAACGAAAATAATAAAAAACTTTTGCATTCACAAAATTTAGTGTAAATAAACACAAATATAAGGATGGAAATAAAATTGAAAAATCAATGTTTGTTTGGTATACAATTATTACTTAATTACTAATTTTATTTAATTTTTATTATTAAAATAATAGCGAAGAAAAAACAAAGAAAAAACAAAGAAAAAAAAATGCAGGAATTGGTATTCGAACCCAAACTTCTTGATCCATTCGTGTTGGATTTAACCAGTAAGGCAACACAACAATTTTGAATTGCATTGAAATCGTTTTTATTTAACCGGTTATTATTATTAATTAATTATTTTTACTATTCATAGGCAATCATTACTGTTGCCTTTTGTATATATAGTAATAATAATTTAGCTTTCGTGTATTAATACTTGATAGGGATTACATATGTAGACAAAAAGAGGCATCACAAGATAAATAAATGAATAAACTCTTCGATTCTATCTTGACTTTCGAACTCATCTCCTCGTCGTACTTACCGGATTACCCTAAAGTCCGGCGACCTTGGCGGTGGCAACCACTACCGGATTCTATGGTGTCCTTCATTCACGCCTGAATCAAAATCCTTCAAATCTTCATGACTCATCAGCCTCATGCTCTACTCCCAACTTTCGTCTTCTGCAAATCAATCCCGACGACTGGATACTGCCGGTGAATACCATCACATCAACACAATCGACCGTGTTCGTCCCATTCTAAAGGTGACCCAACCTCCGCTTTGCGTTCGTGTACCGGGGCTGCTGCTGCTCCTTACCGGTTAACTACTCGTTAATTCACGTGATGGTTATGGTTATAGATTGCATATGTCTAAATAGTCCGAATATTAAGTATGTAAATTTTAATTCGAATCGGATAGCGCCTCATTCCTAAAACACATCGGGAAAACGAATCGGATCATGTCAAGATGATTGAATTAAGAAATCCGATTCGCACATAATCTAAATTGTTGCCATAGGAGGCCCCGGGGAGGGGCAAACCCGACATCCGTCCAGAGCCCATTTCTTACAACGGCACACAAATTTTAAAAATTCTTTTATATTATATACATTTACTTATATTTAAAAATATAAAACCATAAAATCACAAATTTATAATTCACCAGAGACATTTTTTTATTGGCTCGTCTGGGGCACTTGAATTTTTAGGACCGTCCCTGATTGTTACAACGGTGAACCTGCTCTAAAACCACGGGTAAGATTCGGTTGCCTGTCAGGTCATTCCAGCTCCCGTGTAGAAAATAAACAGAACTTGAAAGTGGATGAATTCGAAGTAATGAATTACACTTTTAAATAAATAATTTGATGGTTCACCCAAATTTTTGATTGAATAAAATTCAATTTTCAAATAAAATAACAAGTATGAATTTTGGGGTGATTTATGATGAACCAGTATTTTGATCAAATGTGAGATATGCTCCGGTCCCAATAGAAACTATTTGCAAGCAGTATTAAATTTTTATTTTTCATAAAATTGTCACAAAATTAATTATACGAATTTGACCAAATGTTTCAAGCTTGACCCAGCCAAGGCTACCGTTGAATCATAGAAACTTAAACAAATGTGCATCTCACACTCAAACAGAACAGGTATTATTCTGATGGTTGATTGTCACATATTTCCAAGATCGGTTCATCCCTATGGAGTATTCAGACAAATAGGGTTTGAATTAGATAGGGTCATCTCTCTACATTTCAATAATCTTGGAGTATTCAAACGAAGAAAGTATTTCTCATATCGCATCATATAGTCTATATGATATAGACACAACAGGGTGCTTTCTCTATATTTCTATATTCTATGTAACCAATCAGACACGACTTATATGTTTTGCTAATCGTATTGTCAAACTATAGTGCATAGTTTCAATAATACTTCTATGTATCAATGTAGACGATCTGCCATGATTTCATATGTTTTTAATTGCATTGTTAAACTGCAACACGTGTGTTTTAATTGTATCACTTTGTCACAACACACGAGTCACTTTAATAGTTCCATCTGAAAATGAATTATAGTTTTTTCATTTGATTAAAGTTAGTTCTAACAAAATAACAATTTGTTTTTATCTAATTAATGTTTTGTAAGTTATTAATAAAATATTTTAATATGAAAATGTATAACAATATATTATCTAATTTTAGTTCTTTAAGCGCTAAAAGAATTTTTTTTTATAATACGAATTGCGAGAGGCATCCAAGCAATAAAAACCCCTTCAATTACTTGTGTTAGACCATGGGGTATCCTCTTGGTCCAACCACTCCACATAGGCACCCACCACAACCACTCACTCCATCATTTGTGGTGGAAATGCCCCTTGCCATGGCCATGCCCACCACAACGGTCAAAAATGATGCTCCAAACGGTCTTCGAAGGTGTTCCACGCCTGTTTTTGCCCGTTGCCCCACTCACGCCCACCCTTCCACGCCCTAAAGGGGGCGGTGTTCCACGCCTGTGGTTGCCCCACTCAAGCCCAACCAAGGGGCATACCGTAAGGTCTTAAGGAGCCAAGCCTTGACGCATGTTCCAAAAGAGGAAAAGATGAACAAATATAACGAACAATTTTAGATATAATTTACTTTCCACATTTAGCCACTTCCAATAGATGTATATTGTATTAAACTAGATGGCGCTTCTCACGCGTTGCCGTTTAGATTTAACATCCTTGTTTTGGCTTGGCAACGAACTCAAAATGAAAAAAAAACATTAACGTGTAAAGAGTTGTGATTATAAAACAAACTTATTATGAGTCAAAAAGTAAAACAAAAGAAAAATTGAACTAAAATAGAACACTTGGTAAAACAACATGTCAATTATCATGTTATGAGAAATTGGAATGGCTTATCTACAGGAATTTCCCATAAATAATGAATTTCTCACGAGAAAATCACGGAGAAAATGAATTTCTCACGTAAAGTATCAATCGCTCGCTAAAAAATCACAAGAAATAAATTTATCACGCGAAAACACGATGGAAAATGAATTTGTTGTGAGGAAATGAATTTATCGTGAGAAAATCAATTTCTCACGAAAAAATCATGGAGAAAATGAATTTCTCACGAAAAGTATCAATCGCTCACTAAAAAATCGCGAGAAATAAATTTATCGCGTGAAAAAAAAACGATGGAAAATAAATTTATCATGAGAAAATGAATTTCTCGAGAGAAATCAGTTTCTCTCGTGATATTCACAATTCATAAATTGCTTTTGTTTAGATATATAATACTGTGTATTATAAAAAAATAAATAATAATTTTAATGATTAATATAATTATTATTAACAAATTTATTATCAAAAACTTGTAAAATAAAACACGTATCATTATTTAGTAATGAAAATTCGTGTGAAATTAAAGGTGATAGGCTTACCTATTTCACAAGGTTCTCACGCATCAGGAGGTATGGTCTCGTAGTCGGTGATCGAGGAATTGATTTTAGTTACTAACTGTCATGATAACTGAAGCTAGTACGACATGACCCTCTTTTGTTCAAAAAAGTAAATATCTTAAATTGGTTACTTTTAGTTAATTAATTATTTTTAGCATAGATTAATTACTTTTTTACTAACTAGCATTAGAAACCAATGTATTACATTTTTTAATAAATGTAACATATTATAAACAATAATTTTATAAAAATTTATATGTTAAATTTATCATCTATTGATGAAATAAGGAATATTAATAGCTAAAAATTGTAAAACAAATAATATTTATAGTCAATAATTATAAAATTGTATTTTAAGATAGTATATAATTTAAATCTTATTAGTTTTATCAAGTTTTAGTAAATTAGAGTAAAATGTCATTTTATTCCATATGGTTTAATGACTTTTAACATTTTAGTACAATAGTTTAATTTTTTGTCATTTTTGTCATTATAGTTTCATTTTATTGTCATTTTGGTCATTATGTTTTCAATTTTATTGTCATTTTATCTCAATTAAATTTTAAACTTTTGGAAGAAAATGACAAAATTAACCAAACCATATTGACGAAAATGATAATAAAATGGAAATCATAATGACCAAAATGACAAATTTTAAAGTATTGGACTAAAATAACAAAAGTTGCCAAAACACATGGATAAAAATGACATTTTGCTCTTTTTTTTAATATTTAATTAATAAAAATTGTTAGAATTTTATCAAGTAGTCGAGAGAAGGTACCATTTGACTTCAATATTGTAGAGGTCACCTGTTCAAGTCCTAGCATAGACAAAACAGGGGTTTAATGCTGGGTTAGGAAGTTTTCTCTCACCTATGATGGGTTTCCTCCTATTGGGCGTGGATATGATTTAGTGGTTCTATGACCCGTCAGTGATTCAAATTGCAGTTCAAAAAATAAGATTTCACAAGAATATATCACGTGTCTTCTAAATGTATTCGATTATTAAAGTAGGTAACTTTAGTCCATTAATTCGTAATTATATATATATAGGGAAAAGATATTTTAAGAAGGCTAAAAACTCTAAAAAACCTAAAAAGGATTCTTAAATCGTTCATAGCCGACTCATACGAACTCAAATTTAACTCGTTCAAGTTGCGTTGAAACCATCTTATCAAACTCAATCTAACCCCCACTCACCCCCGCCCCAAAAGCCTAAACCCACCACCCCGTCCCCCAAAAGCCTAAACCCATCGCCCACCTCCCAAAAACCTAAACCCCCAGCCCCACGTCCAAACACCCCCCCCCCCCACCCCCACCCACACCCAAACCCAAAAATAAAAAAAAAAAAAAAAGAACCTAAATCATAAAACTAATCCTTAAAAGCTAAACCCTAAGGATAAAAAACTAAACGCTAAAATCTAAACCTTAAAGGCTAAACTTAAAAGCTAAGAACATAGAGTTTGACGAGACGGTTCTAACGCCGCCAGAATGGATCAAATCGGAGTTCGCATGAGCCGGTTATAAGCGTTCCAAAAATTTTTTTACACTTTTTAAAGTTTTTGTCCTTTTTAGCCAAACTCAACAAAATATATATATATAAATATATATATATATATATTGTTGAAATGTTAATGTAACACGTACAATTTCATATCATGAAAAATATTTTCGGACGACGTATCAACTCTTTAATGCTTAGATAAATGATTTTATAAATAAACCACTTCCAAACACAAATGAGTAAATTACGGTTAAAACCATAACTCACTTCAACCATGGGCCAAAACCGTAACCGACTTCAACGCAAATTGTGTGAGGAGGCAAAGCTTGTACCTACGGTATACAAGTACTACGTACACAAGTAACACGTACACAAGTAACACAATGAAGAGCACTTTTTAATCTCTCCATTAATCGATATTACAGTTAATAATTATTTAAAATTGGACATCTAACTTAATTTTGTTTCAGTTGCCTAACTTTTCCCCACTTTTCCCCGTTGCCACATCAGCACCACATCAGCTTCCCCACTTTTCCCCACTTTTCCCCATTTTGCACGGTGTCGTCCCACTTTTCCCCACTTTTCCCCATTTAAAAAAAAACCCAACGGTCACCCCTTCCTCCTCTTCCAAGCTCGGCTTCAACCGGTGCAATTCGGTAAAGGGATCCCGATTCACCCCACCCCACTTCCGGGGGGTGGTGTTCCCATTTTCTCCCGGTCCGGGAAATGCCTCCCCGACCCTTGCCGATCACCCACTCCGAGTCCCCTAAGAAGGAAATGCCAAAGGCGCCCTAGTGACCGGAAAGGTAGCCATACTGAGATTATTAAGTGCAAATAATTGAACCTCCTTTCACAGGATTAAGATGCTTGTAAGGCATTTTGGTCTGACAATCCAAGCATCACAATATTAATTTATTAATGCATAACATTAAAAAAGAGATACAAAAAATAATAATAAAGGAACTAAAAAATGACCGACTCAAAATCGTAATCAAGATATCGTCACATAACAATAACGCAGTCGAAACGAAGGAAACTCACACTCATAAACGATAATAAATTAAAAGGTTGAGTACAATACTCTATTTCACCATAATATAAAATAAAAGGTACGCACACATGACCCACACATTCATTCAACTCCATAACTCTTAAGCCTTTGAACCACGTACTTCCTTTGCGCCACCGTGAACTTGACCACCGACATGAACTTGACCACCGCCATGTGCTTGACCCTCCGCACCGATATCATGAGCCTTGTCCTGAATGGTCTGACCCACATCCTTCGTCTTCTGCCCAGTATACTCCACCAAATCCTGCAACCGTCGCTTCGCGGAGTCAACCTGCTCGGGCACCGTCCCGGTCACCTGCCTCAAAAAATTGACCAAGAAAGACAACGAGCTCAGACCAGTCAACCCGAAAGTCCCAGACGTTAAAAACCCGGTAACCGCCAGCCCGATCGTCAAGACGGCCGGGACGATGATCGGGCTGAAGATAACGAAAAGCGGGGTGGCGACGGCAAGCCCGATCATGGTACCCGCTAGGGTGATTCCAGCGAGACCAAGTAGGGCTCCACCCACCGGAAGCAAGGTCATGACCGCCAGGATTTTGCTCTTTGACGGGCCTTGTTGAGCGTACTGTGACTTATCGCCTTGGGGGTCGAACCGTTGATGCATGGTGTGAACTTGAACCTGGTGGGGACGATCGCGTTCGTAAGTAGCCATGGGTGAAATTAGCAAGAGAAAAAGAGTGAGTGTGTGTGTTTTGTGTTAAAGAGGAGGAGGATGAGGATGATGATGATGAGAATGAAGTGTGTGCATTGATGGTGTTAATAAAGATGAAAGCTGAATGCACGGTTATGACACGTGGGTGAGGACGTGGAGAAAATTGGCTTGCATGAAGCACAAGTTTCATGGCCTTTGTTTGGATTTATGTGAAGAGGAGCATAATGAGTTGTTCTGACTGTCAATATTGTTTATATCCTAATTACCACACGTTAACTCATATGTCAATTGTTTTTACTACCTATTATTTTTTTAACTGCGATCTTGTGTTATTTTAACCGGGTCTATCGGACAGAAGTAAGACATCGCCTCTAGATGCGTGGGAACCTCATATAATAGGTAAACACTCGTCCCTTATTGGCATTGAACTCGAGATAAACCCAAAGCTGATTCTTCGCCTGATGTCTTTCAAACTTTCTCCAAAGTGGATTCGAACCCCTGACCTCTATTATGTAAGGTGAGGGTCCTAACCATTAAACAAAGTTTTCAGCTCTAACCTGTTGTCAAGTGTGATTTCTATGTATGGTCATGCCTAAGGGCATATCGGTTGAACCTATTGATATTGGAAGACCCAACGGATTCTTGAATAATACGACTTATTTATTTTTCATTTTTGATTTGATTTTTTTCATAGAAAAAGTATGAAGAACTGGAGAGGGATATGGCGAAATTGGTAGACACTACAAACTTAATTGGATTGAGCCTTGGTATGAAAACTTACTAGCGTTTGCACATTTTCGTTAATCCATTAACATGATCTATACATCCAAGAAACATGTCAGGTAAGGGCATCTCGATTAGATTATATATCCATCATTTGAGTCTCCAACAAATATTCCAAAAATGACATATCCTATTTGGCCTTAGGTACTCCATTTTAAAACCCCTACCAGAAAGCTTAGTTCCCTTCATTTATTATGTGCCTTTGAAAGGCTAAAGGAAGACTCAAATGTCGGATCAATCTATATTGATTGAATGCCTCTATAGAAACTTAGGGGCTGTTTGTTTTTCTGAAAAATGTCTACGAAGGTCTGCGAGACCTCTTTTGTCTGCGCCCTGCAGACCAAGGAAAGATGTAGGGTGTTTGTTTTCTCGCAGACTTTTCATTAAAAAACGTTTGCGAAACCTCTTTTTCTCGCAGACATGGTTCAACATCTTTTTGAATCTTCAAACCTCTTCTAGGTTCTCACCTCTTCCCACCTCTTCTTCCCTAATCTGATGAAGCCAGTCGGATGAAGCCTCAACCACCACCGCCGCTCATGACCTCCAATCCATCAACCACCGCCGCCGCCCCCTCCAGCGATGCTGAAGAAGATGGAAGATCGAAGAAGATAGAAGATCGGACCCCCGCCGCCCCCTCCAGCGATGCTCGTGACCTCCGAACCCTCAACCACCACCGCCGCTCATGACCTCCGATCCATCAACCGCCGCTCGTGACCTCCGATCCATCAACCGCAGCTCGTGACCTCCGATCCCTCCACCGCCGCTCGTGACCTCCGATCCCTCCACCGTCGCTCGTGACCTTCGAACCCTCAACCACCGCCGCTCCTCCACAGCCGCCTCAACCACCGCCGTACTTCAAATCTGGGTCGGGAGGGCTTCATCCGACTGGTATGCTAATGTCTGGTGGCGATGGATGTAAGAATAGGGTTTTTTAGAAGAGGTTTAAAGAGGTAAAAACAAACCCTCTTTTTGAAGAGGTAAAAGAGGTTTGGTCCACCTCTTCTGCAAAAGAGGTTTGCAGATGTAGTCCGCAGACCGCAGACGTTTTACCTCTTAAAAAACAAACACCACCTTATTATTAGTTATTAGACAATATTTTACGGGGTATTCCCTTTTCCACTGTAATTTTGAAAATGACTGATCAATAAAAATACTCCAACACTCTACTATTCTATATTTCTGGGAGTGAACTTTGGGCACAAAAGAATTTGAATAAATGAGATTTCGAGTACGTGTTTCCATAATCTTCTTCTATCCAAAAAGATGTTTTTTTTACTACGTGTTATTAACTAAGATTCATTATATAACGGGTAAAGTTATCAAACGTTGCTACAAGACAATATGATTAAATTTGTTTTTGCGGTGCTGTGATAAAATTAAAATAAAAACATATAAAATCATAAAGGGTCAGTTATGAATGTGGAAACATAGATGGATGAAATTATTATAACATAAACATTATAGTATAATTTTTTTTAAAAAAAAATTAACAGGGAAAAACATAATAAAATGAAAAACGACATCACGCAATGTGACGGTGTTACGAGCTTCATTACATGTGTTGCATTGGTGACATTAAGGTGAATAAATATATAAATGAAACATTTTAGTTTATGCGACACGGACAACATAAACAAAAATATAACTAAGTAACATTATAGATTCTCTTGAGTTGGGTTCAAATAAAAAAAATAACAAGTTAAAAATGTTTATTATATTTAGCATATAAGTTAGGTTGAAACATGAAAGAGTTAAATTCAAAACAATAGAAGAGCAAAAATTGAAAGAAAGAGAAAAAAAAGTAAAGGACACAGGTTTCAAACGTATTGCCACTAGCTACACACTTGTAATAGTCCCACCAAGTTCACAGTTTACATTTATGTTGGAAACAACATTTACAAAAAATGAAAAAAAATGAACGGTGAGAAAGAGAAAAAAAACATAAAGGAAAGGAAAAGGAGTTTCCCAGGGACTTCTTTCATATATAATGTTAAAAAAATCACCGCTCATGCTTGTATTTTGTATAGATAACTAATATTTTTATTTTCCTTTTCAAGTGGAGTGTTAAAATTACATAAATCTATTTGATGACTCGTATTATCGAGTTTTTAACCTCTACATGATGTAGCAGGATGGGTTGTATGATAAAATTAATGTGGTAAATGACGTGTGCTTGTAAACTATGTAAGCAACATTAAAACAACGTTGTTGCGATGTAGTGACATTGAAATTGATATCATCAAGTGTTTAAAGAGAAATATAAGTTTCATGGTCATAAAGAGAGAGTGTCACGAAACATGAACCTAAGTTTTTTACCTCTCGTGTTACGACCTAATAATTTAAGTAAATTAATTAAATAGAAAAGAAAAATAAATGACTGGAACTACAAAAATCGAACCCTAGACATCTCATTTTCAAACTAAGAAACCTTATCAAGTACACGAAACACATTTTTGATTCTCAAGGCAGAAATGTAGATATACAATACATGAATTCAAGCGTAAAAGGTAGAAAAAAGTTAGAAAACATAAATTTTAGAGGCCACATTAATCACAACCGTGACCTCACAACTCAAAACCAAACACTCTTACAAGCTCAACCAAGTAACCAATACAACATTTGTTAATTATGCCTAAAAACAATACAGTCATTGATTTTTTGCATAAAAAAGGAAGAAAAGAAAGAAACTAACTTGATAAAGAAAATTTTGATGTTGTAAATAGTGGAACCCATGACTTCTTAAGTCTTCACACACTTATCAACTCTATCATTGGCCTAAAAGGTAAGGGTGTTAAAAAAAAGTGAATTCTGAAATCCGAATCATATCTAAAACCTGAAAACTGATCTGTCTTCTTATTCGAGTTATCCATATCTAAATTCTTGTTGTATTTATATTTTATTAAAAGCTAGTCTATGTAGTCTTCAAGCGCAGGATTACCCAATTAATCATAAACTTCTACATTACAAATACAAAAAGAATGACCTTCAGAAGATTCGAGATAGTTAAACGGGATAATTCTTATGGTTTACAGATTTGTATCGATGCCGAGGTTTAAGGTTGCAAAATATGCATCATGCTTTTATTTTTATAATATGTTTATGTGTTTTGAATAATCTTCATTTCTTGTTAAACTAAAGTAACTAACACAATTTCCTTTTAACTTTTTGAACAGCCAAAACGAAACTGTGAAAAATCAAACAGCATTTTGATATTTTATTAACGAAAAAACTAACAAAAATTAAATTTAATATTTTTATTTGTAATTTGTTACAAAAATTTAAATATAAGACAAACTTTTAATTTAGACTCCTAATAAGATAAGTAAAACTTTTCATGATCCACATGAAACCAACTCAAAAGATTAAATAAGACGACCGAATCTTTTTGACCCGTTAACGTCTTCCTGAGTTCTTCTTTATTCCTGTAATATTCCATGATCTTCCTTCGTCACCGAAACCCCTTAAATCTTGATACTGATCGAATCCAATTTTGAATGTTAACTTCATTCTGGATACAAAATCCTGACGCAGACTGACTACCATCGTCTCCGTCATACCGGATTGCTCTTCTTACCATTGTTGCTTATCACTACCACCGTCTCTGGTTCTTGCTTTCGTTCGTAACGTCTTGCTATTTCACTGGAAGATGATTCAGGTATCATGAAGTTCAAATTTCAATTCGTAAATTTAGAAGGACATAATATATGAATGAACCCTAAATGACTAAAACCCTAGAGAATGATATGTGTTATTTGTTCACTTAAATTGAATAAGTCGATCAATTATAAGAGAGTAACGTTGATCTGATCAGTTTTTGTGAGGGGCAATATGAACAAACGATTATGCAATTTTAGTGTGCATTTTTACTATTAATACGGTTTGATCTTAGATGGTACATTTCTAGAACATACAGGTTTAATTAACAAATGCTAAAATCTACTAATCAACGTGTATGAATGGATATAATTCTTTTATGTTAGTAGAATAAATGAAACATGCTAACATTTGGCCATGATCAAACAGTTACATTACTGAGTGTTTAAATTCTTGAAATGTGTGTGTTCATGTTCTTGGCAGGACATAAGCATGTGGTAGTATTGGATTAAGTTTATTCACAATGGCAGGGCTAGAGGAATTAAAAAAAAAACTGGTACCACTGTTTGATGCAGAGAAAGGGTTTTCTTCAGGATCAACACTGGATCCTTCTGATTCTTATATGGTAATTTCACGTTTGGAAGTTAAATTTTAAGGTAAAATGGTAATTTACAATTTACAACTAGCTTTACTGGTTTTGTATATGCATATATGAAGCTATCAGATGGTGGGACTGTTAACTTACTCAGTAGATCTTATGGGGTATACAACATCAATGAACTTGGATTGCAAAAATACACATCAAGATCAGTTAAAGACGTGGATGAAACAGAAAAGACTTATCAATGTGCTTCACATGAAATGAGAATATTTGGAGCTATAGGCAGTGGTGCAAGCAGTGTAGTGCAAAGAGCAATCCATATTCCCACTCACAGAATAATCGCGCTAAAGAAGATCAACATCTTTGAAAAGGTCTGCGTACTTATTTATTATGTGATAATTTATGCTTTTAGCATTGGAATGTTATGGTTTTTATTATTTAAGTTTGTAAATATTTGAGTACAGGAGAAAAGGCAACAACTTCTTACTGAGATACGAACATTGTGTGAGGCCCCTTGTTATCAAGGTCTTGTTGAATTTTATGGAGCATTTTACACCCCTGATTCAGGGCAAATAAGTATTGCTCTAGAGTACATGGATGGTGGTTCTTTAGCTGATATTATAAAAAGTCAAAGATGTATACCTGAAGCAGTCCTATCTCTGATGGTTCAAAAACTCTTGCAAGTAAACATGCTTTTCATTTTTATGTTCATGGGTTCTTTTTATATTTCATTTATTCACAATAATCAGTATTTTAAATTTTAATTTTTCAGGGACTAAGCTACTTGCATGGAGTTAGATATTTGGTCCACAGAGACATAAAACCTGCAAACCTTCTTGTAAATCTCAAGGGAGAAACAAAAATAACAGACTTTGGGATAAGTGCTGGTTTAGAGAATTCTATGGCAATGGTATGCTTATTCTGATTGGTGTGGGTGTGTCCGTGTGTGTGTGTTTTTATTATATTTGTTCAGATTTAATCTATAAAGCTAACATTTGTTGATAACTGTGGTTGTAATATCACTAGATTATTTTTTCAGTGTGCTACATTTGTTGGAACTGTAACATATATGTCACCTGAACGGATCAGAAATGAAAGTTATTCATATCCAGCTGATATTTGGAGCCTTGGTCTTGCTCTTTTTGAGTGTGGTACTGGTGAATTTCCATATACAGCGAATGAAGGACCTGTTAATCTTATGTTGCAGGTAACATATGAAACTACTTAACATCAACTATAAGTTTATAACTTGCTCATCTTTTTTTAAATGTTTTGAGACTATTATAGCTAAGTAAGTATTATTATGCAACTTTTGTGTATGCTTGTCATGAAGTATATGATCATCATATCTTGTAAAATTGTAATTAACGGTTTATTGATAAACAACACCTTTTAAGTTGCTCTATCTTTGGTATTCACAATTTCTGATGTCTAATAGCCTTCTAATTATATATATATATTGACGCCTGTCTCTTCAACCAATGTCTGGAATACTTGATACCGTTGGATCAAGATGAAACGAGACTTGAGCTATTTAAACTCGACAGTGGGGGCGGTTACATGACTGTTTCGGACGGTTGCGACGGTTTTGTTGGTTATGGTTTACGATGGTTACGGCTGTTTCCGATAGTTATACGGCGGTTGCTAACGATTACTATGGTTTCCAAATTCGAATAATTACTGCAGTTACGTGGCGGTTTCTGATGTTATATGCATGTTATTGATTTTATTTGCTTTGTATTTTTTTTAAATAAAGATGGATTGTTTTTCACTTTTTCCTATCTTGCAAGTTGTATTTTAATTAACTAATTCAATATTGTTTTTGTTTAGAATATAATGCCATAGAATGATGAGATTATAACTTGGCCATCATAAGAGTATAAAACTGGTTGAATTAATTGTCAAGTAGAGGTGCAATTTCATTTTATTTTTTACTTGTGAATGGGCCAGTATGGGTTATATTTATTTTCTAACAGGCCAAATGGGCAGAATTAAGAAATTTAAAAAGGGTCCGTTGTTGCTCAAATATGCATAAAAATTTTGTAGTGATATATACAGAAACTACAATACATTTACAAAACGTGTTTTTCAACCCAACCCATCTTAACCCACCCAAAATTAGTAAATTACTAGTTTTCACCCGTTACCCTTCTGCCCATCTTAACAGATTCTGGATGATCCATCTCCGTCACCAGCAAAAGACGTTTTTTCTCCGGAATTCTGTTCATTCATCGATGCTTGTCTGCAGAAAGATGCTGACGCAAGACCAACAGCAGAACAGGTAATAAAATGAGGTTTGAATATGTGGAATTTCAGAAGATTTGTAAATTATTAGTGAGGACCTAATTTTTTTTAATCTATATACTTAAGCAGCTTCTTTCACATCCATTTATCACAAAATATGAGGATTCCATGGTGGATTTAGCAGCATTTGTTTGTAACATTTTTGATCCTACACAAAGAATGAAAGATTTAGCAGATGTAAGTTATCATCCCTATAAGATCAACTGTCTAGTTCCTGTTTACTAATAAAGTTACACTTCAAACATGCCACACACAAAGTATATTATTTCGTGTCACCTCTTTAACTAATAAAAAGAGTTTATGCCCTTTAACAAGTGATAAACATTTCATTCAATGATTTTCACGATTTCTACTTCCCCTCTTCTACAGGCACATTCATGCTACCGAACATTTATATCCTATTGTGTTTTTTTGTATCATCAGATGCTGGCAGTACACTATTATTTACTTTTTGATGGGGGTGATGAACTTTGGCAATATGCAAAGAGTTTCTACAATGAATCTTCAACTTTCAGGTATAAGTCCTTGAGGCTGCTCTTTTTTTGGATATGAAAAATATATTTTTTATTTCAAACTTCTATATGTGTTAGTTTTACATGTAATAGCCCAAAAGTATAAATAATTTAGCCACTCATATTTCACCATGAATGCATTCTGGCTTTTTTGAGACAAAACATCACCATAATGGTGTAAACGACCATTTTAAATGATCAAAATACATTAGATAACGTGGGCTAATTTGATACCATTACCTTGGTTTTCACGTTTTTTAGCTTCTCGGGGAAAGAATCTGTGGGCCCGAATGATATTTTCACGACTCTATCAAACATTAGGAGTACCTTAGCTGGTGATTGGCCTTCTGAGAAACTTGTGCATGTTGTTGAGAAGCTACAATGTAGAGCTCATGGGGAAGATGGAGTTGCAATAAGGGTTTCGGGCTCGTTTATTGTTGGAAATCAGTTTCTTATATGTGGAGATGGTATACAAGCAGAAGATGTACCAGATTTTAAAGATCTTAACATAGACATACCTAGCAAACGAATGGGAACATTTCAAGAACAATTTATTATGGAAGCTGGAAATGTCATTGGTCGATACTCCATTGCTAAACAAGAGCTTTACATCATCCAATAAGGTAACCTATAAATAATAGCAAAAAATGAAATGGGTCAGAATTTGTCTAAGCTTAAATTTATTCAGTATTCACATGCTTAGGACATCATAAGATTTTTTATTTAATACAAACATAAGTTAGTTTTTGTAATAATCTTCAATATGTTACTTATTTACAAAACACAAAGGACAAAAATTTTTTGAAGGGTTGCTCCAACATTAGTCGACCCATTTTGACAAACAAAAATCTGCTGACTTGAACCCATTTCCTTTAGATGGAACACACACGAGTTGATTTAGCTTGCATTTGAATGATAATGGGTCTAAAGGGTGAACTAAAATGTCAATCGGCTAGAAACGGGTCAACCCTTATAATTTTGATATGTTTTTTAACCCAACCTACATGTTTTGATGCATACGTAGATTAAAAGTTTTACTCGGATTATGTATAGGTGGTGAGCTAACTATCATCTCCCAAGGAATTTATTTGCTTCCTCGTGATGGGAGTTCTGGTTTGTTCTTGCTTTAACCTATATATGCACATAAATTAATGGTCTACCATGTAATCTCAAGTCTGTATGTACCTTTGTATGTTACAGTTACGGCAACATGTGATGTATCCCCTATGTAATTTGCTCAGTATAATGATATTGAAACTTTTTTTTTTAATGGAATACACATTTGGATACCAGTAGGAAACATTCCTTTTAAATTCAAGTATTATAGTCTATATGGACATTGATCTGTCCTCGATTATTTCAAAACTATTAATTATTTATATTTAGATTAAATTACCAACATGATCCTTGTGGTTTGCTAGTTTTTTACTCTTGGTCCTTAGGTTTCATAAATTACTCATATGGTCCCAAACTTTAAACATTTGTAACACATATAGGCCTTATGTGAGGGTAATTTGATCAATTATGTAATGGTAATTTGGTGAATTAAGGACTATATGTGTTACAAATGTCTAAAGTTTGGGACCATATGAGTAATTTATGAAACCTAGGGACCAAGAGTGAAATACTAGCAAACCACAGACTATATAGGTAATTTAAGTGTTGAATGGTTTAGATCTCTGAATGGTTAAGAGGGTATGAACCATTAAGTGCTGAACCGAATGGTTAAGTGATGAATTGAATCATTAAGTGCTAAATGGTATGTATTTTCCATTGGATCATTAAAAGGTAATTTAATTTAAACCAAATGCGTTAAATGGTTAAGTGCTGAATGGTTTTCATTAAAAGGTAAACAAACAACCCCTTACTCTTTATATTTATTAACGTTGAATTTGATATGAGGCCCATGGGATTGGTGTGACTCGTGAGGCCGTGAAAAAACGAACTACATATTCTTACATACCAAGGAAGTTAGAACTAATAAAATTTATTAATCTAATGAAACTCTTGATCCTTGTATTTTTTTTACAACAGTCAAAGATGAAAGACAACAGATACAAAAATGAAAGGGATTTTATTTCATGGACCAGAAAGCATTGAACCATACAAAATGTGTTTTTTTTTTTTATGAAATCGTCAAATAACTTTGACTAGATTACATGATTTTTCCTCCACAAATAATCGGGTGTCTTTTACTAAAATACTGTTTGAGATTTATTTATATAAATCTCTATATATTTTTGTTGGTGCATAAACATATTCATATTCGTATTCATGTGTGTGTATTTATTTTTATAAAAATACAATAATTGAAAAATGATTGATTATGGACCAACAAGCCAACACAATCACTAGTGGCAGAAATTTTGGGAATCTTATGGGCCCGCAGTGACTCGGCCATTAACTCATTATAGCCTGGCAGTGAACCCACCGTCGACTCGCTCGCCACTATCACCATCACGCACGGCTTCACCGGTCCACAACTACCAATTTACCTGTAAGCCAAATTTTTTAAAAGCGCGGGAATGAGAGCCGTTGCAAATTATTGGCGCCAAAAATCTTGAAATTTAACTTGTTTTTGTTTTCTATATATTTCATCTTCAACCCCTCGTTCTCTTTCTCCTATGCTCGTAATTTCAACAGATTTTGCTCAAGTCTCATTCAGAAAGCCACTGTTTTCGAATTTTGATATGGGTTTCACAAAAAAACATCAAGGAGATGGAGATTCAATCGAAGGGAAGAAATGGGTGATTTCTGGAATCGCCATGTGTGCCCCATTGAAGCCCGTATCAACTAAAAATGAAAATGGTGAATTTGATGACGGTTCAACAACACCGACAATGGAGGGATCAAGGGTTCCGGAAAAGTTCCAGTGTCCACCACCACCAAGGAAGCGCCGGCCGGTGTCCAGCTGCCACCGGAAAAAAGATATTGAGTTTTTTACTTCGCCGGAGCTGGATTCCTTCTTTCAAAACTTTGCAAATTCAGATAGAGTGAGATACAGTTCTTGAGTCACTGTGTGCTTCATTGAACGTTTGATTTTGATTTCAAGAGTTTGGGACAGAATTGAGCTTCTTGCCATGTATAGATTGTGTATATTATCGTTAATAATGGAAGTTTAATATGATATTATCTTAGAAATGTTAAAAATATGAAAGGTAGTCGTTACAATTATTTATATTTGATCAAATGATATAAAAAGTTTTTGTTAATGTAATAGGAATACGATAAGTGTTATTACCTAATATAAAAAGTATTTTGTCTTTTAATATTTTGCATATGAGAAAGAAAATCACTATACAAAGACTCTTTTTTAGCATAAATCATTTGTCAAAATTAAAGTTATCAGAAATATTAGGCTACCCGCAATGCGCACTTAAAGGGTTGCACGTCACTGATGTACGTGGCGGCCGCACGTCAGAGTTGCGCATTGTAGTGGAGAGGAGAGGAGGGCGCAGTGGCGCACGTCAGGAGGCATGTGGGGAAGTGAGGTGACATGCGGTCATTTGGTGGTGTCAATGGTGGGTCTAGCATTAAATCAAGCTTCATTTACTTGTATTTAAACATTAATACTTGTACAAATGGGGTGCATATGAGAAGGATGAGTTGGACTTAAAAATTTGAGAGATGATGCATGTAGGAAGATGTATAAAAAGCTGAGGTGATAGTGATTAGTGGTGATTATAATGCATGTAGTAAATCTGTAAATGCATCCTTATATATTGCGGCCAGTCTTATGATTATATCTTTATTAATACTATAAAAAACTTTCATTCTTGCTAGTATGCCTTTATAAATTATTTTTTTATATGATTAATTTGTTCTAATGATTCATTTATGATTTTAAACGAACTTATGACATCGATCCTCAGGAGAACATGTTTTTCTTATCAATTGTTGCTCTTTTTCTCCATGAAAACATATTTTAATTTTGAGTTTAAAAATAAGAAGGTAGCACGGTTTATTGTAATGTATTCATTAATTGTATCACCAATTAAGAAAGATGAATAGATGATTCGCCTTTGGCAATGGTTGATCAAACCAAGTTTGCTTGGCAGTAATTATGTCTCCTCATCTTATTTTTGTGAAAAAAATAGATAAAATGTTAACTTTAGAGGGTTGTTGAATACGAATCAATCTCAGGTACAGAGATTTATTTTTATGCTCTCACTGTTACAACGAAGTACGCTGTTAGCTTTTACAAAGGTATGACAGTTACCTTTGCAGATTACAAATTTTAAGACGAATTAAACCTTTGGGTTTTACGGTAGAGTAACATTCACTTTTAAGACAAAATCCGTCTTGAGGTTTTATGATGGAATGGCATGTGTCATAATGCGTGTTTTTCTTTTTGTTTTGTTTAGTATTAGTATGTTGCACCATCAATGACCCATGCTACATACAACCAAGATTTTTGTGAGGTTTTGTTTTTTCTATGATTATTGTGAATTTTTAAACAATGAAGTTGTTGTAACATTAATTTGAAACCAGGTTTCTTGATGTTTTATAAATTTACATCAAAATGACATTTGTTACGACATACTAGCCTTTTTATTTTCATTTTGTTTGTTAGGAACGTTATGCCGATGATGGCCTAGGTTTAGTGTTCTACCCAACTTAACCCAAATCTTTTGTTTTATTTCTTTTTTTTGAACGGTTGTTTTGGATCGAGAGTTAGCATAACATGATGATGGATTTCGTCTTAGCGTCTTCGTTTTGAAAAGAATGTAATGAGGTTTCTGTTGAAACTCAAAGGAACTTTGTTTGTTTTCGGAAGACGTGATTTGAAAAATTAAACTATTCTTCTATTAAATACTTATTTACTAATAATGATACAAATTGGTCCTATGGTCTAGTGGTTAGGACATTGGACTCTGAATCCAGTAACCCGAGTTCAAATCTCGGTAGGACCTTACTTTTTGAATATTTTTTTAAGCTCCGGCGGTGAGCTGAGGTTAGCTGTTTCTGACCACTTGGCCGGATCTGAGCGAACCATTCAAGTGCTTTGTACACGTGTTTTTAGTGCTGGTTAATCAACGAGATTTGAGAGGCTCATGTTGGTCCATCAAATCCTATTTTGTTTTCCCCGACTCCATTTTTGTTTCTGCAATTTTTCTTCTCTGATTTTAACTTGGTGCCAGCATAATTTCTCCATTGATTGCTTGGGCCATTCATTTTTATTCTTGATTTTCTTCTCTTCAGTCATTTTTTTTGTTCGATTGAGGTATTCATGATGATTCCAATGTAGATTTCAACTCGCACACCAACTGTTCGACGATATTCCTAACATTTATGGCACCACCTGCTATAACTTTTTTATATCCATGGCACATTCTTCCACTTACGGTCCTAGAAAAAAATCTTGTTTCCAGGATTTTTTATGGGTCTGGCTTCTGATCTTTGAAAAAGTTAATCATGAATCATGATTTAATGAGTGATGGAAACAAATCTGACTTTTGTAATGTTGAGTCTCAACAATAGTGAAGCAAATGACCTAACATGATTAACCTCGTTAAAGGTGTTCGTGGTCCGGTTTTTACGGTTTTTTGGTGGAACCGCAAATCAAACCATTAACAATGGTTTTTGATAGTGAAAACCAAAACAAAACCGTTCAAAATAAAAACCGAACCGTATCAACAGTTTGGTTCCAGTTTGGTTTACGGTTTGGGCTTTTGACCCTATTAAAAATAAAATCGAATAAAACAAAATATTTTGTATTTCAAGGCAAACTAATTACATCAAGTTCAAATGTATTTTTTTAAATAACATATAAATCATATGTATCTACATCTACACATACATGATCCGGTTTTTGATGAAAACCGTAAACCAAACCGTTTATTACAGTTTTAAACTTTTGAAACTGACCAACCAAAAGTTTGAGACTTTGAGTAAAAAACCGACTATGAAACCAAACCGGTAAACGGTTTGAACGGTTTAGAACCGGACCATGAACTCCCCTAAAGCATTTTTTGCATGTAAACTTGCATTACGAAGCCTAATGTTTTTTAGATGGGTATTTGAGTCAATTTAATAAAAGATTTAATCAATTTTCAATCTTGTGTTACTTATATGAATTTGAATAAATATTTATTATTTATTAACATATGATTACATCTTTTGCTCATTATTATAAAAAAAATCATCTGGATAATTATTAAATTTATACCCAATATAAAAAACCAACATGATTAATACGCATATATACATCAACAAACAAATCCATAATTATCTCTTTATTTTTCAACTATAAATACCTATAAATGTGACATTCTTGATCAAAATTAATCAACAATGCGTGTAGAACTACATACAAACATGGCCGCCAAAAGAATTCATGAGCAAGAAACTGAAACTGACCATGTGGAAACCATCAAAAAGTTACGTAAAGAAGAAGAAACCAACACAACAATGGCGGACAGGCTTACAGACATGCCGGAATCCCTGCAGCTTCATATTCTATCTTTTCTTGAAACCAGACACGCGGTTCAAACATCGGTGCTATCCAAATCATGGATTTCTTCATGGACATATGTCCCGGTCCTCAATTTCGGTTCCTATGGTTTTAAAAAGCTCTCTGATTTTGACAAGTTCGTCTTTGATGCTTTATCTCTTCGTGAACCGGTGAAATTGGACAAGTTAACCTTCAATCGACATGGAAGTTGCAGTGCCAAGATCTTAAAAAAAGTTTTTGATTACGCGTTTTTGCATGGTGTCAAAGAACTGGAAGCAGACATCACACGCAGTAGAGCATGCAAGGGTTGGCCGATTTGGTCACATTCTTCATCAGACTCGTTAACAAGTTTGACATTAAGGAGTAACTACAACATGGGTTGCTTGTTTTTGGAACCAAGATCAGGATCGTTCAAGAATCTCACAAGTTTACACCTCAAAAGGGTAATTATTTCAGATCTTGATCCATTCTCAGGGTTTCCAGCACTAGAGAAGTTAAGACTGGCGTATTGTACTCTTAACACATGTGGTTATGTTTTGAATGTACATTCGCAGCAACTTTCAGAGTTAACCATCTTGATGTACAATCAGCATGTTAACTGCATTGAACTCAAGACTCCAAAACTCAGATGTTTTGAATATCATGGGGTTAAATTCCCGAGGCTAACAAGACATGATCAGGGTGGTCTTCCTGTTCTTGAGACAGTGGTAATTGGTTACAATAATGGCTTTTGCCCTCAAAATCAAGAGAAGATAATGTTTGATAATCTGCTGCTGATGTTTAACGCGTTATGTAATGCCAGATCACTTACGATTGTCTCGTCAATCGTTCGTCTTGTTTCGTTGTTTCCAGACGAATTGGTGAATAGATGTTCACCATTTGGGAATTTGAAGTGTTTGAAGGTGGATTTGAGATTTTTTCATTATGGAAAGTTGTTTGATGCCACATATTGCAGCAGAAGGGGGTTGAGTGGCTTGTTGGAACTTCTTCCGGGAGTGATTGCTTACTTGCTACAGAGGTCACGTGGTGCCAAGTATACCATAATATGCCCTCATGGCCTCATGAGTATTTAAATGAGTCTCATTTCTGATACATACAACTCTTAATTAAAACATATGCTTTTGCTTTTTGGCTGTTTATTTTTACACCTTTTTGATATTAACCAACAAGATGTTCCACAATCTCAGCAACCAAATCAGCAATTAAATTAGATAAACTAGATATTTGAATTTTGTTTTTATCATTATTATCTTCTCCTATAGAGTAGGATCTAATTCTCTATTTATTCCATTGTTTGTAAATGATTGAATAATGAAATTGATTGATATTGTTCATATGGTATCACACGCCTTTTTGATCCCATCCCAGTTTTGATTCCGGCCAACTTTCCCAGAAGCATGGCCGACACCACTGTCATTAGCGGAAGGCTCCAAAATTAATATGTGCATCGATTAAATGACATGGGAATGTGATATTGCATGATGATGTATGTATGTGTGTATTCCGCTACTACAATCACCGGAATAGGGTTACGGGTGTAATAAGAGGTGGCCTGGTCGGTTAATGCATGCTAATTATGATTTGGAGCCTTCCGCTACCTCAAGTAGAGGAATACGTTCATGTGGCATCTCCCCCTTCAAACGCCAATCCATGTCAACTCCACATCACCCTATTCCGCTACTCGAAGTCCCGGATTGCCTAGATACCAAACAAAACTCTCACACCACCTATTAACCATGCATGCATGGTGCATGCACCTATTTCAAAAAAAAATTCTCAATCCTTGTTATTGATTACCCAATTATCATGAAACATCACAATGTGGCATTTAAATAGGTGTAACAACCATGCTTAACATACTAATCTGACTGTTATCATAAACATCAAATAATCGTTCCAAAGAGTATGTTAATGATTGTGATTAGTTTGAAACACTTAGATTTAACCTTGCATTTCAAGGATTAATCCAACTAATCACCTACATTGTCATAATCAAATGGTTTAAACCATTATAATCATGGGTATGATTTCATGCAAACCAGGCATTACAACGGATCAAAACAAGGATTTAACCGTCAAAACTTCGTGTTCTTTGTTTATAATCAATCCAAGCCATCATCTAGGCAATAATCAACATTCCTAACTATGTCATTACGTTCAAAATCAAGATCTAATCAATCAAAATCAAACTAGAAGGTTAAAATGAACCATTACCTAATCTGACGGATATCTGCGGTTAAAACAACGATCAGAGCTTGTAGAGATGATCCCTGGTATGATTGGTGACTTCTGGTGGCTTCACGATGGTGTGTTGATGGTGGTTTGGCCGGAGTTTTGCTCTGTGAATCGAGTTTGTGCGAGAGGAAGAAGAATAAATCTTCTGCATGAAAATCTAATGAAGTAGATCAGATTATTCCACCGCCACACCTGTCGCGTACCGCGGCGGAAAGCCAATAGGGGCTTCGCGTACCGCGAAGATTTCCGGAGGAATCTTAGATATTTTGCATGCATCGCGTACCGCGGAGGACTTTCAAGCCCACCTCCGCGTACCGCGACGAGTCCAATTATTCAACACTTAGAAATTTTTCTTCGTTTTTCAATTCTGAGCAATCCAGGACTCCTTTTTGCACACGGTTTTCGCCCACGTTCCTCATTTCTCGCATACTATCGATCTGTAACAATTACAATCATTAAATCAACGTGGATTTCTAGAACAATCAAATGTGCTCACATCATTAATGACGTAATTCTCGTATGCAACTGTCACACCTTCCCACTGTCAAACCCGATGGTTCTACCACCCCACATGCCGAATATACTCATTGGTACAGACAAGATCGACTCATATTTAGTGCCTTGGTTGACACTCTTTCGGCACCCATTGTATCCCTCGTCAACCACACACCTTCTTCACTTGAGGCTTGGAAAATCCTGGCCAACACCTATGCCGCACCCACTCGTGGCCATATCAAGCAACTTCAACACCGCTTGAAGCACTCCTCCAAAACCTCAAACCAAACCATTACTGAATACATGCATGGCATCAAACAACTCGTCGATGAACTCGCCACCCTTGGCAAAACCCTAGATGCAGAAGATGTATCTGACATAATCCTCCAAGGACTCGACCCCAAAACCTACAAACCCATCATAGAATCCATTCATGCACGTGATAATCCCATCCAGGGTCAAGTCATGGTTCAAACACATGTTAGATCATGGTTTGAACATGGGTTGGGTTTTGGTTTATAGCTCAAATCATATGTCATAGTTTGGGTCATGAGTCGGGTTATGGGTCAGATCATGGTTCATGTCATTTTTAGGTTGTGGTTCGGGACATGATTCGGGTGATAGTTCGGCTTCATGGTTGGGGTCATGGGTTGAGTTGTGATTCGGGTCATGATTTAGGTTAGGGTATGGGTCGGAGCATGTCATTTCTTGAATGAAAGAAAAGAAAAAAAAGAATCATTCTCTCAAGTAATGAAAATCAGTAGAAGAAAAGAAATCACATTTTTAAGTAATGGTTCATTTTATTCTTACGTGGTTATCAAACATGTTTTTTTGTTTTTCAACGTAAATACTAATTCGATTCTCTTCTCTATTCATGTTATAGCAAATACTACCTTAAAGTATAACTTATTGTAAATTTGACTCGTATATTGGATCCATTTTAAAACTTGTAATTATGTATATCTTAAAAAAGCAATGTCGGTGTAATTTTTATTAACACAGCCCTACCCCTACAGGATTTTGTGTGTATTGTGTGTATATATATCTTCATGAGGAAAGCATAGCTACTACTAGAGAGGAAAAAAAGGACCAGAACCGATAACCCGAACCCGAACCAGGCATACCCGAACCGGTAGGAATCGGTTATTGACTTTGTTGATCGGAACCGAAACCGGTTCCAAGAAAACTCGATTTACGCACCTGTAGCTACTAGGAGAGTTATGGTGCATTGTTCCTTCAGGTTTCCTTTAAAGCTTTGGAGATAAAAGACACGGGTTTCACTCTCAATCTTAGCGTTTTGTTTTATTTTTCCTTCATTTTTTTTACTGATTAACTTTTTTTTTCTTGTCTTAATTTGTTGACCCACTCTTGTGAAAAAAATATCTTTGATCCTCTTGAGTTTCTATTTATTTTTTGACCCAGTCATGTGAAAAAGATTACTTTGATCCAGTTGAATTCTTAATGTATCTTTTTTTATAATACAATCTGATTTTTTTTATTATGTTAGTTTTTTTTCTTTGGACTTTATTTCAAGATCCGCCTGTATGAAAAATATTCCTTTTATTCTATTGGGTTTCTTAAGTATAGAAATCATCTTGTTTATTATATATATACAATCAGATTTTTCATCAATATTCTTATGATACAGCCTCCCTACACTGACTGACACACAGGGGTGATCGTGGTCCAGTTTTTACAGTTTTTGGGTGAATTGTAAGCCAAACCATTAACAACAGTCTTTAAATAACGAAAACCAAAACCGAACTGTTTAAAATAAAAACTGAGCCAAATTAAATAGAAACATTATCAACAGCTTGGTTCCCGCTTCGTTTTATGGTTTAGGCTTTTGATCCAATCAAAAATAAAATCGAATCAAACCAAACCTTTTATAGTTCAAGACGAACTAGTTACACCAAGTCTTAATAACTTTTTAATGACGCATAAATTATGAACTAATTATACATTGTCTATATGTGTGAGTGCATATACGTATATCTATATTTATATATGTACACAAATATACGTTTAGATCCGGTTTTTTACGACCGGTTTTTGATAAAAATCTAAACCAATCAACCTTGTCTAAAAAATTCTCTCTAGTATCACATAAAAAAAAGAAAGACAATTCAAGCCTCCCGATAAAAGAAAAGCCTAGCCTAGCCTCGCCTCGTCTATCCTCATTGAGTAAACAAAAAATGGCTATCCATCTAAAAATTCTATGAAGTTCTCTCAAAAACAACCATTGTAAAATATAAAGAATATTTCATGACCGCATTCATTGATCAAACAAAAAGAAAAGGTTTATGTATTAATGTAGTTTATCTATATTGACCAAATAAAAATGAGTCATAATTTAAAATATACATACATACATTTATGCGCACCTCATACAATAATTGTCCCAGCTTTACCGTATCTTTTGTTTCATTTCTTCTGCAATAATCACAAACACTTCTTTGATTATGGATCTACTACCAGAAATCCAATGCGTAATCTCAGCATTCAATGTGTATTCTTGAATAATCTCA
Source organism: Mikania micrantha (assembly GCA_009363875.1). Taxonomy (NCBI): domain Eukaryota; kingdom Viridiplantae; phylum Streptophyta; class Magnoliopsida; order Asterales; family Asteraceae; genus Mikania; species Mikania micrantha. Next base: position 104,175,845 of record CM018680.1, read on the forward strand.
TTTTATATATTCACCGAAAATGTATATCGATCTGTTAAGCACCTATGTTTTCAATAACTTCGTTAAGTTTTATAATTGAGCATCTCGTGGTTTCCGGCCCAGCCCACGCTAGTTTTAAAGAACTTGATAGCGCTCAAATTCTATACTCAATTTCTGTATAAATCAGGTTTTATAAACAAATTGCAAAGTTGATTCAGTAATGAAACGCTTTTACTCGGATCAATTGACGAGGGTTCGACTTTGGCACTTAACTTTTTTTTTTTCTTTTTTTGATTGAAAATTTTAAAACTTTTTAAAGTTATTTTCAACTTTGTAAAATGTCATTTTTACTTTCTCATGTATTTAAATTTTAAAATCTATCCCTTGTGTATATATTGATTTCTCTCAGATAACTTCTGTTTTTTTTTCTTATTTGGGAGTTTAAAAACTTTTTAAACTTACTCCTCAACTTTATAAAATGTCGATCTTACCCTCAGGTACCAATATTTAAATTTTTATCCTGTGTAGTATATATATAATTTGATTTTTATTCGAAAACTTTCATTCGTTAATTTTTAAAAACATAATCTTGGTTTATATGAACGAATGCTCACATATTGATATTGGGAAAAATAATACCAATACCAGGTGAAAAACATCGGTACCATTTTATAATTTTTTTTCAAACTTGTGACGTTTTCAAGATTCTTATAGCAAAATATGTGAAGCATAAAAGTGTTTTCTATCTACGTTAGCAGTTTCTATAATTGATCCAGTGCGACTTCATATGTTTATTAGTCGTACTATTACGTCACAACACAAGGGTTTTAATTGTATCAACTGCCGCAACGCATGGGTACCTTTGCTCGTATGTCTTAAAACGAAATGATAAGGTTTTAAACCATCTCGCATTACATTACATGAGTAAATGTAGTAAAAGCATATATAATTGTTACGTGTTTTGTTATTATTTCACTTATATTTCCTAGGTTTCATAAGTTAACATATGGTTCAAAACGTTTAAATATTTGAAACACCTATATTTCTAGTGATCAAAGGACTATCTATGTTATAAATGTTTAAAAGTTGAGGCATGTGTAATTTATGAAGCCTATTGACCATAAATAAAATACTACCAAAACACAGAGACCATCTCCACAATATACCCGTATAATAATAATAGTTATGAAGATAACTTGTTAAATACAGGAGTAAAATTAAAATACTTTAAACTTTAATTATATGATTTTACATTTTTCACGTATCCTTTCTGTTGTCCTCTCCTCTTCGTAATCAAACTTCGCTCACTCTGCCCATCAAAGGATTCAAAATCTCTATGTATGTTTATTCAATTTGCTTGTCTTCTTCTCTTCACTTAATTTATGTTGTAAATTTGTATTTTGGCAAACTTGTTTTGTTTGTTTTTTTGGTTCAAATTTTTGGATTTGAGTTGGATCTTTTGAAGAGTTGGAACTTGTATTACTAAACTTAAATTTTAACCGAGCCAAATCAAGTGGCTCAACAGCATAAACAAAACCAACTTCAAACATTTACATCTCGCTTAATTTTGAACCAAACCGAGCCACTCGGCTCTGATCAGCCCTAGTCCTCACATCCCTCTCAGACCTAAGTGTGTATAACGATTAACGCATGAAACATGGAGATGATGATGCTTAGTATCTTGAAAATTAAGGTGTTTCATGAAATAGCAGGAGATGCAACTTAGAATGCATGGTCAAAGTTTGAAGTCAAACAATCCACTAAACCTGTAAAAACCAATGAGACATTTCCTCAATGGTACCCAGGATCCTTCCAAATGTGAGGTATTTTGTTCAAAACCCTGGTTTTTCAAGTGGGGTTTCTTCCTGAGGTGATTGTGGTGGCTCATAGGAGATCCAGGTAACTAGACCTTGATGACATGGACTGAAAACAGTGGGTTCACACAATTCCGACCTTCGCCGTTAAAAAAAAACTAAACCTGCAAAAACAAGGAGCCTATGTGAATCCTAAGAAAAAACAGTCCAACATGTGGAGATATCGGAAGTTGCGTCAGCCAATCAATATTAATAATTAATAGTGGGCGAAAAAATTGGGATATGTTTGTATTATTATTTGTAAACACTATTTATTTATCAGGAGATGGATGGTTCCTCTAATGTGTGTATAATCAATAATGTTTTTGGTTGTTACTACCCGGTTGATATATTTTGTTTTAGACTTTTAGTTGATGAAATTTATTGAGGAAAAAACAGATTGATTAATTAATTAATATAGGTGATAAACGGTAAATTTTTAGAACTTTTAAAGATCAAAGTTTTACAAATTTAAGATTGAGTTTCAAAATTGTTAAAATATATATATATATATATATATATATATATATAGGGTATATATAATTTAAAAACTCCTCTTAGTGTGAAACCTATGAAAAACATGTAAAAAACGTTTTTTTTTGTTTTTTTACAGGTTTGTTACATTATTTGGCGTATTTTTATAAAAACACTAAAAAAACGAGGAGTAGTTATTTTAAAAAAAAAATATATTTTGTAAAACTATGTAAAACATACGTAACATCTGGGTTTATAAAATATTTTTTTAAAAATATTTACTCGGTGTTTTTTTTTATTTTTTTATAAAATGTGTCAAATAATGTTACAAACCTATAAAAAATAAAAAAAAAACGTTTTTTTACATGATTTTTACACTAAGAAGGGGTTTTCATTTTATCTTTTCCATATATATATATATATATATATATATATAATATATGATAAAGTACATCATAAAATGGGACTCAAGAGTAAAAGCTATGTGAAGAAATTTAAAAGCATTGACAGTAAAAGAATATGTAGACAACATCGACCTTATTTCATATTTGTACAAGATGTAAATAATATTTTAAGAGAGATGATGAAAATAAAGATAATGTTGATGGTACCCGTACCAACACTCAAAATTATAAAATAATCCTATAATATTTACAAAACAAACTCATTAATTTATAATGTTTTAACTTAGCGCATGTATTATATATATAAGTATATAACATATATTTTTAACCTATTAATTTATATTTTTTTGGTATCGTCTGTTATATCGTTTAAATGCAACGTGTTGGTATCATGAAGAATGAGATTGATATATAGTGTCATTATATCAATGTATTTTATCTATGTTTCTATTACATACTTCGTCACGTTAATGTTATTGACAAAACGTGCGTAAAGAGGTTTGTAAAATCTCCCTTTATGTATCAAAGCAAAAGATAGATTAAAAGATTGTCTTGTATGTTGTGCTATGGTGTCAAATAATCTTGTTGAAATGATCATGAGAAAATATATTATTGGTGTTTTTTGGTGAAAATTTTGTTTTGATATCTAATGAGAAACAACACTTTCAGTTAATTACATCTAATAACATTAGAAAATTTTAAAAATTAGTTATAACATTTTGACAAACTTAAATAAAAGATAGGAGGTCATATTATATGATTTTTTTTCTCAAAAATAACTAAGTAGCCACGTGTATTTTAATCATCATTTCGTACTCTATATGTAACATGCGTGATATGTAACATGTAAAGATGACCCAAAGTCGAAAACTAAAAAGATTTTTTTGTAGTAAACATGTCTTAATTTCATATTATCTTAAAGTCCCAATTAGTTCTAACGTTTCAAGATATGTATAAATCGATTATTTTTTTAAACATACAACAATAAGTGAGCTTTAATATATCGGTAGACATATCAAATCGACAAAACCATGTAAGTTGACGTTTTCTATTTATTGATTTCTTGTTTTTTTTCTTGCCCTTTGCCCTACAAAGTTATTATAGATTTATAGGGAGCTTTTAGTCTTTTAAAAAAGGCCGATGATTTTTAGGTATTTAAACAACAAAATGATTAGATCCCATGAGCATGATTGGGGAATCTAAGAATTGAAAAAAGGTAAAGAGCTTGTACCTCAACTAACATTTCATAATTCTCATAGACTTAAGTTATGTGAGGCTATGGGTTCAAATCCCGACCAAAGCTATCGGTAAAGGGTTTTACCTCATAAAGGGTTTCTTATTGAATGGCAAGTGGATTTGCTCAGGCACAACGCTTGCTAGCAGCGTAGCACCTGGACGTTCGATATCGTGAGTTGGTAGCATATTGTAATTGCAACGTGCTAGTTATTTGGTATGAGGAATCTATTTGAGGTATGTAGATACATGTTCCTAATTAAGTCCTACTTTGATGTTCAAAAAAATTTAAAAAAAAAGGGCGACCTAACATTCAATTTGGTTTCTGAATCGAACCCCACTTCATGGTTTCTCTTATCCATGTGTTATTTCTATATCAGTTGCCTCTTCTAAGACGTCCCCCATTTCTTATAATATAAATACCCATACCATTAATTACGAAACCAATGATATATTGAAAACCCTAAGAATTGTTATCATCAAAATTCAAAATCCTATGTATCATATAAATTGAATATGATAACTTTGATTTTTAATTCATTTAAGATTTATGTTGAATTAAGTATGCTGGTTAGATAAAGCTCGTATGGTACCTTAGAGTTCTTTTATATGGGAGGTCTTAGATTCAAATCCATCCCGCAGCGAAATATGGGTTGAGGGGGGTCAGGGGGTTTTCCCAGTGAGTTTCCTCCTGGGATGGTTGTGGTGGCTCATGGGAGGTCCAGGTAACTAGACCTTGGTGACATGGCCTGAAAACAGTGGTTTACACGATTGAAACCTTCGACGTTAAAAATAAGAAAGATAAAGCTCGTATATTTAAGATTCATAACACGTCTCTCCTTTACATACTCATCCCTATATACTCTTAATTCACATGGTAAAAACTTAAGATTTTTTTTCCTTTTGTTTTAATCTCTAATCTCTATTTTCGCACCTCATCTCTAGGTTATACAAGAAAACAGTAGCATATTGCTCATATTTTTATTATTTGTATCTTTTAGAGATCATTAGTGAAAAAAATAGAAAAAAAAACCAAGTGTTATTTTTTTAAATAGGCCGGATAGATACAAGGCTTGGGTTATAAGAGCTTTTTATAAAATAAACAAAATTCAAAAGTAAATGTGACTCTTTGTTAAATGAAGAGAACTAGGTTTAATCTCTGTGTGTGGGAGGTGTGTTATCAAAGTATACTCCTAAAAACTGGTATTATATATCATTTGCAAAATGATAAGGTAAATAGCAAGATCAAAATTTTTGTCATGAACTCCATACAATTTTTCATAAAAATATAAAATCATGCAAAATCATCACATATATGTTACAAAATGTGACACCCCATAAAATCCAGGACAACATTTGTTTTAATTAAATGTTTATTTAAATGATTTTTGTATACGTGACACTAGAATTAGTTTAATTTAGTGTGACACGTGGCACGACAGTACAAACACAGACACACAACTGGATAATTCGATAAATTATCGCAACACGAACACACAAGAAGGTACGAACGTTGGTGAATGTCTTAACAATTAAACCCGAAAACACTTCACGAGCCAGTTATGGCTAATGATTGACAACTAGAGTTCAAACGATGCACCAACAACGCATTACAGTCGAGAAACGAGGAGAAACGGACCGAAACATGAAAATAAGCTTGTTGGGCCTAACAGGTGGGCCAGGCGGTACGCCTGAGCCCAAGCCATGACCCCAGACGGTGCGCGCGGAAGGGAAAAGGCGCCCCTCATCCGGTGGTCTCGCGCGATACGCCTAGGCGCCAAGGAGCCTCGACAGGCGATGTTCCTGGGGGCTAAATGCGCAGATTTACCTTTTTAATCTCCCAAAACCTATCATTATCCCTACACACTCATTTTAACTAAACCCACACGCCATAGCTCGGCCATTTCTCTTCCTAAACAGCTGATCCACCTGATTTGACCCCTTGGAAGCCATTAGAGACCCATCTTTGAAGCTTTGAAGCTTGGAGGATATCAAGAACCTGAAAAAAAAAGAGCATTGTAGCTTGAAGACCACCACCACCATCTCAAGGCTGCTCAAACCTGCTGTCTAGAGAGTTTCTAGAACTGTTCCAACATCATCTTGGTGATACAAGTCCTTGAAAGGTAGTTTTATGGCTTCATACACACACACCACACCCACAAACACGCATGCAAGCTTCAAAACACACATGCAAGCTCTTTAGCTTTGCATGCACGAATTTTCTATAATATGAACATGTGTTTGCTATTAAATCTACTGTATTTGATGATCCATGATGATATTTTGATGATTTATGATGATCCATGATGTTGTGTATATAGAGATTTCATGACTTGGTCATAAAACAATTGAAAAACCCACATGCATGTATGATCCGTGGCTTGTGGGATGATTTTGAATGATCAAATGTGTCATTTGATGATGTTAGAAGATTATTGCATGATTAGATCTTGTTAAAATGGCTAGAAATGAGAATTTTGATGAACTTTCCATTTATAGTAACTTTTTAGTTACCTTTTTATGATAATGATGATACTATGAACATGCATGAGTGTATAGTTGCTATTAAGATGATATTAGGATGGTATTAATGTTTAGAACATGATTCATATGAATAAGAAAGGGTTATTTATGATTCTTACTATTTATGGTAACTTTTTAGTTACAACTTGTTTATGATGATGAGTTTATGATCATGCATGTGTATGAACTTGCTATTCGATGGTGATATGATGATTAGGATACTTAGAAACTTGGTTTGATGTTGATTATGGTCATTTAAAGCATAGCTACTATATATAGTAACTTTTATAGACCAAATGTTGTTAAATGGTGAATTTGGCTATGTGAGCATGATTAAATGATGTTACATGTCTTATAATAATGATTTGTGACATAAAAATGGATTAGAAGTATTTGGGATGATCATTTGGGCATAAATAGTCATAGTTACTATTTATAGTAACTTTATTTCTAGAAATGTTAACGTACGAATGTTTTGTATGATTGGAGCATGCTAAGTGGCTTAACATGTCTTAGTATGAAAATTGCATGCTAAGTTAGATGGTTTCCGATATCACATTTGTTAAAATTAGAAACCTTCCTTTTTAGGAAACTTTTGTATGCAAACGTGACTTACGTGACTTATTTGATCCGTATGATAACGTGCTATGTGTTAACATGATCACGTAAGACTTAACGAGCATGCTAGAACTTTAAAATCGATAAATGTTGTGAAATTTGCCATAAATGGAAACTTACTATAAATAGTAAGTTGTCCATAGACGCAACTTGCGCGTTGTGCACACGACGAGCACTAACACAAATGTTACACGATTCACAACCGACACATGGTTCACCAACGGGTCGTTGACTTGACACGGTCAAACACGGTCAAACACGGTCAAACACTGCCAAACACAGTCAAACACGGGCAAACTCGAACAAACACGGTCAATGTGGACTAACATGGGCAAACATAACAACCAAGATTTGTTGAGCATAAACACAAGCACGAACACGAACACGGTCACCTACACAAACTCACGTAAGCTATACGGTATAGGTAGCCGGTGACCGACACGCTTACCAAGCAGGAGCTTATGCTATCTTATCCGATTATCACTAAGGTGAGTTTACAGCCCCACTTTTATACTTAATTGTTTTGATAAACTTTTGGGGTGAGAATATTATGCAACTGTTTTAGATTTATGACTGGTATGTTGTAAAACAACTTTTGAGTGTAACTGTATCGCAACAAAAGTCCTCACACCCTTACCGTTAATTGTGCAACAAACGAGTCGTTATTATGTAGTACTACTAGGCCTGACAAACCCCACTTGGCGCCAATGTTGACTGGAGGTCATAACGAGTGTAATATCGAGCTTTTGCTGGGTACCGCGATAACCCAAGGAGGCAAAAAACAAGTCTAAGTTTCGGTAAGATGAACTGACACATTCGGGATCATGAATCCAACAAAACAAACAATTTAACATACTCAGTATATATCTGTTTACTGTTTTCAACTATATAAACCTGTGAACTCACCAACTTTATGTTGACACGTCTTCGCATGTATTCTCAGGTAACCGAACGCACGATGCTAGGATGCACTTGGAGTAGGACTTTTGAGGAGTCTTGCATGCATTCTAATTTATGTTTTGAACACTTCATGATTTGTATTTTAAGCAATGTAGTATCTGACTGCTTGTTTCCGCTGTATTCCAAACTTATTACTTTTCCGATGTGCCAACATTTTATTTTCGCTGCAAACTATTATAATTAATTTTTATGACAAACAGTGTATTTTGAAACGCATATATAGTCGTTCTATATGACCATGTGATGTGATTCTGACCACGTAACACCCTTGTGGACTGACACCACGCGTGGAAATCTGGGGATGTGACACAAAACATTAGAAAAAATTAGTCACAACATCTTTTTCACCTGCAACTAATCGTTGAATTAAAACAAAAACTTAAATCTCTAAACAAATCTCTCAAATTAATAAAAACCAAAATTTATAAGCAAATCTCTCAAATTTAATACCATTATCTCTATTTACAAAGTAAAAAAAAAAAAGTTTTGATGGTCAAAGTCTAAATTATCAAAATGTGAGTTAATATGTATCACATGTTTATTTTCAAGATTCCAAATGGACGACCCACATAGGGTTAAAAGTTTTCTTTGTAAGATCATGTTTTTACATGATGCAAACCCTATATACGTGTGTGTGAGAGAGAGATCATGGGACCCACTATCATTATTTTACTATGCATATATATATAATTACTATTTATTTTCATGAACTTTAATAGTATACAGTAATGAGACATAGATAAGATAGAGAGTAAATGCCAAAACAACTCTATAGCTCCATTATTTCAGTCAGATGTTATATATGTGTGTGTGTCTAGGGTCCCTATCCAGCGAAAACCATCTATTAATGTGATAACCCAAAGTAACCCGTCAAGATGAACCCATATCTTTATTTTTTCTCCTTATAATATCATTATTATACAAGCATAAACTTTTCGTCTCTTATGTGTCAGTGTAAATTCATAAGCTTTGTATGACTTAACACATGTGTAGTTTTTCCTTGTTTTACACATGTGTGACACCCCGTAATTCCCAGGTCAGATTATCATTTATTTAAATGTTTATTTAAATGCTTTATATACACGTGGCACTAGAATTAGATTAATTTAGTGTGACACGTGGCACGACAGTACAAACACCGACATACGACAAGATAATTCGTGGAATTATCGGCAAACAGCACACACGTGTCAAAACACACGAACGTTGGTGAACGACAAGCACATTTTGGAGCACAACACTCGAAACCCCACGAAACACTCACACATTGAACTTGGAAGTTCAAACAAGGCCAAACGAAAGTTCGTAAACGTGAAACGGCAACGAACAGACCAAACCAATGAAAATGGGCCTATTGGGCTCATCAGGGGATCTGTCGCGCTACGCGACGGTCCACAAGGAAACTGTCGCGATACGCGACAAGTGGCGGGGGAAATTTGAACGCGGAACTCTCTCGCGCTACGCGAGGGGAACTCTTGAACCTGTCGCGCTACGCGAGGAGACCCAGTTCGCAGAATCTTTATTTAACCAAGATGTAATCATTTTCTAGCCACCCTACTCTCATTTCTCGACCCCCAGACACTCAAGCTCGTCTCTTTCACCTGCAACATCACCATTGAAGCTCTTAGAAGCAATTTTTGAAGATTTGAAGCTTTTGGAAGCTTGAACACCATTGAAAGGAGACCTCTAGACCTCAACCACCATCACCACTCTCTTGAAGCTGCTACACACGAATTTCCAGGAAGCTTAGGAGCTGTTCATTCATCATTCCAGTGTTCTTGGAGCCTTAGAAGGTAATCTCTACATCCATCGTGGCTTAAAATCACCATTTCACACACATGCATGTGTTAAATCACACATGCAAACACCATGGAGGCACATGCACGAAATTATGTTATGGGTTTGTTGATTTTACTATGATTCTTGATGATTTAAGATGATTAGATGATGTTCTAAGACGATCTAAGATGATGGGGATAGACCATTGTGCTTAAAATGATAGTTTGTGATGACATTGATGCATGCATGTATGATCCATGAGTGTTGGAATGATCTTGAGAATATGGATATGTTTATTGATGATGTTAGAAGGATTACCCATGGTTAGACATGCTTAAAACGGTTAAAATGATGATTTTTGACAATCTTTCTATTTATAGAAACTTTGTTTCGTCTAAATGGTGTTATAGATAAAATGGTGGACATGCATGTATGGATGATTGTTCTTAGAATGATAATATGATGATTGAAATACTTGGAATGTGGTTTTGATGATGTTTATGGTCATTGTGACATGGTTACTATATTTAGAAACTTTTAGTGATGAACTATTGATTGATGATGATTTTGGTTATATTGATATGTCTAAATGATATTAGAACGGTTATTACAATGATTTATGACATAAAGATGGACTAGAAACGCTTAAATGGTCATTTGAAGCAAAAACAACAAAGTTACTATTTATAGTAACTTTATTTTTACAAAACCCGACTTAGGAACATTTTGTTTGATTCAAGCATGCTAAGTAACTTGATATGTTATAACATGAAGTTTAGATGCTAAGTTAGATGGTTTCCGATGTCACGTATGCTAAAAATGGAAACTTTCCATTTTAGGAAACTTTTGTGTGCTAACATGTTATAAACGACGTATGTGAACCCGTATGATGATGTGCAATGTGTTAACATGATCCCGTAGGACTAATGAGCATGCTAGAACTCTAAAATCAATATGCTTTGTGAACTTTCCAAAAATGGAAACTTACTATAAATAGTAAGTTGTCCATGGACGCGATTTACGCGCTTTGCACACGACGAGCACTTACACGATTGCTACACGAATCACAACCGTCACACGGTTCACCAACGGGTCGTTGACTTGACACGGTCAACTTTGGTCAAACACGGTCAAACACGGTCAAACATGGTCAAACACGGTCAATATGGACCAACACGAGCAAACACGGTCATTGTGGACCGACACGGGCAAACATGAACAACCAAGGGTTGTTGAGCACAAACACGAGCACTAACACTAGCACGGTCACTTATGCGAACTCACGTACGGTCTACGATATAGGTTGCCGGTGACCGACGTGCTACACGACTACTCGGGAGCTTACGCTTACGTACGATCATATCACTAAGGTGAGTTTACGGCCCCTCTTTACTCTTTTTCAAATGCTTTTAAATAGGGGGAGAATACTAGTTGCATCGAGTCAAACATTATTACTGTACAAACACTATTGTGTATGCTGGTTTATTGGACAAACATTAAGTGTTGAACTCGTTACAAGCCCTCACAAAGTCTTACCGTTAATGTACGAACAACGTGGTAGGTTTGGATGGATCCATTAGGGAATGACTAACCCCACGGGGCACCATGTTGACTGAGTGTCATAACCCGTGCAAATTCTGACCTAACTTGCTATGTATACGAGGCATAGCGGAGGCAAGAGCAAACAAGTCTAGTTCGGTAGTGACGCACTGACACTTTGGGCCTAGGGCTCGGTACTAACATTGATAAACAGCATGACACACTTTCATTACTATATGTATATCAAAACCTGTGAACTCACCAACCATTGTGTTGACACTTTTCAAACTTGTATTCTCAGGTAACTAGCATGGCTAGCAGGAGGACAGGAATGCACACATTAAGGGACGAGCAATTAGGAACTTACATGCATTCTGTCTTGTTATTTTGAAAACAATTTATCTTATCCTGTTAAACAATGACATGTTAAACTATTCCGCTGCATTATGTCAAACATCTGATTTCCGCTGCAGTATATATTATGATAACTTTTATTCCGCTGCAAACTACTTTATTTTGTGTATGTGTCAAACTTGGATTTGTAAACGCATATAGAGGTGTTCTATATGACCTTGAGCTGTGATTCTGGACACGTCACATCCACGTGGACATACGCCACGAGTGGGAATTTGGGGGTGTGACAACATGTGCTACCTTAAAAAACCTAAAATTGAATAGAAAGTTGGGTTTGAATAAATAAATCAATTTTTATGTGTATCACATATTTATTTTTAATATTCTAAATTGACAGCCTATATAAGTTTTAAAAAAAATTTCTTTAAGATCAAGTTTTCACATTTTATATATACAGGGCTTGGAATTTTTCATAACCCAAAGTATTTGTTTAACCCGTATAACTTTGTCAAGATCAATACAAATCTTTGATTTTTTTCAAACGTAATTGTAACACATATGAAACACTTTTTTCTACATATGTACATGATTGCTCACCCACCTAGCTATAATATAATACGATGCTAGTAGCTTGTATTACACGTTTTAAAAAATTAAATAGTTGTTAATAAAAATTTTAAAAGTATTAAACAATAATTTTTTATAACATATTTTTAAAAAAAACTAAAACAATAACATCAGTTTTCTAACTTTTGTATTCAAAAAGTTTGTTAATAAAACATTTCATTTAAAAAAAAGTTGTTATTTTAAATGTCATTTAATTAAATATCTTGTTATTCAAAAACATGGGATTTTAATGTCATGAATATATTAGTTAGTAGTCAAAATAGTTGAATAAGTCAAAGGGGGTTAATTGTACTTCTTTGATAGTTAAAGGTTTAGTTAGTATTTCAATTGTTCTTGTAACCAATTTACTGTTATAAGTCGCTAGTTGTTGTAAGACGGAAGTTAACGATGAAATGAATTGAACTTCCTCTCTCTGTTCTTGTTCTTCTTTTATCGTAACAAATTGGTATCAGAGCTACCGATCCGATCGGAGCTCGAAAACGTTTACAATCAATTAGGTTTTGATTTCGCTGTTTGCAATCCGTGAAGTTGAATGTATGAATATCACGACCAGGCAACAAGAAATGGAGAAATTGGAGAAGACGGTGAAGGAAAATGCTCAGTCGATTCAATTTCAAAGATCGTTGCTCGAAGAAAATGTAGTCAACATCGAGAATTTACAAATTCAGATGACGCAAGTTTGTTTACAATTGAAGGATCTTTGTGCTGGAAAAAGTGTAGATCAAAGAATGATACGGATTGGAAGATTGGATTTTCCAAAATTCAGTGGTGAAGACGTTGAAGGATGGATTTACAAGTGCAATCATTTCTTTGAAATGGATAAAACACCAGAACATTTGAAGGTTCAATATGCGGTGATTAATTTGGATGGAGTAGCATTACAGTGGCACCAGGGTTACATTACTAGTCAAGATCGTGATATTGAAGTAATTGCATGGGGAGATTATTCCAGAACCATTACAAATAGGTTTTCAACTAGAATTTCTGAAGAACCGATTGAAGAGCTCAAGAATTTGCAACAGACTGGTACGTTGCAGGAGTATTGTAATGCCTTTGATGCGTTGCTTAATAGAGTAAAATTGTGTGAAGATTATGCAGCTGGATTGTTTATAGCTGGATTGAAACCAGAGATTCGATGTTTGGTAAAGATTTTCAAACCTAAAACTTTAAGAGATGCGGTGGCTATGGCTAAACAACAGGAAATTGTATATTCAACTTTATTTGGTTCTAAAGATGTTAAGAAGAGTCCTATTACTTCTATTGGTTTAACAGCTAAGCCTAACACCACAACTTTTCCTTACAAAACCACTACAAACAATGTTCCTTCAACAACTACCTTATCCTTACTTCCTACACCACCTGCTGCTAAAATGATTAAACCTATTAGGAAGGTTTCAAACAAAGAAGCTGAAGAGAAAAGAGCAAGAGGAGAATGCTTTTGGTGTCCAAAAAAATATACTCCTACTCATAATTGCAAATTTAAACAGCTGTATGTTTTGGAAATTGGTGCTGAAGAAGAATCTGATGCAGTTGATGAGGCTAGTGTGATGGAAATTCAGCAGATGCAGATGGATCCTCAGATATCTATTCATGCTTTAATGGGGGTACCTTCTTTTGCTACTATGAGGGTTATTGGTACTATTGGTACTAAACAATTGCAGATTTTGATTGACTCTGGTTCTACTCACAATTTTTTGGATTCTAATCTTGCATCTAAGCTGCAATGTCCTACTTTAGAGGTATCCACTATGTCTGTAACTGTTGCTGATGGAAATAAATTGCCATGTGCTAAGCTATGTCAAAATTTTCAATGGCTTATGCAAGGGGTTTGGTTTAGAGCTGATGTACTTTTATTACCTCTAAAGAATTATGATATGGTTTTAGGAGTTCAATGGTTACAAACATTAAATGATATTATGTGGAATTTTAATTCTCTTACAATGCAATTTAAAATTGGAGATCAGCCATTTATATTGAAGGGGTCTATTAATTCTGGAATAACCTTGTGTTCAGTTGAAAAGATGAATTCGTTGATGGAATTGAAGGGTAAAGTAGTTGAGGCTCAGTTGTTTAGTATGCACAAGTCTGATAGTGATGTTTTTCAACATCAGACAAAAGTGAGTGAATTTTGCAATGTCCAATTAATTGATGATTTGTTAATCGAATTTGAAGATATCTTTCAGGAACCTAAATCTCTTCCTCCATCTAGACCTTGTGATCATAAAATACAATTAATCAATGAAAATACAGTGATTAATCAAAGAGCTTACAGATACCCTAAGGGACAGAAAGATATTATTGAAAAAATGGTCATGGAGATGAAAGATATGGGAATTATAAGAGATAGCTCTAGTTCTTTTGCTTGCCCAGTCGTTTTAGTAAAGAAAAAAGATGGATCATGGAGGTTATGTGTAGATTACAGGAAGTTGAATGAAAATACTGTCAAGAACAGGTTCCCTATTCCATTAATAGAGGAACTTTTGGAGGAATTGGGAGGGGCTGAGATTTTTCTAAGTTGCATTTGAGAGCTGGGTATCATCAGATCAGAATGCATGATAAAGACATACATAAGACTGCTTTTGTTACTCATCAAGGCTTATTTGAATTTTTGGTGTTACCTTTTGGCTTGACTAATGCTCCAGCTACATTTCAAGGTTTAATGAATTCTATTTTTCAGCATTTATTGAGGAAAAAGGTGCTGGTATTTTTTGATGATATTTTGGTCTATAGTAAAAGTTTAACTCAGCATGTTGAAGACTTGAGAGAAGTATTGCAGTTGTTTAGAAAACACCACTTATTGGCCAAGAAATCCAAGTGCAGTTTTGCTGGTTCTAAAATAGAATATTTAGGCCATGTTATTTCTAAACAGGGGGTATCTACTGATCAATCTAAAATTGCAGTGATTAAGGAATGGCCTATTCCAGTGAATGTTAAGCAATTGAGGGGTTTTTTGGGTTTAACTGGATATTATAGGAGATTTATTGCTTCTTATGGAGTTATTGCTAAACCCTTGACTAATTTGTTACAAAAAGATGCTTTTTGTTGGTCTGAATCAGCTCAAAGGGCGTTTGATTCATTAAAGGAAGCTCTCATTCAAGCCCCTGTTTTGGCTCTTCCTGATTGGTCTAAGGAATTTGTATTGGAAACTGATGCATCATCGAAGGGATTGGGAGCTGTTTTAATGCAAGATCAGCATCCAATAGCCTTTGTCAGCAAAGCTTTATCAGTAAGACAAGTTTCTTTATCAGTTTATGAAAAAGAATTGTTAGCTATTATGATGGCTGTTAAACATTGGCACCAATATCTTATTGTTAAACATTTTACGATTAGAACTGATCAGAAAAGCTTGAAACATTTGTTGGAACAAAAAGTAACAACTCCTTTACAACACACTTGGCTGAGCAAATTAATGGGTTATGATTATGATATTATGTATAAGAAGGGTACAGAAAATAAAGTTGCTGATGCTTTATCAAGAATTCAAGGTTCTGCTTTATTTCAATTAGCCATATCTTCTTATCAGCCATTATTAGTTGAACGTATTCAAAGCAGTTTAAATAAAGATGAATTGGCTCAAGAGATTATTCACAAGCTAGTAAAAGGTGAAGTTATACACCATTTACAGTGGGATGGTAAGTTGCTGAGAAGAAAGAACAAGTTGTGGATTCCAAAGGAAGATGATTTGAGGCACGAAATTTTGTTGCTTTGTCATGCTACATCTCAATCTGGTCATTCAGGTATTCAAGCCACTTTACAAAGATTTAAAGATATGTTTTATTGGAAAGGGGCTACTAAAGATATTAAAAATTTTGTTAAAAAATGCGATGTGTGCTTAAGAGCTAAGTATGAAACAGTGGCTAGTCCGGGATTATTAAATCCTCTTCCTACTCCAACTTCTATTTTTTCTGATATTTCAATGGACTTTATTGGAGGATTACCGATGTCACAAGGATTTGATACTATTTTAGTAATAGTTGATCGTTTTTCTAAGTATAGTCATTTCCTGTCCTTAAAACATCCCTATTCTGCTAGTAAAGTTGCTCAAGTAATGCTGGATAATGTTTTTAAGATACATGGTTGTCCTCAAACCATTGTATCTGATAGAGATGCTTTGTTTTTGAGCAAATTTTGGAAGGAATTTCTAAGATTACAGGGAATTTCTCAAGCATTGTCAACTGCTTATCACCCTCAATCTGATGGGCAGACAGAAGTGGTAAATAGATGTTTGGAAACTTACTTAAGATGCATGACAATGTATGAACCAAAGTTATGGATACAATGGCTACCTTTAGCTCAATGGTGGTACAATACCACCTGGCATTCTGCAATTCAAATGTCACCATACAAAGCTTTATTTGGGGTAGATCCTCCTATTCATTTACCTCATATTCCCCTAGATACCAAAGTTGCTGCAGTGGAGTCTTTATTTCAAAAAAGAGAGGTTATGCTTCAGTCTCTTAAGCATTCTCTTCATAAAGCTAAAAATAGGATGAAGCAGTTTGCTGATAAACATCGAAGTGAAAGACATTTTGAGGTGGGCAATTGGGTGTATTTGAAATTGCATCCATATGTACAGACTACCTTAAGAACTCACAAATATTCAAAATTGTCTCCCAAATATTTTGGTCCGTTTTTGGTGATAGCTAAAATGGGAGCAGCTGCATATACGTTGGATCTTCCTTCTGATGCACAAATACATCCAACGTTTCATGTATCATTGCTTAAAAAAGCTTATGGTCCTCCTTCTATAGTTCATCATATTCCTTCTAATCCAGCAGTGGGATTGCGACCTTTAAAAATTTTGGATCGAAAGTTGGCAAAAAAGGGCAATAAAGCAGTGGTTAAATTTCTGGTGCAATGGTGTGATCATCCACTTCATGATGCAACTTGGGAAGAAGCTGAGACTTTTATGCTGAAATTTCCAGATTTTTCTATTGATTCTTGAGGTCAAGAATTTTATAAGGAGGGAGTATTGTCATGAATATATTAGTTAGTAGTCAAAATAGTTGAATAAGTCAAAGGGGGTTAATTGTACTTCTTTGATAGTTAAAGGTTTAGTTAGTATTTCAATTGTTCTTGTAACCAATTTACTGTTATAAGTCGCTAGTTGTTGTAAGACGGAAGTTAACGATGAAATGAATTGAACTTCCTCTCTCTGTTCTTGTTCTTCTTTTATCGTAACATTTAATTCTTTTTTTTTGTCAATAGGATTTATATAAAACTTTTGCTTTTTAAAAAGGCCAAAATAATTTATATTTTTAAAAGAGTCCAATTTTTTAGAAAAAAATACATGTTTTATAAAAAATTCATTTTCATATCAATCTGATTTTTCTAAAAAGTGTTATTTTAAAAAATAATTTTTTATATTAAGAAATTTATTTTTATTCTAGAAAAGATATAAATAATATAATTAGTATCTAGTTTTGATTTACATTTAGGGGCCTGTTAGGGAGACACCCGAATGGATCATCGGACACCTTCAATACGGCCCGTAAAGCCCTTTACGGGTCGTATTGAAACGAATATTTCTGACAAAAGCTGACACGTCAAATCATAGGGCTGACGCAGGCTGACACGCAGTACATACGGCCCGTAAAGCCCTATACGGGCCGTATTGAACGCCAATAATTTGACCAGCGCCAATTATTTGAGTTAACGTAATAGATGCATGCGTAAAATAAACGATAGATATATATCTTCAACAATTGAGTAAAAAAAAAACGCAACAACTTCGGTTTGATTTTCCAAACAAACAGGTTTTGAGGTTTTTTAACAAGTTCAAACTCGTAAAGGTTTAACAATGTCGATGGGAGGCAACAACTTCGGTGATGAATATATGTGTGTCTATGAAACTGATCAGGTAACAAACTTATTCGTTTAACGGTTGTTAGTTTAAAAAAATTTATACATTTTTTTTATTTTCAGGTTTTTGCCGGTGTTGATGAACTTGTTGATTGGGCGATTGCTAGAGGGCGTGAAAATGGTTATGTGCTAGTTAGACGACGAAGCAAAACTAATGCAACCGGTGTAGTTATAAAAGTGTGGCTTAAATGCGATCGCGGTGGCGTGTATCACGGTGAACCAAAAGCTAGACGTACTGGTTCGAAGAAGACTGGGTGTGAATTTGAGCTGATTGGTAGATACGAGAGAAGTTGTGGTGGTTGGAAGTTGCGTGTGGTCAATAATGAACACAACCACCTAGCGGCTGAACAACTAGGCGGTCATCCATATGCGATGAGATTAAATGAAAATGAAACCCGTCTTGTTGAGCAACTGTCAAACCAAAACATGTTGCCCCGTGATATACTTGCAGCTGTAAAGGACCAAAACCCCGAAAATGTTTCCAACCTCAGAAATATTTACAATGCGCGACGGAAGTTACGTATTGGACAAAACACGGGGGAAACTCCAATTCAGGTCCTTTTTAGTACATTGCAAAGAAATAATTTTATTTACCAAACGCAAGATGATGCGTCGACAGATGTCGTGGAACAGATTTTTTTTATCCACCAGACATCTTATAATATTTGGCGAGCATTTCCTCATGTCTTGTTAATTGACACAACTTATAAAACGAACAAATACAACATGCCATTTGTTCAAATAGTTGGTGTCACATCAACGCACAAGACCTTTAGTGTTGCACATGCGTTTATAAGTAAGGAACGTGAAGAGAATTTTGTCTGGGTGTTACAAAACCTAAAAGATACACTTCAACAGTGTATGGAACCACGCGTTATTGTAACCGATAGAGAATTGGCTCTTATAAACGCATGTAGAAGAATATTTCCTAGTGCTGCCCAATTACTATGCAGGTGGCACATTTTTGAAAACATATCCAAACACTGCAGGCCTAGTTTTTCGCAATCAGACTGGCAAAAGTTTGGATATATGTGGTCGGTTGTGATTGAATCTGCAACTCCCGATATCTACGAGTATAATTATAGCCGACTACATGAATGGTTATGGACATCTCATCAGAGTAATGTTCTATTTCTCATTTTTAAATGTTTTTGAGTTGTATGAAACGTATTAATATGTGTTTGTTTTTTAGGGGTTATCGGATATTTGCAAGTAACATGGTTGCAAAAATACAAGGAAATGTTTGTGTCTGCGTGGATAGATAAAAACCGGAATTTTGGTCAACGAACCACCAACAGAGTTGAAAGTCAACATTCTCTATTAAAGAAAAGTCTCCATGCAACCAACAACACGTTAGACAACATTGTTGGGCATGTAATTCAAATTGTTAAATCGCAAGCAGAAGCTATAAACGAAAGCTTTGAAAGAAGCAAAATATTTCGTATGGCACATCACAACGATGATCAATTTGAATTGTTAAAAGGGAATATATCTCATGTAGCTTTAGATCTGTTGGTTGGTGAGAAGGCAAAAATTCAGATGTTGATAGCATCAAATTCATCTTGCGGTTGCCATCTCTTCACGAGCTGTGGATTGCCATGTGCTTGTCGTCTATTGAAAAGTATGAATTAATTAAATTTAATTATATATTTACCTATTATTTATGTATAATCATAATTATTATTTTTATTCTTTTAAAACAGATGCTAAAGTTACACTGGATGAGGTAGACTTGTTTTGGCGTAAGCTTGATTTAAACCCGTCGTTAGTTAACGAGGATGAAGGTGCTGATATTGATGCGCAATTGGATCGGGTCATACAACATATCAAGCTTCAACCAAATCCAGTTAAAAAGAGTATGATGTCAAAGGTTTTTAGTGCGGTTTTCCCATTTAAATCAATGAAAAAAGAACCCGTCGTGCAAACTAACACTCGAGGGCGACCAAGTTTAAAGACACAACAACAAAAACAAGAGCCTGCCCGACATAGTTCATTCACAAAGCCAAAGAAAAACAAGCAGGATGAATCAACGGTCACTCACGATAGTCAATTGCAGCGTGCTAAGTCGTATTCTTCAACGACAAGAATGCACGATTTTTCCGGGTTTTCTCAACCACAAGACGGGTTTTCGCAACCAACTTATGGGTTATCGCAACCAGCATTTGACAACCCGGTAAATTTAACTGATAATAAGCTTTACAATTTTAACCGGTTTAAGGATCACATTCCTGACATCTTCCACCCATACATATCAAGAATACAAGACGTTGTTCCAGACGGAGCCGCACGTACAGGAGCCCCCGGCAGACCAGGATCACGCAGACCAGCCACCGCCACCGCCACCGCCACCAGCACATCATGTCGTTGTTCGTCAGCCACGACTGCATCCGGCTGACGCGGCGATCTTACGCGACCTTGTTGGAAGCGTACGCGACCTTTCTGGTCGCGTTGATCGCTTGGAGGGGATGATGCGGTGGATGACGGAGCGTATGGCGGCATCTGCTGGCATGGATATTCCCGTCTTTCCAGGACCGGGACATCATCAGGATCCGCAGGATCCTGGTGGTCATGCTTAGTTATTTTTTTTTATTTTGTCTTTTCTTTTTTGGATTTTGATGTATGGACACTACTTTAGCATTCGATGTATGTATTTTTATTTTGTATATATGTTGTGTATGGCGTGATTGTTTGTTTTATCTTTTATTATATAATTAAAAAATGTGCGTGATTGTGAAATATATAATAGATAGTTAACAATTTTTCTTAAAACCGTTTAACGTTATTTATATTCTGATAACTATTGTTTTAAAATCATTAAACACGATTACGTTAAAATAATTTTCAAACAAAACATTTAAAATTACGAAAATCATAACTAATTATGTTAAAAAAAATTGTTATTTATATTTAAACGTCACGATGTTAAAATATTTTTCAAACAAAACAAGTAGGCAAAATAATTAAACAATAACGTTAAAATACTTATTATTTTACAACAAAACGATTAAAAATGGTTACGTTTTTTTTCGAACAATTAAACGATATTATAAGTTACTTAAACACGTACCGTACGTGTTGCATTTAACAAATACCGGATTTCAAAACAAAGTACGATTATACGCTATTATAAACAGATATTATTTATAACTTAAAAATTAAATAACTAGACGATATGATATAACAATTAATGTTAAACGCGTACGTATACCGGAATTCAACAACGTGAGGATTTTATAACACGTATATATAATAATATATATATCATATGTTTAATATATAACGTTAATAATGTACGTATAGCGATTAAATATAATTACGTTAAAATATATGTTTTAACCATTTAAAACAGTTATACAATTACAATGTTACAAATAAGTTAAACACGTACGTATATCGGGTAGAAAAACAAAACTTAAAAATTTTCATTTTTAAAAACGAGTCGTATAGGCCTTTACGGCTCGTATTAGGTGTTCAGCCGCCAGACATCTCACTGACATCTTCTGACACAGTCCGACTTCTTTACGGCCCGTAAAGGGCTTTACGGCCCGTATAGAGTAGGCAGGTGTTGACTGCACGGTAGGGGGTGTCCAAATAACGCGCCCCTACATTTATAAATTAGTAACTTTGAGGACGTATGGTTTAGTGATATTTTTAAACCTCACGTGGACATGCGGTCTAAATCAATTTATAATTCAATACGTCAAGATCATGTTTGATTTTATGTATTTTATTTTATTTTTTTGTTACTTGTAGCATTTAATTAAATTTTTTTTTTCAAAAAAAAAAAAAAAGACTTCAATACGTTGAATCATAAGGGATTTTTCATATATTTATTCACCAAAGGTAGTATCCATATAATTTTATTATATTTTTTAATGAACTTGTTTATTTTTTTCAAATAAATCTTTAATTTTAATTAATTCATACAATACATTTGTAATCTACTCTTGTGTATAACTAACATTTACTAACTCACATGGTTAGATGTCAGAGTTCTAATTTATCCATATTTATTTTTTTCTTACATTATTTTTCATTTTAAATATCTTTTTTATCACCTACCTAAACTCAAAAAATCTTTTTATAATTTTATAAATATTTATTATTGACTTTTAATATCTTCAAATAATTCACACACTCGTTTGTCTGACTCAGACCCCCCAACCCCAATTCCCCTCCTTTAATGTCTGCCGATCATCCCCAAATAATGCCTAAAACCTTCAATGCATTCTCCCAACTTTAACCTCCCATCTGGGCTGTTCTTTGATTTCTGATTCTTTAACCCACTTTTCGTTTCTAATCTGACCTAAAATTCGTTCTTTCCAGCAACCAACCATTAATATGTTCAAATTCAACAAGTTCCTGTAACGGGTCTTTAGTGTTTTCACTTAGGCAATCTGATTTAATTTGATTTGATTTGATTTGAAGTTTCTAATTATGTCAGTGATCTTGACTTGATAGTGGTTCTCCGTCATTGACTCTGAAACGCGTGGACTTATTTAGCTGATGCTGATCCTTTTTTTGTGGGTCTAACGTCAAAATGGGATTTTGAAAAAAATTGCCTGTAAGGTGTTTGTGAAAAATCCCCAACGAGGTTTTGCAGATACGTTAGGAGGAATGGGATCTGAAAACGGGTTTTATTCTCGAAGTGAGTTTAATTTGGAAGCCAAGTGGTTGATTGATCCCAAGCTTCTTTTTGTCGGTCCAAAGATCGGCGAGGGTGCACATGCCAAGGTCTATGAGGGCAAGTAAGTAGATTTTATCTTAAATTTCTCTGTATTAGTATAAATTTTTGAGAAATCAGATCTCACAGTTTCAAATTAGCTTGTAATTGATTGGAAATTTGAATATCTTGTTCTTGAATTTGTTACATCAGCTTGCTAAGTTATTCAAATTGCATTTTTGTCAGGGATCAGCGAGTGTTTTTTAGTTGTTAAAGCTGATTCTGTTGATTCTTGTGGATTTTGTGCATTTTCCCAGGTATAAAAACAAGAACGTGGCAATTAAGATTGTAAATAAAGGCGATACGCCTGAGAACATTGCAAAGATTGAAGGCAGATTTGTGAGAGAAGTTGCAATGTTATCTAAAGTACAACACAAGAACTTAGTAAAGGTAATATATTTGTATGCTGATATGATGAAAACAAAATTTTAATATTGTCAATCTTTCTTAATTGTTGCTGCATAATTATTAATTGATCACAGTTTATTGGAGCATGTAAGGAACCAATCATGGTCATAGTAACTGAGCTTCTTACTGGTGGAACATTAAGGAAATACTTGGTAAATATGAGGCCAAGGGGATTGGATACGCGTGTTGCTATAGGTTTTGCACTTGATATAGCTCGTGCAATGGAATGCTTACATTCACATGGAATCATTCACCGTGACTTAAAACCAGGTTAGTTGAAATTATATAAGTCGTCAACCATAGGCCATAAATGGTTCTAATTGCGAACTGATGCAGATAAATCATGTTGTAAATGCTATATAAATCTTTATATTTTACTTCTCAATTTCAGAAAACTTGCTGCTAACAGCAGACCACAAGATTGTGAAACTTGCTGATTTTGGTTTGGCAAGAGAAGAATCATTAACAGAGATGATGACTGCAGAAACTGGAACTTATCGTTGGATGGCTCCAGAGGTGATTAATATCTCTTGAATGGTCACCTTATATAAAAAGCTATATTTTTATTGCATTCTCTTTTTGATTCTTCTATGATAAAACATTTGTTGTGTGATTGTAGCTTTACAGCACTGTAACACTGAGGCACGGTGAGAAAAAGCATTATAACCATAAGGTTGATGCTTATAGTTTTGCAATTGTCTTGTGGGAGCTCATACACAATAAGTTGCCCTTTGAGGGCATGTCAAATCTTCAGGCAGCCTATGCTGCAGCTTTTAAGGTACATTTAAAATTATCTTTATAAATTATTAATCTTTTTGTTATGAAAATTATTAAAATTTATCCATAGAGGAGAGAAGCAAGAACACAGAATGACAATGAAGTGGCAATTTTGATCCACTTACTTTTGAATGGCTCAATTCTGGTTTTGCCCTATTTCCATTTTCCATGGTTGTATAAATCGCTAGTCAGGCGGCAAGGTAACGCCTAGGGATTAATCGGCGCTAGGCGAATTGGACTTTTTATATTTAATTTTACAAATATATATTATACACACACATCAATATCAATAATTCAATATTAGACTTCAAAAAATTTTAAAAATAAACTTAAACGTAACAAGTCAAGTACTTAAAAGTTCAATCTGAAACACTGAATTCAAAGTTTAGAGATAAATTTCGATGTTTAGTGGCTAAATTCGATGTTTCAGATGTTGGATTCGATGTTTTAGAGACATTAAGGATTTTGGGTTGAGAAATGTCTCGAATAATCATGGATCTGGTCCTTTTTACCGGAAAAAAGTAAAAAAAAAGGAAAAAACTGACTAGGCCCTCTAGGCACCGCCTAGGGCCAAATCGACACAGTTGGAGGGCGCTTAGCGCCTAGGCCGATTTTTACAACACTGTTATTTTCTAATGGATCAAATGGGTAAGAGACAATTGGTTAAAAGGGGATCAAATGGTTCAAATGTCTACCAAAGTGCATTTTTAGCACACACAATAGTAATACTACTGTGACATTTATCTTTTGCGATCATATTAAACTCGATTCATTTACAAAAAAATGCTTCAAAATGCCACACACAGAGTTTTAGATCAACCGATCTAATCAAGGCTGTTTTGCCCATATCAAAGTTGCATCTTTTGACCTATTACCCAACCCTCCTGATCCACATGTTCTGCCACCTTCACCATTTACGTATAGTTATTGGGAAAAAAATTTATGTGAAACTCGGTAACACAATTTAACTTGTACACAAATTGGACAAAAGCAGTTTTGACTTGTTTTTCATAACAAAAAAAGGCCATATTTTGCCAAAAACCTGTTTAACCCAGCCTGCTTGTTTTACCATACCTAGAAATAGTGTGTAGTTATTACTATTGGTTTGCAGACCAGTCAAGTAACAAATAAACAAGCAGACATACCTAGTAAAATCTAAATAAGGTTACAACTATCCTCTTATCCAGGGTTAAGAGGCTTCTGCTAGTTGGACCCCCGACTCCAAAGTCAATATTATCAATTTAATTGGTCATTATAGTTTGACATTTCTTCATCATTATACATCTAATCTTAACCATTGATTTTTTGTTATCTTTTCTGTATAGAACGTGAGGCCGAGTGCTGATGACCTCCCTGAGGATCTGGCTTTAATTGTGACATCTTGTTGGAAAGAAGATCCAAATTCTCGACCAAATTTCACTCAAATAATACAAATGCTGCATAATTTCTTGTCTACCAGCTCACCCCCAGAACCCCGGCCCACAGCTATTCCACCTCGGATCTTTGCTTCTCAAAATGCAGTTTTTTCACCGGAATCTCCGGGTACAAGCACTTTAATTGCAAGAGCAGATGAATCAAATGATGGAACACCAAAAACACCCATGGAAAACACCAACAGAGGTATATTCTCCTGCTTTTATCAGTGCTGTTAATGGTGGAATGAGATCTTGGAACATAAAATATGTACACAGTTAAAAAAAAAAGGAGCAAAGAAGCAGATAGATTAAAGTTTTAGGACTTTGTGTTAGTTTTTGATGGAGAAGTTGTAGGTTTTGTCAATTAATTTTTTAATTTATTTGTCATGTACTTTTGGACCATCGTATCTGGCTTTCCTTGTAAAGTAACCCTTATTTTTATGAAAATATTAAAAGATAAGATTATAAACGAGCGAACTTAAACTTACAAGCGCACATAGGTGGTTTGTAAGTTTCTATTAAAATCGCTTATGTATTTAAATCAGCAAGTCAGTGTTCTTTTACTTTATAAAAATAATGGGCTGAGATTTTATAAAAACTAGTTTTATCCACATCACGTATTGCAACCGATAATTCGTTGGTTTATTTTGATTATAAAATGTTATCATAGGTGGTAACTTACATGGACGAAATGATTGTGTTTGAAAACTACTAAAGTTGTGTAACGACCATATTACAAAAAATCTATATTATGTTTCTATATGACTTTTTAATATGAGCTGAATATACAGCTATTAGCCTATGATATGATCTCTCTTTAACATCTAACTAGGATAAATCATAAGGCGTGCGCACTCTTTAGGAATTTATGCCATATAAAGTTGGTTTATTTGTCAATGACTTTAGGCATGTAAACGAACCGAACGAACATGAACACAAGCATGTTCGTGTTCGTTCATTTAAACTTAACCGAACACGAACACATTAACGAACATGAATTTTGTGTTCGTGTTCGTTTATTAAGAAAATGAATATGTTCGTGTTCGTTCATTAAAAATAAACGAACTGTTCATGAACATAAATTAACACAAACGAACTAAAATAAACGAGCAAGCATAAATGGACATTTTTTTAACACCATTGAACAATCATAAACGAACATGAACACTATTGAACAAACATAAACGAACACAATTGAACAAGTATAAACGAGCACAAGCAACAAGTCTTTTAAATGTAAACACATATCATTCGTAAATTAGTCAGTTAACCGAACAAAAACTAACATTACATAGTTAACGAACATTAACGAACACAAATAAACGAACGTAAATAGATGAACATTACCGAACTGTTCATGAACATAAATAAACGAACACATGGTGTGTTCATGATCGTTCATTTAATTAAACGAACACAAATTTTATGTTCGTGTTCGTTCATTTATTAAATAAACGAACTTCTTACCGAACAGTTCACGAACAGTTCATAAACTGTTCGGTTCGTTTACAGGCCTAGTACTCAATGTTCTTATTGATTGTGTGTTTGATGTCACTCATTTGTGCATTTGACATGAATATCAGAAATGTAAAACAAAATTGTGAATTGTGTTTGATAATAACAAATATAAGTGCTGCATAAACCCAACAAGTTTCAACGATGAAACCCTAATACAAACAGTATATCCAAAGGATCGCTCTTTCGAATCAAGTTAGTTGTTTCTTTTGTCTCTATATGCTATCTAATGTTTTCGTAACCGAATCAGACATTGAATCGTACGTCTTACTGGTCAGATTTAATAATCGAATGACATTATAAATAGACAAATAGTTAAATGTTACCTGAAAAATTATAAAATATAAACACATTTAAATAAACAAAATTATTGTTTAAACAAATATAATTATGATTAAAAAGGTATAAAGTTTTATTTTAATGTTTTATGCTTTTAAATTTTATAAAACTAAAACAAATTGTTTGATCACCATCTAATTTGCTTGTGCAACCAATCCAACCAACTTAGAAAGTATTGGTGCTATCTAATAAATCCTTTGTACTTTCCAATCTCTTAGCTACTTGCTAAAAGATTGCTTTTCTTATTAATATTATGTTGGTTGTTCAAAAAAAAAAATCTAATAAATCCTTTATCAAAAGGCTTCTAGCCTAGTGGTAGCTCTTTGACTTCTCTTATAAGATGTCTTGGGTTGAAATTTGTGATACCGGGTGTCCGGGCGTTTGCTGTCAAAAAAAATCTAATAAATTATTAAAGGGTAGAAAAGAAAGGAAGTGGAAGGAAAGAAAAAAAATTTCGTGTTCCTGAGTTTCATTTAACGAGGGAAAAGAAAGAAACATAACAAATGTCGTGTTCCCGAGTTTCATTTAACGAGGGAAAGGAAGAGAAATGGAAGGAAAACTAGGCAAAATTACCTAGCTTTCTTTTCCTTCCGATTTGGAAGGAAATGGAAGGAAAGAACTTCTTTCTTTTCTTTTCCTTTCCTCTCATTTATTTTCTTTTCTTTTCCATTCTTTTCCTTTCTGTTCTTTCCTTTAATAAACTCGGAAACTGAGCGTTAATGATAATTGTTTCACCGTTGGTTAGACGTATGCAAGGGGTTGGATAAAAGTCAAAGTTGGTTGGCGTAAAAAATGATGAACTTTTGCTTATATTTTTTATATAGAAAATTGCACTTTTAGTCTTTTATGCTTATACAAAATTTCAGAGGTAGTCTTTTATGTTTCAAAATAACAAAATCAGTTCTTTAAGTTTTCAAATATTGCAAATTCGGTCTTTTCTCCATTAACTTCGTTAAATATTAACAAATTATGGGCATAAATGTAAAAAAAAGTCATTTAAGTAATTGAGTAAATTTCCTTTTGAGCCTTTATGTTTACATAAATTTTCAGTTATGGTCTTTTATTCTGCTAGTACTTAACGGAGCTAACGAAGAAAGGACCGAGTTTACAACAATTAAAAACTTAAAGGACTGATTTTACTATTTAAAACTAAAAGGACTATCTCTAAAATTTTGTGTATACATAAATTACTGAAAGTGCATTTTACTCATTATTTTATCATTACATCTATTTTTTTATTATTATATGTAGATGCTTCGTTCAAGTCGTATATACTATATATGGAGATTACTATATTAAAAAAAATAAAGTATTTAATAATAATAATGAGTTAGTGTTCTCTTTTTGATTTTATAGAAATAATGGGTTAATTACGATGTAAAGATGTAGATACATGCAAGCTCCTTCTATGAACCCTTTAACACTCTCAATTATTAATCTACTAGACCTTTTTTTTTATTTTTAAATATCGAGGGCCAAGAAAATATGAATGTGCACACTTTACTATTTAGGATTAATATTTCCTATGCGTAGTCTGGAGAAGCAAACCCAATCTCCAATCTCTGTTATAAATTTTTTTATATTTTTTTGTATATTATATATCTCTAGAAATATAAACCAAAAATTAACAAATTTACAATCGTTGTAGCCTATGGGTCTTTTTTTTTCTTTGCTCGTCCTGATCACTTGAATTCTCAGACCGCCCCTGATCTTTCCAACATAATCTAAAGCTTTTAAACTTAAGTTTTTTTTTTTTTCTCATGTTATAGGTTATTAGTATAAAAGTATAAAACACACCATTTGATTTATTTGTTAAAAAAACCTAATATGTGAGACTAAGAAGTTTAGGGGTTGTGTGATACATCAAGAGACTACAATGAATTAGTCAGAGATTGAAACTGTTTGTTTTATTAAAAAACGCATCTGAATCAGTAAGCCAGCTTTTTAATTATTAAACTTTAAACAAACTTTAAGTGATAAAAACATGTTACTAACTCAACACTTGATAAACTATACATGATATAAATAATTAAATATCTTTAGCATTCATGTGTTGCTTTAGAGAGCCAAAGTTGATATACCAAAAATGGGGTTTAACATATGCTGAGGGATCATTTGTGTATATTGATAAAAGTTGAGGGGGCTACGTTTTGGTTGTGATGGTTTCCATTTACATTCCTTGGAGAAGAAGGTGACTTTATCGGTCCCACCAAAACTTAACGTTTTCTACCCTTCTCCCATGCAATGTTGATTCTAGTGTCACACATTATAGGCTCGGGTTTAGGCTTGTTACTTTTAAAATAATTATATTAAAGCACCTCTATTCCACATAATTAAATAAATAAATATTAAAAGTTAGCCTAAGTGAAAAAATAAAAAATTAGTTGAAAAAAAAAGTAAATAATTAAAATATTTATAAACCACGTATTAACAAAGAAAATAATAACCAATGAGGCATTATCTCAATTGTACCCTAAGATTTTTTTAAATAAGAGATCTTGGGTTCAAATCCTTCCCACAACGAAATATAGGTCAGGGGGTTTTCTCAGTGGGGTTTCCTCCTGGGTTGTTGTGGTGCCTCATGCGAGGTCCAGGTTATTAGACCTTGGTGACATGGTCTGGAAACAGTGGATTCACACGATTGAGGCATTCACCGTCAAAATAAAAACAAAGAAAATAATATATTATTATTTAATTTCTAAAAATATAATTTTTAACATCATTACTGTTAAATTTTATTATTTAATAGAAGAGAGAATGCTAAATTATTATTTAACATAATTATTTAATAGTAGAAACGAGTGAGACAACAAAAATAAGAAGCCACCAAAGAGTAGTATGTGTCTAATGTTACTTTTATCTATTAATACAAAATTATAAATATAGAAGGATACATAAAAAAACAAAAAGGTTTGATTACAAATTATTAAAGATGATGTTTAATTTAAGAAAGATTTTAGTTAGTAGAGTCATATTTGATTAAGGGATGGTCGATCGTTACTCTTTGTTTGTTTGGTTCATTATTTTTTTAAGTGATATCAACTATATGATTTTATGTGCATTAAATACTACATATAATAATTCTCATCACATCAATTTTCATAACTATTTTTCTTTTAAGCTCACCAAACCAGTTGTTTGCGACTGCGTCTTTTGTGTTCCTTCTGGTTAATAGGGTATTAGAAGGTATCCGTGTGTTTACCGCGTGAGTTACTGAGTTGTCATGACGATAAAAAAAACTAAAAATAAACTATTTTAAAAACTTGAATATTACATAGATTAATTAATACAAATATCAAAGAAAAAAAATAAAATAAGAAATCCGAATCATTAAGTGCTGAATTGTTAAGATGTTTGAATGGTTAAGAGGGTCTGAACCATTAAGTGCTAAACAGTTAAGAATGTTTGGTTGAACATCTGAATGAATATGTATGATGGCTATTTTACCCTTATGAAGTTATATAGATAGATAAATAGAGAGAAAGAGTGCCATATCCGACAGTGGCTTTGCAGAGGTGGGGAGGTGGTTTCGGGCGGTGGCTTTGACCGGCGCAGTGGTTGTGACAGACGCGATGGCTGTGTGGATGTGGTGGTTGTGTGGAGGCGTTAGGCATGGAGGCGTTGGCTGTGGACATATGGACGAGAGAGCTGTGAAGGGAGATTGATATTTCTAGGTTAAAATAAAAGGATATAAACAAACCCTTGTTTATTTCCTCCATCCAGACATGTGTTGAAGTCTGAATCATTAAGACCTTCATTCAAATGCTAGCTTCCATTCAAACATGTTTTTTTTAGTAAAATCATTCAAATTCAGACTTATTCAAATCTATTCAGACCTAAACAAACAGTAGCCTTAGTCTCAAAGATACAAAAAGTTTTGTAATTAATTAATCACATGTTCGCCTTCTCTCCACAAATTAAAATAATAATAAAAAATAAATGAAATGTGTCACCAAAGCTTAGGCTCGGAAGCATATCTCTCTTGTTTCCCGCTCATATATGTCCTTTTTCCCAGTCTCACGCGCGCACACCAACACGCGCACACTCACTATTCCGTCGACAAGAAGAGGGGAAATTGCGATATCTTTTCATCTTCATTCTCTGTCAAATGTTGGATGATCTTAATGGCCAGGTGACTGATTTTGTGTTAGAACACAGTTTTTTGCTTTTTCTATACTCGTTTTTCGAGGGTTTTTGCTGCCTCTAAACTCGCATGTCTGATCGTCATCTGCGATTATTTTTTCTAGGGTTTAATCGGTTTATATCTTCCCGTTAACACTCTTTATGTGTGATGTGATGGCGAATGAATACCGTATTAATGGGTCAGATTTTAATTTGAAATCTTTCGTATCACAGCTAATGAATGATAATCGATAGATATAAACGTGTGTGTATGCGTTTGACTGTGTGTTTACCAGCTTGTATGCGATCGTTGATGTTCTTCATTGCTATAAATGGGTGGGTGTACTTTGTTAAATCGTTGGGCTTTTACTTAAGGAATCTTGTGTCTTTGAGCTCTCTGTGTGAAGTGGTTTCCTTTTTAGAGTGGGGAGTGCGCAGATTAAGTATAATTTGTTCATGTAGGGTTTGATGCATATTTGTTGATTATAATATCTGTCTCTTAAGTTTCTTGACACGTTTCAAGCTTCTGCTTCAGCAAATGATTATTTAGGTGTATTTGTGTTGATTACTGCTAACTTGTGTGTTCTTAATTAAACTAGTGAACACCAGAGACGAGGGCACACTTAATAGGCTAATAGCATAAGCTCTTGGTATCTTTAGTGTGCCCCAAGTATCCCCTTTTAGTAAAATGTTCACCTTGCACTGAATTTCCTTTTTAGTGGAGGGAGGATTATAGCTCTTTAGCGTGCGCCACAGAATTATTATATTTTTTAAGAACAGTTTCTGTTACTAATGTAATCTATGTTTTGAATGTTGCAGAAGTTGGATTGTTGATGGTAGAACTATTGCAAGAAAGGTTAAGATTTCCAGTCTTCCTTTGGTAAATCAAATCAAAGACTGTGGAGCGACTCGGGAATGTCCCCAATGCAACTACAGGATTGATAATAGTGATGTAAGAATTCTAAAAAATCATTCCAAATTTGATCATCACTCATGTAACTATGATTCTGCAAATAAAGCCATCTTCTTGAAGTAAAAAGGTGACCTCTTGTATGTGTTTGACTTTTCAGGTGTCAGTTGAGTGGCCTGGGCTCCCCATTGGTGTGAAATTTGAACCCACTGATGTTGAGCTCTTAAAACATCTGGCAGCCAAATGTGGTGTGGGGGATGAAAAACCACACAGGTTTATTGATGAATTCATCCCTACTCTTGATGCGGATGATGGAATATGTTCCAAACATCCTGAAAATCTTCCTGGTGAGCAGAGTGCTAATGTTGTAATGTTTTATCCATTAGTTGGGGCAGAATACCAGGCGGGTTGGGCAATAGGTTGAATTGGGTAATTTTTGCTACAGGTCAGATTTTGACCTGATTGACCTGTGACCTGTTTCCCTTTCAGCTGATCTTTTGTCTACTAGTTTAAATGGTGTGGCTCATTTTATTTGTGACTTGTTTTCTTTGAAGCTAGTATTTTTTTCCTTTTAAGCAATAGGCCCTTAAGAGATGACACACAACTTAAATTGACCCATTCATACATAAAAACACTTGTGAATTGAGGTACGACCCTGAGCATGTGCAGGGTGCTCAATTGCACATGCCTCTATTTTTCTAGAACCCCAAATTTAAAAATTTAACTATGATTATAAAGTGACTTTTCATGATTTCTCATAGTTTGATGATGCTTTGATAAGGGGAAATGTGTTCTCTGTATTTATATATTGTTAATGAAGCAATTATTGAAAAAATAAGTAGAATTGTGCTTCATTGATGGAAATTTGGAGTTAAGGTTATGGTGGGGAATATGACCAAAGAAACCCATATGTCATAATTTTTTTTAATCTTTTACTTTTAATTTTTTAATATATCCTATAATTATTATAATTTTACTACTAAAGATTAACCCCTCAAGTCCTCAACTTTATTTTTCATTTTGTTAAACTTTGATTTATTATATGGGGTTTGTGCCACAACAGTCAACAGCACCAAGATATTGCACAAAACTATATTCTTTTTTTTTTTTGAAAAATTACTAAAAATATTTACTACTGAGTTGATGAAAAACAAATGTCCTTAACTATAACCATCTTTCAATAATATACTGCATGGTCTCTAACTTTTTGATAGAAACTCATGACCTAGAACAAGTAGAAGAGATATACAAAGTTTAATAAGAAACGCACAAGCTGCTATTGAATCTGTATCTGAAATCTTATAGCAAATTTAAATTAAAGGTTAGCTTTTTTGCATATAAGTAATTTTTCCGTGTTCAAGGGCCTATGTTTAGTTATTACTTGTCCATTGAAATGCATGGGAAAATCCTATGCAGATCAAATGGGTCACAATTGTCAACAGTGGCATCATTGACTTGTGAGTTGACAAAACCATTTTTTAACTCTTAAATCATTTGAATTTAATAATATAGGTGCTACAAAAGATGGAAATACTGTCCATTTCTTTTATAGGACCACAAATGCATACACTACTGGACAAAGAAAACGTCGCAGGATCTGCAAAGAATCTAGTTTGATCAAGGATGTTCGTTGGCATAAGACTGGCAAGACAAAAGCCATCAAGCAGAATGGAGTCCAGATAGGGTGCAAGAAGATAATGGTCCTTTATGGGGTTGCTTGTGGGAGTTCAAAACCGTATAAATTGAATTGGGTCATGCATCAATATCATCTAGGCACCGTCGAAGATGAAAAAGAGGGTGAATATGTAGTTGCAAAGGTATTCTATCAGCCACAGAAAGATACGGAGAAAGTGGATAATAATGCTATAATTGAGGAATTAGATGCATGGACGTATTTGACTACCCCCAGAACTCCAATAACTGATGCCCCTGTTCCACGCAGGCTTGGAAAAAGTGTTTCTTGTGATGATGCCACCCCTATTCATGCTATCCAATCACCAGCACAGGTTGATATTTTATTGTTACGTATGGCAATTTTGACCCATTTGCTTGCAACAAGCCATTCAATTGTGTTTTTTTAAATGGATATATTAAAAGATGTAGTTAAAAAAAGGAACAAATTAAAGAGGTTGAAAGTCACCAAAAGTTTATTTTTAAATGCTTACATTCACCTAAACTCTTTTGTACTGTATTGTAAAATATAGTTAAAAAATGGTGTAGATTTAAGAGGTTGAAAGTCACTAAAAGTTTATTTTTAATGCATACAATCTCCTAAACTCTTATAATTCAATTAAAATTAGGTAACCAAAGATTCAAATATGACAATGTAAGGGAGCAATAACTTCTCATGTCAATAGAGATGAAAGCTCACTTTTTGACTAATTTTAGGAGTGAAATTGCAAAGAAAGCCAACCAGTTTGGGTTAACTTTATTTGTTAAAATTGAATTCTTGCTCTTATGTTTGCTAATTGAGCTTTCACCCCTAAATTAGCTAGACATCAAATTTGACTCTTATTGTCAGAGAATTTCTTGCTCTCTACATCGTCAATTTATTATCTTTGGTTACCTTTTCCAAAAAATCTCTCTTTAGTCGATTATGTAGAGTATTGTGGTGATAATTATTTTTAACAAAATGGATAAAAAAGTGTTTGTGGAACAGCTGAACCTTACTTGGCCCATTTTGACTAGTTTTAACCACAACCCATTGAACCTGTTACCTATTGAACCTGTTACCTGATCTGACTGACCCATCCAACTTACCTCCTTTATTTCTTGTTTTCATGCATTTGGTGATTCCTTGTGCTGATGCCTTGATGCGGACTGATTTTTTTAATTTGATATTGGATTAGGAATCTGCATGGTCTATTCCATCTTCTAACAGTGAAATTAAAGAGAATGTGCAAATGCCCATTAGGGAAGATGATATTCCATCTTCTAACAGTGAAATTAAAGAGAATGTGCAAATGCCCATTTGGGAAGATGATTCGCAAGCGGTTGATTTAGATGCATTTGATGACTCATTGTTCTGCAATGAGAATCTTGATGCTTATGACCCTATTGCTGACTCAAGGCTAAATAAGGAACCTCATTCCGGCTCTAATGTCAATGCTGACTGTGCACTGGGAACCAGTAGGGGTGAAAGTTCTGCATTTGATGATCTGGAGAAACTGGACTTGGGCACTCCACCTGATTTCAACCTTGTTGTAAGCCTACCATCCTTTCTACGCAATAATTTGGCAATATGTAGTTGTAACTCTAGTGTTTAATGTTTGAATTAACATATAGTTTGTTTCTCATTATATGATTATCTAGTGATCAAGTAAGCATTTATGATAATAATCAGTTTCATACTAGCAGCCACACATTTAATTCTTCAAACCTTTTATATTCCTCTCATCTTTCTTGTTAATTTTATACAACTATCATCTTGAAAACTCATCCAAACACCATTTTGAAATTGTTATGAACACAAGTTTATTAATTCTGTGTTTTAACATACATGCAGGACTTGCAGTTTTCGTCACAAGACGGCATTTTTGGCTGGTTAGAACGGTTGTAAAGTTCGAAAAAGAATTGGGCTTGTGAAGGACATATATGTCTTCCTTTTGGTTACATATTTCCAAATTCTGAAAAACAATCTGAACATATGATGACGCTATGTATCTCTCTTTTTAAAATTGCTTTGGCTAAAACTGGCGCGTAGGTACAAAGTATCACGATCAAGAGTCTCGAGGCTTGATATTCCGATTTTGTTATTTGATGCATATGACCTCTAATTTCGAATGTGTTGTAGAGCAAATATGTAATGGTAACTTGCAACTCTTACTCTTGTGGTTTGATACTGATAGTGTGTATTCACTGTTTTGGCTGTCTACAACTTATAATTATCATTGCGTGTGTTTTACTTGATGTGAGAAGTATTAGCAATTATTTTTGCCCTTTTGCTTGTTTATTAGTTTACTTGGATTGGATCGGATTATGTTTTATGTTCAATGGTTAAAATGCTGATACTATATTGGAGTAATGCGTATGTAGTGCTTGTTCTTATCCAAGTGGTGGTTTATTTTTTAAATAGTAGTAGGTAGCTCGGAGCAACATGAACGTCATACCCGATTGTTTCAAATTATTTTCTTTCTTTCTTTCGTTTTTTTTTTAAGGTTTCGATGCTCCAAAAACTATCAAATAGCGCTAAGATAATTTTTTTTTTGTTTATTTATTGTTATTACTTTTTTGTTTATTTATTATTATGTATGTATGAGGGTCTATGTATGTATCAATGTATGCATACGTTTAGTCTTTTGTTTGTCTTTTTGGTATAATCATTATTACATTCAGCATATATAACACAAAGATGTAAAAACACAATAACAACATAACACCATCTTTATCTAACATATAAAAATAATATCAAAATTACATGAAATAATTTAAATCATAAAATATAACACAAAAACATGAAATGTGTATTTTCAAAATAATGAGTTCTAAAATCACAATAGTAAAATAAGATAATTGTATAATTTCAATATTTTAAAATATAAAAATTTAGTAATAAAAGAAAATTATTTAATGTATAAAAAAGTAATAGCAAAATAACTGAAAATTAGCTAAAAAGTAAAACACAATAATAAATAAATATTACACAATAACTTAAGAAGTAACAATCGAAACGTCATTTCTAAAAATATAATAATTAAAAACATAAAACTACAAAAGGTATGTAACTAATGTTATTACATATATGTGACTTAGATGTTATTTTTATGTGTACATTGTATAAGTTAAATGTAATGAGTTACATACAAAACTTTATGAGTTGCATATACATTAACTACGTGAGCAACATATATTTTATTTTATTTTATTATTATATTTATAACATTATAATTAAAAGTCATAAAATGTATAATTTAATTGGTTGGTAGGATTTTTTAAGTTTTATTTGATTTTAATATTTTTTTTCATGATCCCTATATATGTATGTATCACTTAGTGGATGTATCAAATACGTATCGTTGGGTTTTTTTTAATATCATTATCACGCATGTGCAACTTTTTCTTCTTTTATACGTATGTGTAAATTATCATATGTTTAAGATTTAACACTAGTTTAAGTTATTAGAAACTTTAGCGACACATGTACAAAAAAGAAAGGCTTACACCAATTATAAATTATAAACATACGTGAATTTATATATATGCATACACAAAAAAAGATATTATACATATGCAACAATGATGTTAAAAAAACAAGTCGAACTAGTATCTCTCTCTATATATAAAATCAAAGCCAAACCAATCCTTACACAAAATTTGGTACATTTACAAAAGGAGCAAGGCTCGGCTCGTTAACACGCTAGCTTCTTTTGAGTCCTGATTGTTTCAAACAAGCCATTGATTTATTTTGCTTTTATGAAACAAAATTGATATTATATATTAAATATTTAGGGAAAATTATTTATAAAAATATATTAAAATATTTTTCACTATTTAACTAGTTTTATCTGTATTTCTTGTTTGAAATCTCAAACTTTTTCGATACATATTTAGTTAAAAAAAACAACATTTTTTAGAGAACTAAAATAATCATTTATTCTAATTACCGTTAAATCATATGCTTATTCTTTTAAAATCTGTTCGATATAAAAGAATGAAATAAACGAGAGGATAAAATGAACAAAGAAAAGAAATAGATTATTATCATTCTATTGTCCTATTTGATTACTTCTGGTAATGAAATGATTCATCACTTCATATTGTTTGGTAGACATCTAATGAAATTCGATTTATGAGTCGAGTTATGGTTCTAATCATTTCTCGAATTAATGTTTGTGTTGCCGGTCGGGTCATGCGTCATGGGTCGAATCATGATTCGGACCATTGGTCGGTTATTGTTTAGCTCATGGTTCGATCATGGGGCAATTCATAGACCGGATCATAGTTTGGTTTGTGGTTCAAGTCAAGTTTTGTTTCATGTTCAGGTCGGTTGCTTGCGGCTACGCTTTACCTGTTCCTCTCGGTTAGTCGGATATTAGAGGGACTTTAAGGTTTACCACGCAAGTGGGTTTCCATAGTTATAAAATATATATACACACTTGTAAATTATGGCATGAATGTAACTAGGAAAGCACCCGTGTAACACTCAGAACTCTCGAAGCATCTGGTTGAATGGAGTTTTTAGATCCTTTTCGGGTCAACATAATGAGAGAGTCTCTACTTGCTCTTTTTCGAACGGCTAAGTTTAAACTTCTTATAATCTATACCAAACTAATTATACTGTTGCATGTGATTGAACCCATGCCATCCGATTCTAAGAGTTAATGCCTCTAACAAGCTTTCATCTTATACCTAAACTAAAACCACATTGTCAAATAATAATCACTCTACTTATAATTATCTTAATTTAAATCATGATTATGATGTAGAGAAATGAATCGTCGTAAAGTCTTCTTTCTCCATTATTAATTTTTTGTGTAAATCACGTCAATTTGAAAATAAAAAATTCGATATAACTGAAAAATCTAACTAGAGATGGCCATGAACGAAATTGGTTTTGGCATCCACACAAGATATGGTTTTATGACTCTTTCGTACTATTATAAGTCAAAGCACACCAATACAATGAATAAAATAGACTCTTATATAACTAGAAACTACCAAAGGGTTTCTGCCTAGTGTTACCATTGACTTTGTTTTTATGTGAGATATTGGGGTCGATTCTCTTTGCGAGAAATTGCTACTGAATAAGCTTATGATTTTCCGATTGGTGGGTTTTCTCCTAAATTAGTGAGATCTAGGTGGTGTGGCTTTTGTTGTCGTTTAAAAATAATACAACTAGACAACTTTAATGACCAAACAACCTAATTAAACTCAACTTAGGAAAGTAAATCAACCCGTATCTCAAATAAATAAAACAATAAAATAACCTAGCCTACAACTCAATTAATAAAACTACTAACCAACTCCTTTCATGCCGGGTAACAAGATTAGTCTAACAATCACCACCAACCGTGGTTTACAAACACTTCAATCTTCCCAGCAACAACAACGTTTGGCCATCGTCCCCTCTTTGGTCAGGTTAACCACTTCTTTTAGTTCTTGTCTTGAACATCAGACACATAATGGCCAATAATTATCAGTTGAAACCAACCATCTCCTCAACCACCCCCAAACACCCGACCTCTACATTGACCAAATACCAAATCTTCTTGGTTTCAACTCCCACAACTACAATGATCACATATATGCTCTTTCTCCTTTTCTTTTCCCTCGTTTTTAGCAAACTTTTGCTTACCATAAATATCTCCTTTTTTGGCAAGTCCTTTGACACGTTCTTCATAAGCTTTCAACTTTCCAATGCCTTCATTGAATGGAATGTATCAAAATCATAGCATTGTTTGATTAATGCTACAATATGGAGAAAACAAATTGGCATTGAATCAAGCAACTTCCTTACCATAGTTTCCTCTTCAAAGATTGTTGATCCAAGACTCTTTACTTTTGGTACCAACCCATTCATTATTCAGTTTGCTTGCAAAGACATCAACTAAATCTCCATCCTTCATGATCAAGCCTCTGAAATCTCACCTCAATATTTGAAGTGTAGTTGTTCTTACTTAGCCACCTGTTTGGTTTCAGTGTAACTCATCATACCCATAACAAGATCTTCATGTATGGTTTGAACTTACACAGCCATATTAGAGGACAGTTTGTTGGAGTTAACATCAGGCATTGTAACTCACTGATATTCCTTATATAAACCCGGTACAATTACTCCTTTCACATGTTTTGTGCAAAATTTTTACCAGGTTCGTCTTCTGCCAACAACTCTTATCCTTCCTTCAATCAAGAACCGCTGCTGCTTCAGTTCTTACTGGGTTGCAAAGCCAACTCCTACCGAACACCAACCAAAACTAAGGCACATGCCACCCATTTTCCAAGCCTGCTAAACAAAAACACCAGCTGCCTGTTGTTTCACTTCCCTGCGCTGCTCTGACTGGATTGCTTCTTCCAAAAGAACAAACCTACTACTATAGTACTAATAGTTCCTATCCTAGGCAATGATGAGAGAGAGATATGCTAATTTGCTATTTCGTTCCTACACATTCTTGATCGCTAACCTGCTGCTATTTGAATTAAACCCTGATCAGCTAATCAGCCTTGGTTTGAAAGCTGCTGATGTGAATCAAACCTGTTCTGACGAGAAACACTATTGTTGACAAGAAAGTGTTGCTCCTTGATTGATTTGTTCTTGATTAACTCTAGCATCAATTGCTAGCCCAGCCACTTGTTGCTCGATGATTCCCAACCACAAATATGATACACACGATCAAGAAACACGATTGTAGAAACCTACCACAACTCTTTCTTATTATTATAAATCAAAGCACACCATTACAATGAACCAGACCTTATTTATAACTAGCTAACCTCAATGACCAAGCAACATAATTAGAGTCAACTTAAGAAAGTTAATCAACTCATATCCCTACTTACCAACAAAGAAAATGATCAATAAACTAACCTACAACTCGATAATTAATCAAACTGGTATTCCGACTCAACTTCTTTCGAACCAAATAACAAGATTGGTCC
Organism: Mikania micrantha; assembly: GCA_009363875.1. NCBI lineage: Eukaryota > Viridiplantae > Streptophyta > Magnoliopsida > Asterales > Asteraceae > Mikania > Mikania micrantha. The sequence goes on from CM018680.1 coordinate 104,216,854, forward strand.
AACTTCTTTAAATATCACATAATATACTAATGTGTAATATGTTCGTGTCATTAGGGTAATCAGGTTCAGCTCTCCTAATAACGTTCCATGACCTGAATCGCGCCATGTTTAGCAATGAAAAAAAAACACACCCTTTTGTTTAAGAGATAAACACTTCATTTTGTATAAGCAGCATAGATTATAATAACTAAATAAGCCTTTCTTAGCAAAGAAAACAACAACCAATGCTTTTTAGCCCATTCTCCCTTTACAATATTTGTTGACTTTGAAAAGGGTTATTTTATCAGCAAAATTGTTCAAGGAAAAAGCAAGCTGCTAAACTCCATTGATACTTGGTCAGTTGCTCTCATACTTACCCATTACCAACAAATAAATCTGCAATCTTTTTACAATATCTGAGACTACATTCAAACCCTTGTACAAATCAACAATCTTGTTTCACCCTAGTTCCTCACATCTAACAATGTGTTGCTTCTCTAAGCCAATTAGCCAATATTGTACCAATCATGGTTCATATCATCAACATTTGATAAATCAAACTATGGCCGCTAAACACAAAATATATTACACAACAGATTCTTGATTAAGAGAGACTTACCTACTGACAAGGCTTCTTCAATAGAAAATTGAATCTGAAACCTTCTGTCTACCTCCAAGTTAGGTTACAGCCATGATTGAAACTTGAAACCCTCAATCTTCTAACAGTGAGGTAATAAGCTCTTTTGGTGATGCTTCCCAAATTGGTAGATCCAAGAAAGGTTGCTTCACCCGTTGTTCTTCAGCATCGCATAGGGCTTCTGCAACATCACATAATCTTGAAATCTCACTAATGGTGGCTTCCTGAGATTCAACCTGCAAAATAATCAAATTCCCCAAAATCACCTTCAAAACCCATAAAAAAGACATTGAATTTCAAATTCAGCACCCTAAGAAACCCAAAAAAAAGCACTAAAATGTTGAATAGGGGTATTGCAGTGGGTACTTATAACGTCAAACTGTATTGAAATTGTGAATTATGATGAGAAATTATCAATTTTAGTGCTAAATAATACAATATTATTTGTGGAAAATTGGCAACATTAACTTCCTAGGGTTAACAAGTATACCGTAATTTTTAAAGGGTTGGCACATACCTGAGCGAGTAGGGCATCGGTGAGTTCCCGGTAAGTAGAATCCGGCGAATTTTCCGGAAAAATGGAAACCGTATGATTTGACTCCGGCAATGCCGCCGGTGGTGGTTGATTTTGCGTACGGTCTTGCAATGCCTTCAAGTTGTTCGACAAAAGTTCCCAATGGTGGATCTCTTGCTGATACTTACTTTTGAGCTTTAACAGCACTTTCTTCTTTCTTTCTTTGCGTGCGTTCGATTCAGCTGCAGGATCCGATGGTTCGATGGCGATGGTAGCGGTGGATTCAAGACGTTGTCGTTTCGGACGCCAGTAGATGAAACCGTCGTCGTTGACGAGCTCCCAGTCTTCTTCGTTAACTTCCATAGCAATACAGGAATTCAAGAGCGTTGTATTATGATTGATAAGAGATTTAAATTGTGGAGACTTGCTGATAACATTTGCACTTGAATACCTGGAACAAAGGTTTACGTCAAGTTGCAAACTAAATTGTGTATCTATAGTCTCGTATTTTCATCAAACAAGCCAGTAAGGTATTAGCACTTAGCCCACTTGCGGACCTAGAAATTTACTTATGGGTGTCGGGATTTAAGTAGTTGTTTGTCAATGAATATTATTTTGACCAATTCAAACTGGGCCGGATTAACTAAAAATGAAAAATGTAAATTAAATTACAAATACATAATAAAAACGATTCAATTACTTTTGACATGATTTGGAAGAATACTATTTAAATTACAAATCAACTAAATTTTTCATCATGCTAATAAGTTTCGACTTTTGAAATTATACAATAATAATTCAATATATAAATTGTGGTTGGTCTGATGTAAAGGACGAAAGTTTATATAAGTAAGTTACTGCTTTAGCCTAATTTTTAGTAGGGGTCCGAACATTATTTTTGAGCATCAAATTCAATCACTTGATATACAAATTTTGGTCTTGTTACTTTTTTTAAGTATGATATGACTAATTAGATATTGAATTAAATTATTAATTAACAACTGGGTTTAATCACAAGTAATATATATTGCGTTATTTGAGTATTATTTTATTATTTTTGGATTTTAAATGGTTTTAAATTGGGCTTCATCTGATTTGTCAAATTTTCATGGGGGTCGGTGACAAAATTTATTAGAGGTCGGTCGAGATCAAATCATATATACAACACTAGACTATTACATTACACGGGTTTAATATGAAATATTAAATAGTAACTAATAAAAATACAAAAATTGTAAAAGGATATAATAAGATAAAATGATTAATTTATATATTAATGAACACTTTGAATAATAAAATAATAATTATAAACTTTAATAACTATAAAAATGATATATAATTTTTTTGATTTGTAACAGTTATTATCTTTAAACTAACTGATAATAAAACTTCATTTTGTGTTCTGTTAAAGACTAACTTTTATAAATAAATAACGTAAAAATAATTTATGTAATTATTAAAATTTAAACGAATCAATTAAAAATATCGTTAAACATAAGGACAAAAAATGCAAAATTTTCTATCTTTTTTTACTTTACTTTTTAAATAAATAAAAAAATGACATTGGTATATAAAAATCTTATTGTTTAAAACTTTGGTTTATATTTTTTATAAAAAAGTTAATATTTCTTATTTTAAAAAAATTCATATTAAAAAAATTCATATCTTATAAACTCTTTTCAAATGTTTTTCTAATAAAAAGATAAATAATATTATTAGTTATTAGTATTATAATTATTTAATTATAAAGAGAATTTAATTATTTAATTGGAGAGAATTAAATGAATTTGATAGAAAAAATTGACATGTGACATTAGTGCTCTAATATTATGACAATGACAAATTTTATTTTTCTTTATTATTATACTAAGATATGATAAGATTAAAAATCAAAAGTTTATGGAGGTTGGTCGACCCTTATGCCCATTAAGTAGGTGCGCCCCTGCTTGAGCTAATATATACAGAACTAGTGATTTGGTTGTAGATATGATCAGATGGTACTATTGATTTGGTTGTAGATATGATCGGATGATACTTTTGATGGTATGATAATACTTCAGTAATCCAAAAATCAGCATTTAAAAGAAAATCTACAATTTTTTCCCCTTGTTATTACTAGTCAACGTTCTTATATTATCTGACATAAGCTAAAGTTTTTTTCAGATTATATGTCATTAGATGACATTATCTTTCAATGAATTGTTTTTCTTTTCTTTTCTTTTTTTTTTTCAATTTATGAACATCTTTGTGGGGGATTCTTCCATAGATACTATTGTATCTATCCTCATCCTAAATTAATGATTGTGTTAAAATTTGAGGATTTGTTTCGACAACTAAGTTTGTTCATGAACAATAATACATCAATGGTTAAAAAATATTTCAAAACAAGTATCCATCCTAAAAATTTAAGTAAAAGATAAAACACATAAAATTACGATGGCCTATATACATAAAGTGCATTTTGCTATGCCCAAAAAAAACTCTAGATGCTAGAAAGTCCCCAAAATTCATATAGTGTATTACTATAAGTAATGTGTGTTACAGGATGCTTGCATGTTGAATTAAGTCGTATGTTTGAATGCCTTAATATGATAATTTATGGCATTTCATGTGGTAAGACTATTAACAAGTAAGATTAATTATTGTTAATGTTTCTAACAATTAGCAAGTTTTGTTTTTTGACCATTTGAGTTATCTTATCTATTTAAAATCAAATCAGAATTTTAAAAACATTTTTGTGAAAAATATATATTCTAGTTAGATTAGTTGCTAAAAATATAAATACAAATTTCTTATAATAATAATTATTATTTTAAATTTGTGGTGATGGAAACATAGCATAAGGATGCTTAAAACAAGTTTTAATCTTATCAAAATTGTGTATTATCAAAGTAATTAAGCCGATTGAATGAGTTTTTTTGGTTCAATTAGGTTGATTAGGGCCAAAGTGGCTTTGCCTTCTGTAACTTCCTTTTGTGGGACGAAATGGCTTGAAGGAAGTTAACTGGTTTTCTAAGTAACCAACTATGACAGGTAAGATATTATGGAAACATGGCTCGTTGAGATTGATTTCAGGCTTGCTAAACTTTTGTTGTAGTTTTTTGATGAAATCGTTGTCAATCGATATATGGCTCAACCTTTATGGAGTAGATTCAAACAATTGACAAAAGAACAATTACAATTCAGTATGTCGACAATTATGGAATCGTCATCTGGTGTAGTTCTCTTGGAAAGATGAAAAGGGATTTAGTTGTTGAACTTTTTAAGTGGTGAGAATGATATGCATCCAAGTAAAATTTAAAGATCGAGTGAAAACATTCATATTATCATGGGTTGGGTACCAAGAGTAACGTTCGTAATAAGGAACAAGACGTGAAGCAGTAAAGTGTTGGGGTTTGTTAAGAGTGCAAGTTTTGAAAGCAAAGATTATATTTTAGACCGAATTTTTGTATAAGATTTTATTTTATAACGAAATAGCTAAGACAGTTAAAACTTAAATCAGTAGTCAAACCTTAATTAACTCTTTTTTTTAACAACAAATTTTTTCACTATTGTTTACTATAGGACTAGATAACTCAACCTATTTTAGAAAGAAACATCTTTAACACAACTTGGTGTTATTAAGACAAATGCTTTGGTAGTAAATTACTCTTAAATATAGAAACCAGAACTCCTTACTCATTACTTAGCCCTAGAAAATATCACTCCCCCGCAATCAACCAGTCCACAACGCTCCAAAGCAATCAAGAATTGAGCTTCTTAGATAGATTCATGGGGAAGAAGAAGAACAATGAAAGCAAGCAACAACCACAAGCTGAAAAACAACAGGAGGAAGGTAAATTCTTGTTAGGCAAACCCAAGTTCAAAAAGCTCGAAAACGGCCGGTACAAATGCGTTCAGACCGGTCACGAGTTGCCGGCCGATGCCCGGGAATCATACGCACAAACTAAGCACTGTCGGCTCGGACTCATCGATGCCGCCTTGGCTCGTAACAAGCCTCCCCTCAATATGTTCAACCAAGACCCTCTTTGCCGGTATTGTTACTTTCCCAATGTTTTGATGAAATTAAGTGTTAGGGTTTCACTGTTCGTTTACTGATTTTGCTTTTTTGTTGCTGTCTTGCAGCTCTAAGTTAGTTTGCAAGCTAACGGGACATACTGTGAATAAAACCGAGGAGCATATATGGAAGCATATCAATGGAAAACGTTTCCTCAACATGTTAGGTTTGTCATTTGCTTGGTTTTGAAATGTTCTCATTCAAATTGTTTTTGAAGGATTACTTGTTGTTTGATAACTCATTTGTTTGGCAATCAGAATACCTTAATGTTTGACAATTTTACAGTTTTTAATTCTAAAAACTACTCTAGTGTTGTTGTTTTTAGCCAATTTTGATATTCTTTGAAGCTATTCTTAATAGTTGGGCACATAATTAAGCTAGGATCGTTCCAAATTGAAGTTAACCTGCAGCCCTTGTTGCATAGTGATGAAGGATTATGAATTCCTTCACCATCTTTTCTTTCATATTCTCAACTGATTGATTATGTTATGTATTCAGCTATATAGTTATATATTTATTCCATTGTAGCAATCTTCTATGTGTTAAACATAGTTATTGATCTTTTCTTCTATTAATTGGCAATTCAATTTTTCGTTTTTTATTTTTTTTTATCAAATTTAAAGTAAAAAACTTGGCTTTCTTGATGAAGCTCCAAAAGAATTATATATCAATTTATTGGAACTGAGTATTAGTAATATACTTATATACCACTAAGTGAATTTTTATACGTCATGCCTGTGGAACAGAGAAAGAGGAAGCTGAAGCTGGAAAAGCATCATCAAATGTTTTGGTGGAAGAAGGCGAGCAGAAACCAAAAAAGGCTGCAAAGAGCAAAGAAGGTGGTTTGAAGAAGAAGAACAAGAAGAACAAGAAGAAAAAAGAAAAGGAGATTGATGCTAGCAAGGTCGCATCTGAAGTAAGGAATCCAGAAGAACATGATACTGATGCAGAGGAAGAAGAGTTTTGGATGCCACCAGTGGGAGCTCGTAGGGACTTTGATGACGGGAAAGATCGCTTGGGTTCTGATTTAGAATCAGACATGAATCCAGAACTTGATGATGCAAATGAAACAGGTATATAGATATATGATGCAGTAATGGTATCAATATTGACTGTTTGGATGTTGTATAATCAAATGTGAAGTTGGAGAAAGTAACGGTCTGCAGATTCTCTTTTGTAACAAATGGAGAACATTAGATTTCACAAAAAGGATAGGCCAAAACACATCCATGTGGAAACTGGTTGTTTTTAAGCCAGGTCAAAACAGTTCTGGCCAGGCTGATCCATAATCAATTTTAACCCTGTTCTTATAAATACTTTATATGTTACAAAAACCAAGTTGTTACAATGAAAAAAAAAACTTTTTAAATAAAGTTTTCAGGTGGCTGTGATCAAAATCAACTTTTTAACGGGTTCAATCTGTTTCCTTTTTTACCCAATTTGATCATTCATAAGTAGGTGGGGCAAAACTTTAATCTCCAGTTTTGACCGTTGTCATGTATTTTATTTAAAATTTTTGGTTGCAAACAACTTGAATATACTACACTCTGCTCATGGCACTAATCTACAGATGCTGCTGGTGCTGGCAAAGAGAGTAGCGAGACACAGGAGCTTTCTAAAAGGTTTTTATTTTCGTGTTTGGGCTTTTCCTGTCTTCTGATTTTTTATATATTTTTTTTTCTGATGTAAAGTGTGATGTTTTCTACAGGACAAAGAGAATGTCAATAGAAATCGAACCGAATGACTTGGCATCAAAGAAGAAGAAGAAAAAGATAAAATCATCCACATGATGTCTCCACATCCTTGTTATGATGTTTTTTGACTTGTTTAAGACATATGATTCATCCACTTTAATTTGTTTAGGACACAATAGAAATTTAGTTTTGTTTGTTCTTATGTCTCTTAAATCGGAGGTCTGGTTTTGAGTTTGCCCTTTTTTTGGTTAATATTTTGAGTAAATTACAGATATGGTCCATATGGTTTGTTAGTGTTTCACTCTTGGTTCTTAGGTTTCATAAATTACCCATGTGGTTTCAAACTTTAAACATTTGGAACACATATAGTCCTTATGTGAGAATAATTTTGTCAATTTTGTGAGGGTAATTTGGTGACCTAAGGACTGGAGTGTTCATTTTCTGAATTAGATTTGAAAAACTTGAAATTCAATTCGATTTTAATTTGAAAATCACCAATTTGAAATTCGGTTCAAATTTTCACATTCGAATTTGATTAAATTCGAAGCTGGATATCGAATTTCAAATTTGTGTTTTTCAATTCGATTTGAAATTCGAATAATAAATATTTATATATGTTTATATTTTTATTATATATATATATATAGCTAGTTTAATATATATAAAAACTGAACTTTATAATAGAGTTACTTATTTAAGGTTTTAATTATTTAATGTTTAAAGTTACATTAATTTTATAAATAAAACGTCAGACAAATTATTTAAGCAAATTGAATTCGAATTCAATTCGAATTCGAATTTTGAATGCGGATAGAATTGAATTCCGAATTTGATATTGAATTCGAATTGGTTTATTAGAATATATTTCTAATTCGAATCGAATATGTATCCTACCCAAAAATTTGAAATTTTAAATTATTCGATCCGGAAAACTCGAGTTATTCGAAATTCGATTCATTGAACATTCCTACTAAGAACTATATGAGTTGCAAATGTTTAAAGTTTAGGACCATATGTGTAATTTGTAAGACCTAAGGATTAAAAGTGAAATACTATCTTAGTTATTTCCTTTTTTTTAATCTTTATAGTTACTGTTTAAATTTGATTGTTTGTAATCAACTGGTCAAAGATGTTGCATGAGGAAAGTGTACAAGTCTGTTGGAGCTTGTTTATCGAAAAACGTATTGCTAATTGTCATGGGGAAATATGCTTAGAATCTTTCATCTATGTTTTATATTGGAACGAAATTAAAAAAAAAAATGTTTAAAAGGCAGTGATTGAATTGGCTGTTAGGTAGGTAGGCCAACCATAGTTGCCTGGTTGGATTTGGAACAATTATTCTCAAATAGTCAAATGGTGATGGCTCAAGCTCGACCATAGTCGAGCCGCCATTGACCTTCAACAGTTGTAGGTTATTTGATTTGTACCAATTGTTGTAGTCATATCGAATTCTTTATTTTTTTTGAACGGCGAAGGTCTCAATCGTGTGAACCCGCTGTTTCCAGGTCATGTTACCAAGGTATGGTTACCTGGACCTCCCATGAGCCACCACAACCACCACAGAAGGAAACCCCATTGGAAAAACCCCATGACCCTTCTCAGACCCCTATTTCGCTGTTGGAGGGATTTGAATCCAAGACCTCCTATTTGGAATAATCATGAGGTACCATTAAGGCAATGCCTCATTGGTTATCGAATTCTTTATTAATGTTTGATTGTCTTGTATTTGTTTTAATGTGTCCTAAACAAGTTAAAGTTGGGATTAGGAACATCTGAAAAATGTTGCGTATAATAAATAAATTAAATAAAAATATGTGGAGGAAATATTGAAAAAACTAAAAGCTTGTGATTTCTTGTTTGACAAATATCAATTTCTTAAGTGAAAAATTTTCAAATCTAATCAGGTCAAGATATTTATATCTTTTACGGTGTATTAACGTTAAATAAAAAAAGTATTAACACTTGAATGAGTAAATTACAATTTTGGTTCTTATACTTTAAGTCTATTAATCTATTCAGCTCAAAACAAAATCTTCTAACAACCAAACTCCTCTAATTTTAAAAAATTAATGGTTTTGGGCTTTGGCCCCCACATATAACTGTCGATTTAAATAATTAATGATATATAACGGAAAAACTAAAGGATTTAAATCACATGAACTAAAACCTTTGTATTTTTCTCAACTCAAAATGTTAGAAAACTATAACACACAATAATAAATCGAAAGACAAAATAATACGTTATAAAACAGATGAGATGAAAAACATATATATAGAAAAGAAAGTTCAAATAAGAAAAGATTTTTACCAAATAAAAGTAAAAAATTCATATAATTGTGACATGTGACATGATAATTTAGATATAACATCAGATTTTTTGCACTAGATTTTTATTTTTTTTGTATTAATTTTTTTTGTGTTGTATTACTGTATTTTTATTTTTGTGTTACATTTTTAATTTTTTGTACTGGATTTTTATTTCTCTAATACTATAATTTTTTTTTTATTTTTGTACTAGATTTGTTGTGTTGGATTTTTTTATTGTACTGGATTTTGTTATTTGTACTGATTTTTGCTTTTATTATTTTTAGCATGCTACATGTGAAACTCTTATTGGTTCTTACTGTTTTTAGGCACTGGTCAGTGAGGGGCGTCTAATGGTGGCATTAACCATTTTTTATTCTTCTTAAGCAAAATCTCTTCTGTCACACCCCCAAATTCCCACTCGTGATGTATGTCCACGTGGATGTGACATGTCCAGAATCACAGCTCAAGGTCATATAGAACACCTCTATATGCGTTTACAAATACAAGGTTTGACACATACACTTGGCAAAGTAGTTTACAGCGGAATAAAAGTTATCATATCATAATTCAACGGAAATCAAATGTTTGACAAAATGCAGCGGAGATGTAAATAGTTTAACACAACATTGTTTAACAGAATAAAAGTAAATTGTTTTCAAAATGACAAGACAGAATGCATGTAAGTTCCTAATGCTCGTTCCTTAATTTGTGCATTCCTGTCCTCCTGCTAGCCACGCTAGTTACCTGAGAATACAAGTTAGAAAAGTGTCAACACAATGGTTGGTGAGTTCACAGGTTTTGATATACATATAGTAAGAAAGTGTGTCATGTTGTTTATCAAATGTTAGTACCGAGCCCAAGGCTCCAAGTGTCAGTGCGTCACTACCGAACTAGACTTGTTTGTCCTTGCCTCCGCTATGTCTCGTACACATAGCGAGTTAGGTCAGAGTTTGCACGGGTTATGACATCCAGTCAACATGGTGCCCCGTGGGGTTAGTCATTCCCTAATGGATCCATCCAAATCTATCACGTTGTTCGTACATTAACGGTAAGACTTTGTGAGGGCTTAATACGAGTTCAACACTTAATGTTTGTCCAATAAACCAGCATACACAATAAAATGTTTGTCATAGCATAAATGTTTGACTCGATGTAACTAGCATTCTCCCCCTATTTAAAAGCGTTTGAAAAGAGTAAAGAGGGGCCGTAAACTCACCTTAGTGATTGTGTAATAAGCAAGCGTAAGCTCCTCGAATAGTAAGCGCGTCGGTCACCGGCAACCTATATCGGATATCGTACGTGAGTTCGTGTATGTGACCGTGCTAGTGTTCGTGTTAGTGCTCGTGTTTGTGTCCAACAACCCTTGGTTGTTCATGTTTGTCCGTGTCGGTCCACAATGACCGTGTTTGCCCGTGTTGGTCCACATTGACCGTGTTTGACTGTGTTGGTCCACATTGACCGTGTTTGACTAGAGTTTACCAAAGTTGACCGTGTCAAGTCAACGACCCGTTAGTGAACCGTGTGATGGTTGTGAATCGTGTAGCAAATGTGTAAGTGCTCGTCGTGTGCAAAACGCGTAAATCGCGTCTATGGACAACTTACTATTTATAGTAAGTTTCTATTTTTGGAAAATTCACAAAGCATAAAGACTTTATAGTTCTAGCATGCTCATTAGTCTTACGTGATCATGTTAACACATAGCACGTCATCATACGGATTCACATAAGTCGTTTATAACATGTTTGCACATAAAAGTTTCCTAAAATGGAAAGTTTCCATTTATAGCATACATGACATCGGAAACCATCTAACTTAGCATTTAATCATCATATTACAACATAACAAGCCATTTAGCATGCTCGAATCATTCAACATATTCCTAAGTCGGTTTTTGTAAAAATAAAGTTACTAAAAATAGTAACTTTGTTGTTTTTGTATAAAATGACCATTCTAACATTTCTAATCCTATTTTCATGTCACCAATCATCTTAATAACCCACTTAACATCATTTAAACATGGCAACATAACCCAAAACATCATTTAACAACGTCTCATTCACAAAAGTTACTATATATAGTAACATTGTTAAAATGACCAATTTCAATAATCAAATGACATTCCTAAGCTTCAATTCATCATAAAATCACTCTAATAACACATCTATATACATGCAAGTTGCTAACATCATCCATAATACCTTTTCATAAGTAAAAAGTTTCTATAATTAGAAAGCTTGTCAAAAATCATCCTTTTAACCATTTCAATCCAATCTAACCATGAAGTCTTATTCCAACATCATCAAGAAACATTTGTATATACTCAAAGTCATTCCAATAATCATGGATCATACATGCATGCATATATATCATCAAAAATCATCATTTTAAGCACAATGGTCTATCCCCATCATCTTAGATCATCATAAAACATCATCTAATCATCTTAGATCATCAAGAATCATAGCAAAATCATCAAACCCAGAAATGAAACTCGTGCATGTGCACTATAGGTGCTTGCATGTGGGTTTTAACACTTGCATGTGTGTTTGTGAGTGTTTGAAAGCTACAAGAGTATTGTGACTACCTTTCAAAGCTTCAAGAATGTGGGAATGGTGTGTGAGCAGCTTCTAGACTTCCTGGAAATTCGAGTGTAGCAGCTCCAAGAGAGTGGTGATGATCTTGGTGAGTTCCTTCCTTGATTCAAGTCTTCAATCCTTCACTCCCAAGCTTCTCTTGATGCAAAAATGGCTTCCAATGGTGATTCTTGAGTGTAGCAGAGGTTCTGGAAGGGATAATGTCGAGATATGATGGCTAGATATCGGAGAGAGTGTGTAGGGTGGCCAAGAAATGATTTTTCTTGGTTTTATAAAGATTTCTGCGAACTGGGCATTGTTGCGTATCGCGACAATATGCAGGATTGTTCTCGCGTAGCGCGAGGGAATTCGGGGTTCAAATTTCCCCCGCCCACCTGTCGCGTACCGCTACAGGGTCTTTGTGGGCTTTTGCGTAGCGCGACGGATCTCTGGGGGAGCCCAATAGGCCCCCTTTCATTAGTTTGATTCGTTCGTCGCCGTTTTCACGTTTTCGAACCATCGTTTGGCCTCGATTGAACTTCCAAGTTCAGTGTGTGGGTGTTTCGTGAGGTTTCGAGTGTCGTGTTACACAATGTGCTAGACGTTTACCAACGTTCGTGTGTTTTGACATGTGTGTGTTGTTTGCCGATAATTCCACGAATTATCCTGTTGTGTGTCAGTGTTTGTACTGTCGTGCCACGTGTCACACTAAATTGATCTAATTCTAGTGCCACGTGTACAATAAGCATTTAAATAAACATTTAAATAAATATAAAGCTGACCTGGAAAATACGGGGTGTCACATCTTCTTAGTGGATCGAACCACTATATATATGTATATTTTTGAATATGAATAATTCTACACAAATGTAACTAACTTTTCATACTGTTTCAATTAAGTCACTGAAATTTTTTGTTGTCCTAATTAGATTATTCAACTTATTATGAATGTTCTAATTATATATAAATAACATGAACAGCAGGTTATTCCTAATTTTCTACATATTTAACTTATTTAATATGTAAAGTGGTGATATAATCATTTTATAAAGCAAATAATAAGTTAAAAATTATTTAAAATCATCTACATTTACGTATGTTATTTGAAAAATATTAAGTTTCAAACGTTAAATATTAACACACATTGTTTGAAAAACTTATTTTTTCCCAAATATATGGCGTAAATGTAGATGATTTTAATGTTTAGCTTATTATTTGCTTTATAAAGTGATTATACCACCGCTTAACATATTAAATAAGTTAAGTATGTATAAAATTAACAATAACATGTTATTCATGTTATTTATATAGGATTAGAACACACATACTAAGTTGAATGTCTTAATTGAGACAAAAAAAAGTTTGAATAATAGTTAGAAAAGTTGGTTACATTTGTGTATAGTTTTCCCTTTTTGAATATCACTATACTAACTTTACAGGTGAAAAACAATTGTTTTATGGTGAGATAGGATCATATATTAAAGTTAAATAACATTTGAAAAATGTAAAACTTTATAAAAAGTCAACAAAAAATAACCACGATTAAAATATCTTTCTATTAATTTTTTTTCCTTATAATTTGATCTTAGAGGTTAAATAAGCTAAAAATAAGTTTTCATCTATATAAATAAAACATTTATTTTTGTATAGTATATGTATAATTATTTTATATATATTATAAAAAACAAAATGTAGTGTAAAAAAGACAATTTAATAAAAAAGACAAATTAAGTTCAAAAAATAATTATTTTTAAACTAAAACTTGCTTTTATTTAAACACGAATGAGATTAATGCATGTAATTTTATTGATTAAACTCAGAGTATGATATACCAATAATGAGAATGATGTATCAATACAATGGCACATCTTTAAAAACTCAAAAGTAAGTAAAAATGATGTAACCAAGGGCTTCTAGCCTAATGATTACTTCATTGGCTTCTTTATGGAAGGTCACGGGTTTCAATCCCTCTCAAGACTAAATAGGGGTCCTTAGGAAGTCAGGGCCTGAAAATAAATGTTGAGATATGTTTGTGAATGAAAATTAAATACACGGTTTTGACATGTTTACCTTTCATTGACCAGAGAGCCAAAAGTCTTATTCGAGATGCGATTTTCTTCGTAAAACAATTCCGTCATTGTCATGGTGTAAATCTGCTCCAAACGGCCCATAATTACTTTATCCAGTTTCTCAGATTTCTACTTTGCTTGCGTATACTTCTCCCAAACTCGAAACCTAAACCTCCACTCAACAAATTTTTTTCATATTAAAAACTCCTTTGTTTGTTAATCGGATATAAATCAAGTTCGGAATCATCCATTGTTGTTGAATCAGCAAAGCGTTAATCGCATATTATATAATACTTCACAAGATCCAATCAGGTCTGTTGTTTCTTTTAAATCATTATTCTAGATTCATTACTTTATCTGATCTCATGATATGATGATGAATATGCTTAATTACTGATTTCGAATCTGAGTTTTAAATTTGAACAATTCACTTTTGTTCGCTGATCTACTTACGCTCATGTTAATTTGGTCTTCTTGCAATCAATTTCGATCGAATTGTATGTCGGTGCCGTGTGTTGACACATCAATCCCTAGATGTATATTAATTGAAGATACACGTTAAGATAAGTAACTTCACCGGCAATCTAACGACCGAGAAGCTTCTTCCGTAACCGCCTTTTAGACTTTTAAAACACCGATCGATTTCTAGGGCACTTAATTCGAGACGATTTATGTACCAAATCCATGTTATCATTCTGATTTCGTTATATTATAAGTTTGGAATTGATTTTGTGTCTGAATCATCAGAAAGGCTGTTTTTGGAGAAGATTAGTTTGGAATTGCGTGGATTAAAGTAAGCTGATTTGAATGGGTGCAAAAACATCAAGGGAGGAGGACAGGAGTTATAGTTCTGCATCCTATCAACCAACTTCGTCTTTTTCTGGAAATCATCCTCAGCCTTCTTATTCGTACCCATCGCAATACGAGCGAAATTACCCATCACAATACGAGCGTAATTACCCATCACAATACGAGCAAAATTACCCAGTTCAGGAGGCATATCCAGCATATCCACCAGAACACAACCCTGCACCAGCACCATCACCTGCACCTGCACCTGCACCTGCACCAGTACAGGCTGCTGCTGCTCCAGCTTATGGTGGTCCCCCTCACAGACCGCAGAACAAGTTTGACAGGAGATATTCAACTATTGCTGATAGTTACACTTCATTGGAACAGGTACCATCACATACAATTTCTTACAGTGTTGTGATTTCTGTGCATTTGATAATGGCATCTTTGTTTATTAATTTTGGATCAGTTTCTTTATGGCAATCTAGTCAGTGTAGCATCTTTGTTTATTAATTTTGGATCAGTTTCTTTTTGGTGGCATTGGTCTTGTATATTAGCATGCACAATTTTCATGTGGTGAAATTTTATTTCTGCTTGTGGAATAAACCGTAATTACAAATCTGTGCATTTATATCGGGATTAATCGCTAGTCCGCCGTCCACATATTAATTTTTACCTAGTCGGTCCAAAAATCGGTAGTCAGTCAAAGTCGGGTCTAGTCGGATTAATCGGTCAAGTTCAAAAAAATCGGTCAGGGCCAAAAATAAACTATTTAAGCCCAAAATTTCGGTGCAAATATGGTTTTTCATCATCCGTGCATCCCACAATCGACCAAAATCGACCTCATGGCTCACACATCAACCTGCTCATGAAATCACGATCGATCTCTCGTCTCGACCAAAATCAACACGCACACCTGCTGGTCCTGCTCACTTTGAAGTATTTGAACTAATATATTAATGTTTGAATTTTTAAATGCTTTGTTTATTATCCTTCAGTTTAATAGTTTAATAGAAAAGAGTATTATATTTATATTGATGTGTGTACATATATAAAATTTTGAAAAATTCTATATAAGAATTTTAATCCGATTAATCCCTAGTCCCTGCCTCACCGACCGACTAGCGACTAGCGATTTCTACAACCATGTTTAGAAGTTATATTATTTTTTTAAACTAGAAATTTTTTTTCTTTGCAGGTAACTGAGGCTCTTGCACGGGCAGGGCTCGAGTCATCTAACCTTATTCTTGGTATTGACTTCACTAAGAGCAATGAGTGGACTGGTAAAATTATAGTTCTTCTCAATTTTTTATTTACTTTACCAAAGTGGTTTTTGCTAACTATGCTTTTGGTGAATAGGTTCGAGATCCTTCCACAGAAAAAGTTTACATCATATTGGAGATGGTTTGAATCCCTATGAAATGGCGATATCCATTATTGGGAAAACCTTAGCAGCTTTTGATGAAGATAATTTGATCCCCTGTTATGGTTTTGGAGATGGTATAGTTTTGTGTGTCAGTAGTTTATTCATTATAAGGATACTAGCAAAATATGGATTCAGAGATATTTAATATTCTTTTTTTATGGCAGCATCAACCCATGATCAAGATGTTTTCAGTTTTTATCCAGAAGAGAGGTGTTGTAATGGATTTGAGGAAGTCTTGCATAGGTATAGGGAGATACTACCCCATTTGAAGCTTGCAGGTGATTATATCTTTTCTTATATTTTCTTCGTTGCTGCTTACTATTTCAACATTGACACTTTAAAATTGGGGTGGACATTTATCTGTTGTCACCACAGGCCCAACGTCATTTGCCCCTGTAATTGAAAAGGCTATGACAATTGTTGAACAAAGCGGTGGACAATATCATGTACTGGTTATCATCGCCGATGGTCAGGTAATATTTTATTATTTTACATACCTGCTGTTACATATAAATTTTTTCTGTGTAAAAAATCAGGTTTGAATTTAAGTTCAGATTGAAGAGAATAGGCTTCATAGTTGAAAATTTCCTCTTTTAAAAATTCAGTGTTGTGTGAATTATGTAGGTTACAAGAAGTGTCGATACAGCACGTGGTCAATTGAGTCCACAAGAACAGAAAACTGTAGATGCCATAGTTGAAGCAAGGTGATTTTCTGCAACTATAATAAACTAGTAAAAATGTGTTTTATGGTTTTGAGTTGAAGTGGAATTTTTTTTTGACAGCAAGCTACCACTATCAATTGTATTAGTTGGAGTCGGTGACGGGCCTTGGGACACAATGAAGGAATTTGATGATTATATCCCTTCTCGCAGCTTTGACAATTTCCAGGTAAACAATAATTGCTAATTTCAATGTTACTTACTTATAGAGGTGACAATTTCCACTTATTTTTTTGGATTATTATTTTTATCTCAGATGGGTTAAATAAAAAAGAACGTCTCCAAATACTCCGAATACATTTTGTTGTAATGTTATGGTTTTTTTAAAATTTTTGGAATAAATATTCCAAGTAATAATAAAAGGGACAGATGTGCTCTTGGGTCAATCCGGTTGGTTTCATCTCTTACAAAAAGTTGCTTGTTTTACCAATCAGTTCGTGATTCAACCCACAATCTTGCCACCTCTAATTAAATCCCATGGGTGTTGAGCTACTGTTTGGGATATTTGTGGGACATTTCTAACTCTAAGCGTATGTTCTCATGTTACTTCCCTTTCTTGTGTTAAAGTTTGTGAATTTCACGGACATCATGATGAAAAACGTCCCACCAATCCGAAAGGAGACAGAATTTGCTCTTGCAGCATTAATGGAAATTCCTACTCAATATAAAGCAACAATCGAACTAAATATACTTGGGTAATTCATAATCGACTTGCTCTATTTTCCATTTATCACCTTCTGGTTTCATAGGTTTGACCTGACTTTGATTGTCTTGTTCTTCATATCAATCCTGATGTTCTTGAACTAAACAGCAGTCGCAAAGGAATTTCTCCTCAAAGGGTCGCCCTTCCTCCCCCAGTTCATGCTGCACCTTCTTTTAGCAGCTCAAAACCATCACATTCAACTAGTTTCCAGAACCCACAACCTTATTATGACCAAAATGCCCCTGTTGCTGTTCCTTACTATGCCCCAACTAGTGTAAAAGGCTCTGCACCACCTCTCCCAGTTTCTACTTACGAAAATCAGGTACATCTTTGTTATTTCCCTTAGTGTATGGTTTTCTTACATGTTTTATTTTTAATCAGAAGGAGTAATGCTATTAAATAATTCATGTGTACACTGCAGTTATGTCCCGTTTGTCTAACCAACCCAAAGGATATGGCTTTTGGCTGTGGACATCAGGTATGCTTCATATAATACGAGTTAAATAAAAAAGATATAAAAGAAAACGAAACGAAACGTGAGCAGTACAAATAGTTTTTTTTTTTTTTTTAATTCATATACCACCTAAATCATGTTACTAATATAACTAGTTATTTTGAAAAAACTAAAGAAAAAAAAATATTTGGAAAATTGTTCGCGGTTGATCTGATCTAGTGACCCGCATATAACATGATCATATTATATGTTTTGACCCATTATAATATCGTTTGGTTTTTGGCAGACATGCCGTGATTGTGGACAAACGCTCAAGTTGTGCCCGATTTGTAGGAGTTCAATCGAAACCAGAATCAAGCTTTACTGAGGGTGGTTTATTTATGTTTGAGTCGAAGGTTTGTTTGGTGGTGATGTGGTTAAATTTGTTCATATTAGGATTCTGGATACGTCTATGAGAGTGTGCTGTGGTAAAATTGTAAATTTATTTATTTATGTCTGGATTATTTATTGTTAAGAGCGATGCTATGTGTTTGGGTGTGGTAGGACATGTAATGTGTTATTTTTTGGAGGTCGTAGCATGATGTTTGTCTTTAGTCCATTCATGCATTATTGATATTTTTCTAGATTATATACACGTGTAACAAAGTGTTCTTAATTTCTTATTACACGGTGAAATGTTTTGCTTGATCATTGGCCACTACAAGCTTTGACATGGTTCAAAATCCCCCTTTTAAGTTTATTGTATTAACCATTTATAATATATTTATTTGAATTAAACATTTTATGATATCTATAAAGTAGAACATAGCTAGAATGTGAATAGAGTAAAATCTCTTTAATGATATATGAACAAGTGGGTAAAACCTAGGAGTCAGGATTGGTCAACTTGTGGCCTCCAATCCACTTGAGTTTAAAACTTATCATGGTCCATGACTCCATGTCCACCTTACAGAGTCCAGTCTAGTCAACAACTTTTCTTTATAACAGTGAGAACAAGAACCCGTTATCGCAAAAATCGAAACATAATCATGTAAAATGCATCTTGCACTAGACAAGCGGCATTAAAGGGGTTAAAAGGCTATAAAGCAATGAAAGTTCATATTTTGTTGGTAAGATATAAAATCTGAACATTAACTCTAATTAACTTAACAGAACCTACAACAGTTCAAAAATGAATTCGGAACCAGCTTCTCCGCAATGTTTAAGCTGAATGTCCCCGATCAAAATCAAAAGAAGCTGCGCTTAGGGCGTTCCTCTGCAACATTAACCCTGATTGCCCTCCCATCCAAACTCTGCAGCACATACATTAAAGACCATTACTTGCATAATGTTTAAACAATCACATGGGCTTGATAATAGTAGCTTGCATAAGTAGACAAAATTGACTTTAGTTATAATGGTGGAACTGGGTTGTTCTTTACCTTAAACGAGCCAAATCAAATAGTTATCTAAAAGAGGAGTGAGTAGAATGAGTCAAACAGGTGAAACAAGTTGAAAGTCATTCAAAGTCCATGATTTAGATTAGTATTGTAATAATATTGTTTTATTTCCAATTAAGGTTTTCATTATCTAATAAGATAATGAACAAAAAGTGTTAGTGGGTCTTTCAAATATATACCAAAAATGACCCGTTTCAACCAGAACTCATTTTCACCGACTTAACCACCCATCCATATGGCTATAGTACTAGCTTGCATACCTGTCCATCTAAAGCAGCAATGGCGTCATTCATTTCTGTCTCACTTGCCATTGTTACAAAACCAAATCCACGTGAACGACCGGTTTCACGATCATAGATAACCCTTGCATCAATAACCTTCCCGTGTTCACTAAACGCCTGCTCAAGTCGACCACTATCCACTTGCCATGCCAGATTACCCACATATACTTTAAAATAACTCCCCACTACTCGTTTTTCTGGTTGTGAACCCCTTGGTGCAGCTTTATTTACAGTTAGAAGCCTGCCACTTAAATCCTGTTCCAAAACATTCTCTAGATCATTACATGCCCATTTACACAACTTTATCCCAACATGTGAACATGTTACTCGGTTAGGGAGGGTTCCAACTTCCAATAAGAACTTAAAATCTTTGTGATAACCTAAGAATAAACTAACATTTGATATATACTCGTATAAGTCGTCTAATTCGTAAAATTCATTAACATGTATCTCCATGAAAGTGTTTGCATTCCCCATCACAGAAAGTTGAAGAGGTAGTGTTTTGTCTCAAATCAAACACGTTAATGTGTACCGTTTGTTTTGAAGCAGAGGTCTCTCTGTAAACAACCTCTTTTTTCAAGGATATAGGTAAGGTTGCTTACAGCCCATTATCTCCTAGCCCTGCTAATAGTTGTGCTATTGGTAGGATTTACTAGATACGATTGTTGTTTGTTGTTTAAAGACATTAACAAATGCTTCAATAGGCTAATAGGAATCGAATATCAAACTTTGGTTAGCTCTTACAACTCTTACCAATATTCAAACATCCTACCCATTTACTCATGAAAAGGTAGTGTTTTGTCTCAAATCAAACAAATCAATTAAAACTATAAGGGGTGTCCATAGTCCCACACTATGTGACAGGAAACATAACACACTAACACAAACAATGGTGTCTAATTCTTTGATTATAAGTCGGCTATCATTAATTTCAGCTAACCATTAAATCCATTAAACTTTAAACTTGGATTCAAAACTGACTAACCACTAAATTTATTAAAGTGGATGTTTCTTGCACATCCTTTATAAGACTAAGGGACCCTAAAATTTTTCTTTAATATGATGATGCAGGATAGAAACCAACCAAACCATGAGCACTTTTAATTATACATTGACCATACTGAGTTAAGGAGGCTCATCTTTCTCATTTTATATTACTTCTTTTTTTCATTTTCTATTATCTACCAATATTGGATAACTAGATTCATTATGTGCTTTGTGATATTATGATATAGGTGATTATGCTATATGTTTAAGATACTGTAGATCTTTTAAACTTATAAAATTACATTTATTCTTCTCAAATATATTGTAATATTGTATAGATAAAAGGCGAAAGTTCATACATCCTTTTAAATCTCATTAGTATAATATTTAATCTTTTTAAACACTAAAAGAAGATTTATATTTACCCATTACATGGTAAGTTTTTTATAAAATCAGCTACTTATACTGCTGAATGAATAAAAAGAACTTTATGAACTGACATGATTCTGGTATAACATTGTTTTAACACTCTTATAAGTATATGCCCAAAAATTTAAGAATGTGTATGAAATCAGTAAAACTAGCTAAAAGGAGTCAAACAGGTTGTAAGTTAAGCCTACTTTTAAATGTTTTGATCTGTAATCCAAGTTATGGGACATATGCATACCATAATATTAGCATTGCAAACACAAAGACAAACAAGAAATAAATTTAGGCCCACGAAAGGATAATAAACTTTACATAGCCATTGAATGTCTCGACAGCTTTCTCAGCTTCTTCAACTGTGCTCATTGTCACAAACCCAAACCCTCTGCTCTGTTCTGTATCCCTATTATATATTACCTACAATATACATATAATCTACCACTTCAAATCAATAAAACCATAAATTTAAAACTTTACAACAAATCCATTTTTACTACCTCAGAAATCTCAACAACTCCAGCAGAACTAAAAATCTGTGCCAATTTCTCACTGTCAACATCATAAGGCAAGTTGCCCACAAAAATCTTTGCATCTTCAGGTGGTTCAGAATATGATTCTTCTTCACCTGCTTCACTTTCTTGTGTGACTTGTTGTGACCAATCTGAGATCTTGGAGACAAATTGGAATGCCTTGGGAGTTAAAAGCTTGTTTTTTTGAGAGACCCATGATGGAAGTTGGGAGAAATTTATGGTTTTTAAGGGTTTAGAAGACAGGGGGAAGTGTGGGTTTGACCCAAATGTGGTGGGTATGCTAATGCATGTAGGGGTTAGCGATTGGAATGATAGAATTGTAGTAGCAGAAGTCATAACAAAAAAGGGAAGAGGAGATGCACAAAGATAAGAATTGGAAATGCAAGACTCAAGGCCAAAGATTATTTCACCCCTTTTCTTTCTAGTGTGAGGTTTTTTGTTGTCTCCTTTGTGCCCCTTATATTATGAAATCTACCAGAATTGGTCCCTGTAGTTGATTTTGTTCATCTTCGACTCGTGAGGATTATAATGGAGCTGCATCTTTTCAAAAACACCAAAAACTGTGGATCGGGTATAAAGAGGTTTTAACTGTGGGGATTCGTGAGGAGAAACTTAACATTATTATAATGTTGCTTCAATAACCTCCGGTGTCCGGCTAATGACCTGGTCCTTCTAAGATCACCACAAAACACACCGTTAGCCTCACCATATGAAGGATCTCCAGTGGTCTGGACTCCGGCATGAGAATAAGAACCGGTTGTAGGAAGAATAGAAGGTAACCGAATCTGAGAGAATAGAGAGTATAAGAGAGTTGAGAGTGTTGTACCATTTGAGTTTCGAAGTCCTCCTTTTATAGCAGCTGGACTCTAGCTCAACCATGTCAGCTTCTTCTTCTTCTGAATATTATCTTTCTTGAATCTTCTCCTCATACCTTGGTTGCAACAATGTTTCCTATTTGGTGTTAAGGTTAGTTGTCTACCTCAAATCATGTAGTAATCTCTACTTTAGTCACTTAGTGATGTTTTTGCAGGAAGTTACATCAAAGCAGTTGATTGTTACTTTTCATGCAAAAACACTTTTACAGACTTCCCTTATTTTGTGCAGCCTCCTGCTTTATCCAGTGGTTATGCCTTGTGTTGGCCAAGCTTACCAGTGATGCTAGTGTCCCGGGTAATCTTGTCCGTGCCGTATTCTATCCGTGATGAGTATTATCCGTGATATACTTTAGGTCGGCTAAAGGGGTGCACTTACCCCCCGTCATCATATATCATGTCATTTGTACTTGTTTTACACTATGTGTCCAAGTTTAGTTAAGTAGAGAACATAAAAGAAATGAAAGAAAAGAAGAATCATTTTTGTGTTCATGAATTCTATTTAGCGAAGAAAAGGAAAGGAAAATAAAACATGTTGTGTTTCCGAGTTTCACTTAGACCATGAGGTATGCCTCATGGTTCATTCACTCCACATCGCCACGTAGGCGTCACGTAGGCACCCACCACAACCACTCACTCCACCAAAAGTGGTGTAAATGCCACATTGTCCAACCACTCCACGTCATCATATATTTTTTTAAACTTAAATAATTAAATATAATTAATCATAAATTAAAAAATTAAATAAAATTATAAATAAACATTACAATTTAATAAAAAAAAGCTAATTATTAATAATTGTATAAAATATTTAAAAAAAACATAACAATAAATATAATTAAAATTTAAGATTAAACTTCACGATTATCCATAAATGTTCAATCAAATCGGCTTTGAGGTTCGCATGTGTATCCTCGTTACGAAGCATTCGACGGTTTGCTTGTTTTTCCTCGTCGCTGATCTCCACATGCTCCACCAAATTCGGATCGCCTTCTTCATAAAATTCACATATGGCTCGACTGTTAGCTTCGATTATCATGTTGTGTAGTATCACACATGCGTATAACGTGTTTCGGATCCGACTTGGCTTCCAAGCTCTTGCAGGGTGTTGAATGATGTGCCACTTCTGTTTAAGAACGCTGAATACTCGTTCAACATCCTTTCTTGCCCCCTCTTGACGATTCTGAAAATACAGACGTCTATCATCTTCAGTTTGTCGTGTTGTAAACGATTTCACGAAAGTAGCCTGTTGCGGATAAATACCATCGACTATATAATACCCATATTTGTATGTTGTGTCGTTGCAAATAAACTGCTAACCGGGTGCCATGCCTTCAATAAGATCGTTGAGAATCGGCAACTGATGTAGAACATTTATATCATTGTTCGATTATTATGCACCAAAGAAGGCATGCCATATCCAAAGATCTTGCGATGCAACAGCTTCTAGCATAAAACTTGGTCTTGGATGGTCGCCTTATTGGAATTGACCTCTCCATGCTGTTGGGCAATTGTTCCATTCCCAATGGGTGCAGTCGAGACTACCTAACATACCGGGGAAACCATGAACCTCTTCATGAAACGTGTAAATTTGCTGGACGTCATGGGAATTTGGTTTCCTCAAGTATTTCTTCGCGTACAATCTAATTACGCCTTTACAAAATTTGTAAATGCATTCCCGCTCCATTCTATCAGACATCTGTAAATACTCATCAAACGAATCGTTGCTAGTGCTGTAG